>OZ020485.1:27338733-27857720 GCA_963971405.1 Psococerastis gibbosa
AGAACTATCATCAAATCGTAAAATTGCCATTTCTATGATTGATATGGGGTTATTGGGATATATGCCTGCAGAGCTAGGCCCAGCTCCCTTTACGTCGACTGTATGTGATTGGTACTTATGACTTTCTGAAACCGCAGTAACACAATCTTCGCATTGTACAGTTCACTTGCCCACTGCAAAGGAAACTTATGTTATCAATTAATTATAATTATAAATTGACTTTTGGTTGATGAGGACCTTAGGACATTAAATATCCGAAATAGGGTATCAAGAAAAAACTGAATCCAGTGAGAGTTGAACTCACAACCTATGCCTCACTGGGGCATAGAGTTAACCACTGCATTACGGATTCAGCCGGACTTACAGTCACTACAGTCAATATTCTTTCAAAAATGTAACCGTATAGAGCTGAGGTGGTAAAACTATTTTGGTAAGCATGCCAATTGAAAACAAAAACATGAAGCAATCTGGCCTTGGTGTGTCACAGAACTATGACTGGAGGAAACGCCACAAAAAATATTAAATAGCCCTGTTTATGTGACAAGAAGTACAACTAGGTGATTAAAACTCAGAAATACTTTTATTTGTAACTTGATAAGAGATAAGAGAAAGCTGGCCCTCATTTTCAAATGTAGGTAAATATTCGTCATGTCTCAATCAAAGCAGCCCAACAACATGCTAACTCCCGAATGCCAAATGTTTGAGGAGAAAATTTAGTGATTTACACTTTCGGTGACATTCCCTGAACAATTATTCGTTTTTGATAATAAATAAAATAAACTAATTTTATCATGTGCAAGCTAATTTTGCTGAGATTAAGCTCTGCTCTATACTAAAAATTAAATAAATAAATAATGACTTTTTTGTTCTACTAGTATAACTAAGCCAAACTAGCGGAGTTAGGGCTATAAAGCCCTCTCTTACACTCAAACTAGGAAAGCCAGGGACCACCTGCCTTACATGCCCTCCTAAGCATGGCCAGGAAATGTAACTAGTGTAGGACTCGAACCAACAACCTTTCGGGTGAAAGTCAGAGTCCGTTCCACTACTCTACATGTACTGACTATTGTAGAGCTGCCGAAAGCATCGCGTCGTCCAACGACTAGGTCATAGTGTGTCGGGGTCAGTACTGACCGTGTGAGGTCATGGGTCAGCGACGCTATTGGTGTAAATAGGTCGCAATACACCGGAGGGAAAAATCATCGTGGGAATCCTGTTAATTTTATGTCACATCGAATAGCAGGAATTTATTGGCTGACATTTTTAAATAAATTAGGTGCTTATTACAGTGAAAGATCCTGATCCTAGCTCTATTAATGTACAGTAAGGCTAGCGAGGTTATTGGGACCTGCGGGAAAGTGTCATGCCTTAATGCAGTGTTTTTTTTTTTAATTCTTAGGCAATCTGTGGTACTGTAGCCACATACCGAAAGGTTTTCCGTATCGGAAATAAATTATAAACATTAGCGTTAGTGCTTACAAGCAAGTTTTTTGCAGACGGTGGCAACAACGGAAAAAAATAATTTATCCGAGGATAGATGAATGAATGAATGATTATGAATGAATAACGACTTTATTGCATTACAATTGGCGAACAATAAGACTTCATGTTAACCATAACTTAATAGCAGTATCCATAGTAAATAGTAATATTTAACTTAAATTATACGGAATGTAAAAGGTGGTGAAAAAGAAGGTACCTAATAAAGGAGGAGTATAGGAGGGGGGAAAGGGGGTCCATTGTTTGTACTGCTACGAGGCCAAGTAACAGGGTTTAGGTGCTATCGAAAATACATAGTTTTACTTCAGTTTTAAACAGATTGAGTGATCCAGCCGCTCTAGATTATCCTAAATAAAACGCAATGAATGTTAATAATTGACTCAATTATTCACACATTGTTTGTCAACAGTTTTATTTACAAACGTGCGAATTAGTTTTAACACCGAGGTTTAGATGTGTTTTTTTCTTGTTTGTACTAAATTTACCTCTGCCGAATAAAAATAAATACCGAGATAGTCTACCTACCAAAACTTGAACATTTTCTCTTCGCCCATTTATACAATAACTGCCTATCACAGTCACATTCATCAATGGACTTCGAAGATATTCAAAACGGTACCTACCGACTCGAAAAACCTGTTGCTGGATTTCTGTGACTTGATAGCTACTCACAATGGGATGGAACCACGCCATTAGGCGACCAACCGTTCAATCGTTAAAATACATCCTGCACATACAGTAACTTAATGTCTCAACGGTTTCTCAACTTTTCCAGTCTTCTAAGCCCATGTCTTGGTTAACACTTCATTAATTATTACACCTTTAAGAAATATTTCATGCCTACCTAATGGCTTTTTGATTATCTTCATCATCATCACTTGTCGGTCTTGAAGCTTTCACTTTGTTACGAGAACAATATTAACAAAATATTAAATTGTTGTCTTCACTTAAATAATATTGTATTGCTAAATATCCTAGGTTAATCCCTTCAAGGATTGATCGTTATGAATAACCGCGCCAGCGATAAGTAGTAGGACAATAATAATAATGGCGGCGTATAGGGAGTGTTAGGCTACGCATGATATACATTATGTACTGTAGATTGAAGTCCATGCGATATTTATGGAGTGGTTGAAGGCTAAGTAAAAATAAAGCGTGAATCATATGGTAATTAATTAATAATTGTCACTCATAACCTCGCGGGGCATGGATAACCATTAGAAACTGAAGGACTAAAAAAATGAGAATTATTTATTTATTGTAGGAAAAACTGCAGTGACTACAGTATAAGTGGTTGTCTCACGAATGGGATTGAATTTATAGCGTGTAAAATTATAAAGGGGTGCTCAGGTCCCTTCTCATGAAAATTGGGGTGCCTGGGCATATGAGCACCATACGAGTCACTGGGTACGCATTACTATTAATGGAAATGACATATACACATAGATTGGTAGCATGAGAAACGAGAGGCACCTACCGATTGTAGGCACTTTAATAAGAGTGAAAAGTTACAGTAAACAATAGAATTGCATGGTAAATCTGTGACAAACTGTTACAATAAAATTTACCTTGACACATAGCTATTGTGTTACCCTATACGTTGCTGGCTACATCATTATGAGCCATGGATTACTTGCAAAATAATGCACGCTCTACCCTTTCACATAAGCTACAGTATTTCGTAGCTACCCATGAAATTGCAGTAGAAGCCGCAACAGTGGCGTATATATAAAATATTTGGGGGGGGGGGGGCGTAAGCTCAGATCGCCAGACCCCAGATGCCCTAGTAGGTGCTGGTGTCGTCAAAATTTACGGAAAGTGACGGACACACATATGGAAATAATGAAAACATATAGTGGAGTAATAATGGATTGCAAGTTAGCCCCTGGAAAAGAGATGTGAGTCGCTTTTATTCTTCTTCTTAAGGTTACAATCTTAGCGATTGCTTGGCAGCAACTCCCTGCATATCGTCCTCCAGTTTACTCGGTCCTCGATCTTCCTCTTCAGTTCTTGATATGATATTGCTCCTGCGTCTTCTTTTACTTGATCCATGAATTCCTTCTTCGGCCGTCCTCTTCGGTTATTTCCCTCTACTGTGCCCTCGATAATAGAGTGTACCAGATTTTCGTGCCTTAGCAAATGCCCCATCCATTTCGCTCTCCTGATTCGTATCTGGGCTACTAACTGTCTTTCTTCCCCGATAGCGTCTAGCACTCTTTCATTTGTCACATGGTCCCTCCAGCTGATCCGAAGCATCCTTCTGTAACACCACATTTCGAAAGCTTCGAGTTTCTTTAGTTCCTTATCTGCTATAGTCCAGGTTTCACAGCCGTACAATAAAACACTCCACACACATGTTTTTAGAAATTGCTTCCTGATGGTTAGTTTTATGTTATAGGATTCCAGAATCTTGGATTTTTTTATTGAATGCCACCTTGGCTTGTTGGATACGGCTGTTTATTTCAATCGCTGAGCTATTGTCTTTAGTTATTGTGCTGCCCAGGTACTGGAAAATATTCTAATCGTCAATCGCTTCTGCTAGTAGGCCTACTACAGAATTTTCTAGGACACATCCTCTTCGCAAACTGTCTCCATTCCACTAACCCATAGTCTTAACCTACCTTAGAGGTGTGTTAATTGACGGAAATCTGCTGGTTATCACTTTCTTCCGGCTCCCGTCCCTCAACACGAAGAAATGCTTCCTGTGCGGAGTTGAGATTAGGCGAAGAGCTGTACAGTTATCCCGAGATGAAGAGGCAAGGTTAGCAGCGCCGGGCGGCCACATTGACCTACATAGCCCACCGCGGTCGTCTCAGCCAACCTGTCCTGTGCGGGCTCTCTTGGGCCGCCCTTTCGAGAATCCATCGGCAATTTGCAATAATTTTATGCATAGCGTATTGAAATTATTTTCTAATGCATGGCGTTGAGGCGATGCTAGCTGAGGTTCCAGATTCGCCGGATGTAAAACCACAGTTGTTTCCGATCAGTCCAGTTGTTAGAGAGAAAGGGAAGTAAATAAAATAAAATAACTTTGTATGGTATCACTAATTGAAAAAGTTATTTTATTTTATATACTATGACTAAGTATTACAAAATGAATGTGGGAATTTTTACTGAAATATGAAACGGAAGTTCGAGGTTGGAGACTAGACACCAAAGGAAAATCTTCCCTACCGTGTCTGGGTACACACAACCCTTCTATTTTTGAGGTTGCAATCTCATCGATTGGTTTGCAGCAAGTCCCGACATATTCTCCACCCGTTCTTTCTGTTTAGCCCTTCCCTCTTCAGTTCTTGATGCACACTACCCAAGTGGTACTTTATTCTCACCCGTAGGAGAAATGCCGTCCATGTAGCCGACATGACATCTATATCCCCAACATGAAAGGGGTGAAGTAAGAAGCTACCAGTCCTCAGGTCAATGACGTATCCAGCACATGGGACACTTAGGACTAGTAATACCCCGTGATTTGAAAATATTGTAGACTTGAACTGTGCTTCTTTTAAAGTCATGTTTTCCATTGGTAACTTGGTTTTTTCATCGCGGCTTCACCGCGCTAATTAGCCGCATTATTGTGCAACTCTGGTTCTAATCTCCTAATCCAGAAAGCGTGCGGTTCAAACGTACTCTCTCAAGTTTATTGAAAATATGCCTATCTCATCAAAAGAACACCGTACCTACTGCTTTGCATGACAATAATTGGTGAGGCATCTTACACAGCTTTTGCATTGGAATCGCCAGCAAAAGTTATTTAGAAAAGTACCTTCCCATATACTGTACCTACAGGTAGATAAACCCCATTTCCTTCAATGTCGCTCTCACTTCAAATCATTAAAAATCATGACAGCCCCAAGTCTGTACATATATAGATGCATTTTACATATCTTAAAGCCTGAGGTGTGGGGGACATTCAAAACAAAACTCACACCTACAACACTAAGCAACGTGGAGACCTTGTAAGGCCAGCACCACGCACAGCCAAGTGTGAGCGACTGGATCCTATACTACAAGGTTTCGCCTACCTTAGAAAACTCTCGATTGAACTGAGAGCGGCGAGAAATGCTTCTAACTTCCCTAAATTGCTTAGAAACCATCTCTTAGAGAAAGCTTTCTACACTGTCACTGAGGCACTAGTAAAATGACCTGATTTTGACGATAATTTGACGATTTTACTTTATACTTTCTTGTCAATTACTTGTTGATAAATTGTATAAATTAACAAAAATATATATATATATTTATTTATTTATTTATTCAATAGCTTTCATAATTTTTTTGCGGAAGTCCTACCCCGAAATAAATCCTGTATACGTGCTTGCCTCAGGCTTAGACTCTCAACGGTTTGTCCCACCAATGTGGCAGTCATAAAATTGGTAGGCTACTTTACTGACATTCTTAATACAAAACTAGAATTTAGGTACTCACTCGCGTCATCAAAAGTCGATCGCCCGGGGAAAGCAACCTATTCTTATATAAATATTTTTGATTTAAATCAATTTTCGTAAGTACTTAAAATGCAATTTACAGGTAGTTGCGATGATTTTTCTGCTATCTGCCATCCTGGCGACGGTACATGTTACGATACATTGTTGTTCCCATCTCTCTATGTGCTCCTTAGTCTCCTACACTTCTCTTTACCAGAAGACCCATAACAATTATAAATATAGGCACCGATACTATTAATTTGCTGATATACCTGCAATTATAGGCTACAAATTTTTACACAATGAATATTTGATAGTAGGTATTATAGTCACTATACGCTCTACCGCCACGGGACTAATACGAGGTCATTATTTCATTGGTACCTGCACTACTTCCTGAACTTCCTAATATTAAATATTCAAACACTTTTAATTTCGTTTTCTTCGCGGTATATGCATATCCACATCTTATTAATTAATACCCGTCTACCCGAAAGAGAAAATTGGAGAAGACGATCTGGGTACTTGTTCAAATTTCCGTGAATATACTGGAAGGAGCCGGCCGGGGCTTGGTGAAGCACAGCCGTTCCAGACACTGGCTTCCTTCTCCTCCGACGTTGGTTCTAGGCGAGTCCCTTTCACACAGATTCCTAGCAGAAGAGACAAAGGGCAAGGTCAAGAGTGATTCACGATGTTCCATTTTTCAGGCCTATTGAAAACAAACATCATCCGTAAGGGCCAAGGCCGCAGCCAGACGGGGAGTCCAGGGGGTCCGGACCCCTCCCGAAATAATTGCAGTGTACATCAGCAGCCTGATCGAGGGCGATTATAATACCGGGGTTAAATAAATACCCTAGGATTATAACTGTAAACAAGCAAATTTTGAATAGCACTTTCCATTACAAAATTGTAATCTTGTAAATCTTGTTTACATTTTTACCACCAGGGAATTAAATAAATACCGGTATTATAATCGCCTCGATCAGGCTGCAGATGGAATTGAGTTTTAAATATATTCACCTCACCTAATATGACATCAGATGGACCCCTCCCGAAAAAAAAACTCTGGCTACGGCCTCGGTAAGGGCTATGGCGCCCATTCCATCGACCGGCTAGGGCTATTTACAAAAACAGTGACGTGGTAGCAGACATTCAAGACTTAGGCAGGGTTTCCATCGACCTTGCATTGCAGAATTGACAGAAATGTTTATTTTCCTCTATGCCATAGTTAAAATTGATCAATGATCATACAGTAAAATCACAAACAAACAAACTAAAATTAAAAAATGGCGTCATGGGATATGTTAAGTACAAACATTTTAATCGATTTCTATAAAAAGAAAAATTCTAATTTCCGTCAATGTCATTTGCATTCTGCAATGTGAGGTCGGTGGAAACGTCACCTAAGTCTTGAATGTCTGCTACCACGTCACCGTTTTTGTAAATAGCCCTAGCCGGTCGATGGAATGGGCGCCTTATAGGAGATTTATCAGCTGCACCCACCGCCTATGTTAGGAGTGTTTGATGGACAAGGATTTTAAACCTATCCATAAAGAAATTGACTTTCCTCGCCAATTGGGGTTTCCTATTAACTTCTATGAGAAATCAGTGTACGCACTATTCATAATATCCCCATGCTCATAACTGTGGCAAAGTTTATGTTTATCAATTTCACAAGTTCGCAAAACATAGACTCTATTCAATTGTAGCAATATACAGTATATATGAGCATTTAGGAGCTTAGAGATATAATTTTGTAAATAGATTTACTGATAATTATCAATCCCCATTACACACTCGAATATAATGTTCCAATATTTAATAAATATGGGTCTAAGAAAAATTGGAAAATGTAATTCATAAATTCAGCTTCGAATCATATTATTGTGCTTCAACATAAACGTTCCAAATATTTCTTCAATCGAATAAATATTGGATCGAAAAATGTTAGAGTATAATCAGGGGTAATCCCTCAATGAGGTGTAATAAACTAGAAAATATATTCCTCTACACTTTGATGTACATTATATGGCCGACACCGATCGGCCCCAATTATTGAACTTGATTTGTAAAAGGATATCAGGTCGAAGGAGTTCCACAACTGCGGCCAATTGGTAAAAATGGCCAAGGCCACATACCATGACATATCAAAAGGAAGAGGAACATTTCTTCAACTTCATGATACCAAAGTTATGACTCTACAATCGATATTTCATGAGAAATTTTCTGCGCAAAAAAACTGAAGGGTGGGGGGCTCTACTGTCCTTTAAACGCAGGCATATACGAAAGAGGTCCAATAGTAAAGTAAAGACTTCCAGTATTTTATTTCACAAGGCATACAAACTGTAATTTCCATTGAGCATGCCTTTGAGACCACCTGTAACTTTAATATTGCATAGATTTGTTATTATTTTGACGGAGAGGCAAGAAATAGGCGATGCACAAAGCCATAGCAATAATTAAAATTATCGAATACAAGAAAATAAATTGGAAATGATAACAAATTGAGGCTGTGAGGTTGCTGTTGCCAGTGCCGTGATAGCAATGGCTTGGTGGAGATGATATGAAGTGGGTTACCGGTGGATGGGCCGTGGTCAATGGCCGTGGTGGTGTCAGCTGGTCAGTGGGGCTGGAGATTCCAGAATCTGGATCTTCAGTCTGGAAAGGTGGAGGGACGGTTTTCTTGGAATATTTCGCCCGAGAGTTGTGCACCGAACACTCTGGTCTCATAACAGTGAGAGTTGGACTGTGTCGATACTGGAAAATTGAAGACTCTTCGTTCAGCGATGAAAAACTGGATGGTTTGCCTGAAATACTTCCGTAGATCTTAGCTTCGCTAAATGACGCGTTAATCTTAAACTTTTCGTACTCACTATTGAACCAGTCCTCCATTTTGCAAGAGATTTAGTCCACTCACAGATCGAGATTCGAGTTACCAATCGATTTTGTTTCACGCGATTCGCATAGTCGAGTCGATATGACTGTTGTATACTACTTGTATAATACTTTCGACTACAATACTACGTATATCTCACGTATGTAACTTACTCCACTAGACTAGACGAATGTGACAAAGTCGGGAATACATATCATACAAAACCAGACATAGGTCAACTGCTCATCAGACTCAACCTATGGCCACAATCAGTTAGTTAAACAATCTATAATCTACAGCAAATAATAATTGTGATAATAATTTAAGTCACAAGACTCTGGCCAAGACACAATGCGATCTAATTTTAATGAGTTATAGTAGTTCTACATTCAAAGTTCGATATTGATCGGCTATAGCATATATTTTCTGAAGGCTCAACGTCCAACATACTCGTATGTTGCTTGCCACCATAGGGACTATGGGACTGTTGGGAGGGGTAAGGGGGGCAACGGCCCCCTCCTCCAATCATTCAAGGTAAAAAAACATACCTAGACTAAAAACATTGTTTGGAGCCAAGCCAGTGGAAATGGTGAATTTACATCTATGCTTGCCACAACATCCCAAATATTGCACGGCCAAAAGAGTGGATTCTCTACCAGTCCTCGAGCCTAGAGCTAGGTCGTCGTGCCACAGCATTTGGTTGTCGTCCAACAAGCACTACAAAGTAAACTTTTAATATTTTTTTTGCACTGATGTAGGTAGCTTCTAGGTAGAATATACATAGATATCCCAATAGGAACCAGTCAGAATAGCAGAACTTATTGATTTGGTGGAAATTTGTATTTTCACGGCCATTGTAGATGAAGTGTTCTGGCCTTGGTTGAGGTTTGTGGTTGGGGTTTACGCGAATAACGGCTTGATAAATCGGAGAAACAATTAGTTGGGCACCGCCATTAGTCTAGGCACCACAAGTGGTCGGAGGCTGGTCTATAATGAAATCAAACGCTGCAAGCAAAAACTCAAGACAGCCCTCCATTACAACTCTTTGTATGCTATTACTACTAGCTTGAAGAATTAATTGGCATGACTTGCCT
Source organism: Psococerastis gibbosa (assembly GCA_963971405.1). NCBI lineage: Eukaryota > Metazoa > Arthropoda > Insecta > Psocodea > Psocidae > Psococerastis > Psococerastis gibbosa. Next base: position 27,348,627 of record OZ020485.1, read on the forward strand.
CGTTTAATTTTTGTCGTTGCTAGTAGCCTACTTGCTACTATGCAGTTTGTACTACTAGCGATCCTATTAGTATACCGCAGGTACCAAATATGTACCACGAATTCAGATAATGTTGAAGATGTTCCCTTTAAGACTCTATACGACCTCATCGTCATTATGGCATCCAGGCTTTGGAGGGGGGGGGGGGTTAGGGTAGGACGTGCTACATAAAATGATGCGTGTTTTCTTTTTTTTTAAACTGAAATAAATATGTGGAAGTATTACACCCGCAATTGTCCCACATTCCTCCACTGTACGCTACACTGCTTTTGGCAATACTTGTCTTATCATCTTTATTATCGTTAGTACGTATTGACTACTGACCGTATGAACACTTAGTAAAATAAATAAAATTTATAGTATCTGTTGTTAATTCATGACAATACGGGTATTCACTGTATTTCGATTTCCCTAAGGGAAAGTAGGAATAGAACTCCGGTTTTCCTACGGTAGAAAAGTAATGCCATAAGGAAATGTATTTCAAAACATTCCCCCACATTCTCCAACTACTTTGGTTGGGTAAACTGAGCTTGGGAAATCGAAAACGCCAAACGGCCATATTTGTTGTTGTTTTGCATTTTAATTTCGGTTTTTATTTTTATTTAATTTAAAAGAAATTAACAGAAATTAATAAGAAACAACAAAAGGAAACATATGGCAGGGCGGCAATTCCACTAACGAATTTACTTAATTTGTGATTTGAGATTTTTTGTTTGTTTTGTTTTAAGGAGACTATTATGTAGATACCTAACTTATCTATTATAAATTAAGTTATAATATGGTAGAGACTTATTAATGATAACTTAATTTATAATAGATAAGTTAAGTATCTACATAATAGTCTCCTTAAAAAAATAATAATAATGAAGTAAATTCGCCGGTGGAATTGCCGCCCAGGCGGTGGACTACAGCAGATGTTCATAAGATAAGGGAAGGCAGAGAAACTTTGGAAGTAGGTTAGGTTAGGTCGGGTAAAGTCGAAAGCTTAGAGATATACGTTTCCATGGCAATTATTTTTCTACCGTAGAAAAACTGGAGTTCTATTCCTACTTTCCCTTAGAGAAATCGAAATGCAGTGAATACCCCTATTATTGGCACTTTGGTGATCCTATGGAATAAATCAACCCATTTCGATCGTCAATGAACATCATTTATAATTTCATGTTTTCAATTCACTGATTTCTTATATTCTCAATTAAATCTAAACAATTCTTTTTAATGAACCAGGCCTTATAGGCAATACAATCCCTTTATTATGTCACACAGAAAATTCAATCGACTGAGTCGCCAAGAAGAATAACAGTTATAGTCAACACTTGTCCGATAGGGCATTGTACAAGTAAATTATAAGTGGCAATCATTTCCTGTTAATACTCAGACTAGATGTTGCAAGACGGGTGTTCATCAATGGAATGACCCTATAGGAAGACGATCGGGAGGAATACTCTTGAGTGAAAGAAGATTGTGCAATAATGGGTAAACAGGAAGACGGAGATAATGCAAACCAATAAATCAATTTTCATCCAAGCACATAGAGGTGCCAATCATCTCACGAAATTTTCAGCCTTCAACAACTTTCTTTTCTTTAGCACCTGTAAACACCTGTGGATATGCCTTTATGCTGCTTATACTATGGCTATTAGGAAGGATACAATAGACGTAGGATGCCTCTTCCACCTCTGTTATGAGTCATGATTCCATTATTGTTCATCCAGACTTCATGAGAATCTAAAAATACCGTATATAATAAGTACCGGGGCGGCTAGGCCAGATGAAATGGCTGAGGTAAGCATGTTTCAGATTTGCCTCCCCCAGTTTTGTACAATCTTCGGTTCTAAGAACAAAATAAAAAATGGCTTCTCTTATGGTATATAAAATCGTCTCCTTTGTAACTTTGTAATATTTTGAACACATTTTAATGAGAGTTAACTTGGTAAAATTCTCTTATGATGGTTATCTTACTTCGTTTAGTAGGTAATTCTACTAAGATTGCGGCCTAACATCATACAGTATAAGGCAATACTTGCTGTTGCCAGTTAAAATCCGAAATAATTAGCTATCCCATAAGGTTTTTGGAACTAGCTTATTATGACTAGGCTATTAAATTTTATGGCATTTTGCATATAAAAATAATGTATAGTAAATAAAACGGTTTGAAATTTCTGTCTGGTCTTAGTATGTATTTAGATTTTTAAGTTAAAGATATTTCCTTGTTTTGGGGAAATCTACGTTTTGCATTCATTCAGACCAGAAAACCATAAAAAGCACTCTTCAGCTCTGCGTATGTATTGGCCCCTACGTTCTTCATCACTTATTGCTGCAGATACTCTTTTCTCGGGCGCCCAGGTCGGTTGACCCATTCTATGGTCCCTTGTCCAATGTCAACACCGGCTACAAGCGATAATGGACAAGCAGGGGTAAACTTACCATTGACGCAAAGAACCAGGCGAAAGCATGACTTAACCAAGTACAGATACGAGTCTAACGTAGCCCTAGTTCTTTTTTTTTTTTTTTTTCAAGACCGAGCCACAGACATGTGAACATGTGGGTCTACACGCTAACAGTGGGACTGCGGGAAGAGTCTGGTTAGCGGAGTCATTTATCAATGAGAGGAAGAAGTAAAGTGATCCCGTTACCGTAACGCACCGAGGCTCACTTCATACAATACAATACCTGTGAAGCCAATATGCCTATCAATGCGCACGGCACGACACGCTCTTTTAAAATGTTAGGCTACAGTCTCTTTGCCCTTACCGCGCGGAGTTACTGTCAGGTAGTTCGATTTATAATTGAGCCAGAATTAGAGGGTATGGAGAAAACTGAGCTAGGCGGGATTTGAACCCACAATCTACGCCTAATCGGGACGTCGTCTTAACCGCTGGACCACAAGCCCCGACAAGTGCAGTCATCTCCAAATCTTCTACTTATGCTTTTATTGACATGATTCATATTGTTAGACAGGTTAGCACAGCTACACAACTATCTAACCGAACCGGTCTGTGAGCTTACTTTATTGCATAAAGGCAATGCTTTATTCAACACATTGCTGTATTATATGATATACTGATATGATATGATTTGATAATACTGCAATGTTATTGCATTGATAATTGTTTTTCTTTAAATTTATTACCTCATTTTCTACTCCAGTTTCATTGCAAATTTTTCAAAGAGCTACCAATTGATACATACATAGTTTTAGACTCTTTCTAGCGTAACTACTTAACCTATTTCTCTGGCAAGCGATTACAATATTTGAAGTTACTATAGACAAGACTAGGTACTACCAGCATAAGAAAGAATGAAAATTGTCTTTATCTTCCATGTGGGCGAATTTTGGGCCTTTCGGCCCACTCTTACAATTAACCCACCATACGCGAATAGTTACAAAAATTTAATTTTAAAACCGAAGGGGCCATTTTCTTTATACTTTATATCTGTAGTATCGTACATTGTTAACGCATCTTTACCGTATCGTCCGTCTGATAGACTCTGACAGACCCTGAGAAGTGGTCACAATTCACAGTCTAGAAGAAACCGGAGACAAAGCGTTTTAAATTACCTTTGCCGCTTCTTAAAGAAACGAAGTGCCACCAGAAATTAAAAAAAAAAATCCTTGGTGGGAACGCATTTTTCATCTCTCCGAGGCTCTTGATTTCAGTTACTACCCCACAAGAAGTAGTCTTCAATAGAAAATTAATGAATAAATAACACCACCAATATCAGGAGCAAGTGACGTGGGAATCCTACTAACACCTGATACCTGTCCTTGAATCCATCGAGATTAAATTCTTCCATTTCGTCGATGATGAATGAGGTTTGGGTAAGGTGTAAGGTGCTGGAGAAAGGAGCCAGCCTCTGTCCAGGATGTACCTGCTGTACCCGAGTATGTGTTGCTTCACTCCACACTTTCACTCCTCTTACAATACCGGACACGTATAGGGTAGGCATCTCCAATGGACCTATGCCCGGCCCCGGGGCCAACTAAACGCCAAAGGCTATCTCATTGTGCGTGGGATGGCGCTCATAAGGTGAGCACTTGAGAGAAAACTCTCGATACAATACTTGTACGTAATTTTATTTTAAATGAATATAACAACTTTTATGTTAGCAAAACATAACTTGATACGAGGGTTTGCCACTGGCGGCAAAAAGCAACCTCCCCCAGAATGTTAGCATGTCCTAATGAAAAGTTGTAGATGGAAATAGTCAATTTTTCGTTATAAATTATGTGGCGAGTTCCAGTCGTAGTGCCCCCTCCAGAAAAATTACTTAGCGCCACCTCTATGGCTTGGAGGGTGCCTCAGTATTCCACAGACATTACCGATTAAATAGTAGTTCAACCATACATTGTTATCTACGCAGTCAAAATAAATAAATAAACATCCAGTACTAAGCCAACCTAGCAGAGTTATCTTCCTATATTACTTTAGCTGGTTTTATAGTCCGTTAACAACAAGATTCTTGGCCTCTGTAACCACGTCTTCCGCCCCACGTCTCTCGATGCCGCCTTTCCCCCTAGTTGCGGACGTTAAGGTTCCGGAGATCTTCTCCAACGTCGTCCCTCTTCTTCGGTCTTCCCATGGATCTTCTGCATTTAGATTTCTGGATCATCGTTCGACACCATCTTATGCGCTCTAGTTTCATGCCATCAAGCCATCTTTGTCTTTATTTATGCCGTTGAAAATGGATGGCTTCTGATACATGGCTTCTAGTTGGGCATTAACTCTTATTAGCCATCCACTAAACGCCACGTCTATGAGTGAAAATTCCAAAAATTACTCCTCTCCCTCCAACGGGTCTTCCCCGATGTTGCTCATTAAATTGCTGATACCCCAATGTTGCGTTGCTAGTATTGATCAAAACGAACATACCAAGTTATTTAGTTATTTAAGGTAATAGAATAAAAATAACTTGAGGTAAAGTTAAGTTTATTGAAATTTTCAACATTCCTAACCACTGTTGCATTTCCTGTTACATTGCTATCTTTTCCCGATATTGCTCATTCAATTGCTGATACCCCTGATGGGTTGTGAGTATGGACCAAAACTAACATCCCAAGTTATTAAGTTATTTAAGGTAATAAAATAGAAATAACTTGAGGTTATTGAAATTTTCAACATTCCCAATCACTGTTGCATTTCCTGTTGCATTGCTATTTTTAATTCTGTTACACGAGTGCACTCTCATTCTACGCCAGTACGGTCTTTTCAAACATGCCCAACTGTAACAGTACAATAAGACATATAATGGTGATCTAATAGGTATCTCAATGTAGGCTATACCTTATATGATAGATCGAGTGCTATGATACGATATGAGCATCACACGGTCGGAGGTGCCCACATAATCATAGGCAGAGCATTTGGCCAACTGTCCGTGGTAGGCTACAGGTACCCAAAACATACGTTTGGGACTGGATTCTACCGTTAGCCAATCAGGTCACTAGTTTGTCTGACCCCTGTCATCTAAACCGGCAGCACTGATTCACTATTAGCGGCATCATCGACAGTTCTGTGCAATGGGTCAATGATTTACACTGTCTCAGTGCGCGGGTTTAGCTAGGGGGTTAGGAGGGCCATGACCCCTCAAAAAACCGCTAAATATAAAATTACAAGAGATAAGAAAACAAAACCAAAAACTAACGCAAATAAACTTTCGAAATATTTGGCTGGAAATTGAACGTACCGTGGCATTAATGATTAATCGCCTTACTCTATTCTATTCTCTATTGCAACCTGTTTCTCCATTTTATAATTGATAGTGGAATATTTGTCTAAGGGTATGAACTACTTTTCTGCCCGAGAAAAGGCCACAAGGCCAAACTCGGCATGTAATTTATTGGATTTTTTTTCTTTTTTCAGGTAAGTCGTAGACTGATCCTAATCCTGATCCATGTACCATAATGATTGGATCTCGAGTGACTCGTCTGGGGTATGTTCTTCTCCCAGTACTTAACGTGAAAAAACAGACCTGCCCACCAACCCACTATCGCCAAAACTTTCGAAAACCGAAAAACGTTTTCACTTTTCAAAACAATTAGACCTGCAATTAGTACCAAAATAACCCCACAATCTCTCATCCATCATCTGACGGTTCTCCAATTTTTAAATTAAATGTTAAAAGTAATCCACAATTTTTCAGCGACTTACAATACTGTTTCCGTTGTTACTGGTCAACAACAGTACATGAACACAATTCAGAAGAAGTACGGCAACACGAACGCTGTCTTCTATATAGACGCTTCCCGCCAATCTAGTAAAGGAGTAAGCTAACACCTGCAGAAGCTCTCGCATTCAATAAATAATCGAATAAATTAAATAATTACAATAATAGGCGGGTATTCCACATACGTACATCGTCAATGAAAATTATGAAATTGAAGGACATTTCAATTTTTCATTGATGGCGGCCATTCCATATGTTTTTTTCAAAAATTGACAATTTTCTATTGAAACGTATGCGCCAAATGTTTGAAATTTGTTTGCATTTGTTTCTTGAAATTGTATTTGTTTTCTTAGTCGCCTTATTATTTAAACCTTATTATTATTTTTATACAGAAATGCGTTCTTTTTAAAGAAATCAATTAAAATAGTTGTACTTGTCATATCCCATGACGCCATTTTTTAATTTTAGTTTGTTTGTTTTTTTACTCTATGATCCATTGATTATTGATCAATTTTAACAATGGCATAGAGTAAAATTGAAATTTCCTTCAATTTCATAATTTTCATTGACGATGTACGTATGTGGAATACCCGCCTTAGCCTATTACCTATAATAAGAAAGCTTTCCTTATTTGTAGTACGTATAAATTGGAAAGCTAAAAATATTACGAGGGGGTCATGTGTTGTGCAATTGTGCTGCAAACGTGTTAGTGGAGCTCGAAGGGCGTTAAATGAAGTAGTTGCCCCCCACTGGCCAGATGTTGGGTCATGGAAAAAATAGGCTGGAAGTGAGGCTAACATTTGGTGATTGGTTCACTGGGCTTGGAGATACGGGCGGCACTGCGTTACTCCATAGTTTTTTTTTCGTTTCGTTCGTAACCCATCTCCACAATGACGTTGTGGCTCATCCCTGAAGATAATAACAACTTGGGGTTTAGCGGTTTGGGTCTGCTAATAAAATCCGTACGTTGACACGACCGCAGCGCTGTAAAGTCCTCCATATTATCATGGTTTGTTGACAGGCGGTGACTTCAGTGGAGAAACTAGTGTCTGTTATAATTCTAATATCGTGGTGACCTTTAGCTTACTCACCATTGCATAACGAGATGCCGCTGGACATGATCTGGATGCTTCCTTCCGCTTTGAGAACAAAGATACTTCATTATTGGCTTTGTTGTTTCATAACACAATTAATGAATTTTGATCATTATTGGTAGAACAAAACGCAAATCACGTTACCATTTTCTTACTATTAATTGTTATTCCAAATGCGGTCCAATCACGATGTCTTCGACTCTTATTACAGATGAGGTCAATGCCCAAATGACGAGTTATTTCCTGTGTATTTTATAAACAAAACTGAAGTACCTGACGGTATCTGACTTATATACTAATGCACTGTACTTGGATTCGTGTCTGTACTTGGTTAAGCCATGCTTTCGCCTGTTTCATTGTGTCAATGTAAAGCTTGTCTCATTTGTCCATTATCGGTTGTAACCGGTATACGTTGACATTGAGGACGCATACCAGTTTGTCAATGGCCGAAAATGCATACGGAAACAATACAAGTAATGTCCGAAATCCATGGGGTCGTTGGCATTAAACAAGGGACCATGTAGGCCTAGGTTCATAAAGTCCTTCAGGACATTATTATACACTATATACTGTAATAAAATAGATAATTATTATAATAATAATCATTTATTTTTAATTTTAATTATTGGCTATTAGCGTAAAATATTTACAAAAGCTTGTATCCCTGAAAAGAACCAATTCTACCGATGCATGAAGGGAGCCTCAGGTCACAGACTTAAACCAATTGTATCTGAACCCTAAAGATATAGTATTGTACCGTTAGTGTTTCGATCAGGCACAGCGGTAGGCTAAGTAAAGTTTCTAAAGCTTTCACTAAATTTTGAAAACTTGTTCGTAGGGTTCATTGATTCTTCATCTTCAATGAAGTACAAACTTTCTCACAATTGTCAACGTTTCAAATTTTGTTTCATTGTACCTGTATATATACCCTATTCATCATTTATAACCATTGCGCATTTCATCACGGCAAATTGTGGAATAACTCATTTGGCGGTACTTGACCTTTCTAATGTTATAAATTGTCCACGCATGATTTCTTCATGTTACTTCCATCCTTGCCGTAATATATTAGCCAAACTTGCGAACTGTGTCTGGAACGGCATTTATTCCGGTATGCTTGCTGTGTAAACGGCGATTACCACCTTTGTTGCACTCACTCACGCCGTCATGGCGGCCTGTTACTAATTAACCACACTCAACTCGAGTACCTACCCATACAGTGCTTGACATTTTCATAAAGTACCTACTGTAGACACCCGCATCTATATAATGGGCTGGAGCACCACCTTCTCCTTCGTTTTTTTCTTGGTTGAATAACATTACCGTAGTCAGTAATTTAAAATTCCTTCTCAAGAGTGTACAGTTTTTATTTAATTAACTAAGCATGTTATTAAAGATTTGGCTCATCAAAGTTGTAGAAGACTACTTCATGCATCATATTATAAGATATTTTTAATTTTCGAAATTATAGTTTTTTCATAGACATGCAAATATTTTTTAAACAATAACTTTTCACGTATTATCGATTTTATAAAAAACTACAATTTCGAAAACTAAAAATACCTTATTATATGATGCATGAAGTAGTCTTCTACAACTTTGATGAAAACTTCCCGAAAGATTCAATACACCACCCCCATTCCTTCTTCTTCCAAAATTCAGGCTACTCCCGTCTTAGAACTGTAATAACGCGTGACGGACTGGAGACACTTTCATATGGACCATGACAACCAAAGAATGCTGGTGGAGCATCTGAAAATTACTGCCAGATGGCATAGGTAACAGCCAAATCGTTCTGTTAGGAGAATACTTACCTAATGGTGTTCTACGTACAGTCAAACCCCAAAACAATTGTCCGGATCAATTGGGGTAATACGGATACTTTACAAAAATAATAATTTTAATAAGTGTATTATTTTTTTAAACATTATATTTCGTTTCCACGAAGTCACAAGAGAAACCCTACATTGGATCCCGGATCCGTACTCTAGTCTTATTTTTTATTAATTCAACTAGTTAGTATACAATTCCGTACACTTAAGAATGTCCAGGTTTACTGAACATCACGTTCAAAGTAAGCTGGCTGACCTCGCCGATTTTCGGGCAGCCAAATCATCATCCGATTTTTTTCCTATGTCGGATAATAGGAGCTTTACTGTACTCTATTTCTTTCGTACAGGTGCTTACTTCTCTTGCAGTACAATACTCAGGCGGGGTTTCCATCGACCTCGTTTTTGAACGTGAGCGAGATATTGACGTGGCAGCAGACATTAAAGACAGTCTAAAAATGTCTGCTACCACGTCAATATCTCGCTCACATTTAAAAACGAGGTCGGTGGAAACCCCGTCTTATGAATTTGGTTGGGATTCTTCAGGTTCTTCCACTCAACTCCCACTTATGCCCACAGGTTATAATTTCTTTATTCATGGACTGCATATCTGGAGCAATTTTCGTAGGTGGATGAATGTAATTTTGCACAGGATACAGTATGGTAATTTGTATTGTTTCATTGCAGTATTTTTAAGAGGGCCAATTATTGTCTAATTTGACAAAGCCGCGGCTTATGGTGTCAATTAAGTATTAGGTTCCACGTCGTAAATTTCCGTACAACCGTCTGAAGAAAAGTCTTAACACTCCCTAACTTTCAGTAAATCGCCCAACAGAATTAGTTCAATAAGACTTTTCTCATCATCTTCGATAAACAATTCGCTGTGTGGTCACGACAACCCAATGAGAGCTTAGGCCTGAGGACTGGTAGAGGTTCATTTCTCTTGACCACTGCTCTATTTGGGATTTTTTGGGATTTAGGCAGCCATTTGCACTGCTATCTTTATTGCATGTTTACCAATCCTCTCCCGTTGTAGATCTAATTTAAAAAAATAATTGCTAAAGCTATAAAGATTGTAATTTTAAGCAAGATTTACCCGTTTAATACTAAAAGTTATCATAATCATATTATGAATTAACAGGGAAAAATGCAATAAGACACTTAAGAAGAAATGAAGAAAATATAATGTGTGCGCGTTAGTGAATTGTGTTAGTGTAATGTTTTTTGTTGTTTTAAATTTAATGTATGATTTTTTCAAAAACTTTGCTAATCGCCGGGAGGATGGTCTGTAATTAGATGTATCTTCAGGGTCACCATCCTTGTAAATTGGGCGCACAATGGCAGTTTGGCAATTGCAAGTGCATCGGGAAATTGGCATGAATCTACCGATGCATTTATTGAATGGGCTAGTGGTTGCGCTCTATAACTTCTCGTTCTTCTTAATGTTATGTTTGATTTGCCAGTATTATCGTATCCAGGAGCTGAGTGTTTTGATAGACCTAATAATACTAATATATGTATATAATATTTGAATTTTGGAAGCATTGCAAATGGCCGCGGGAATCCTGCCGACTGGTATAGGCTGTTGCGAGTCCATATGTTTATATGTCCACGATTTTACGAGATACCACTAGACATATTTTCCTGTCTGTCGCACAGGCATAGCAGGCCAGCAGGGGGCATTGAAATGATGGGAGTTTGGTGAGAGGGAGGCATTGAAGATGGGATTCATGGGAAGGTCGAGCGTGTTGTGAGTTCAAGTGAAAGTAAATGAGGTGCCATGGGTTTACTATTGTACGTACAGTAGGGTGAGCAGGTGGAAATCTTATAGCTTAAAACCGGGTCCTACCATCACCTGAAAAGTGTCGGCAAGGAATACTGAATGGCACTGCCTCCAACGATACATGGTGGTGCCATATGGTGCCGAGAGTTTTGATGATGGGGCCTGCTCCAAGAGTAGGCATACTGTCTTTATAGCCTACGCCTTTTTTTAAATACATCGCGTACAAACAATTTAATGAATGTATCCGGTTAATCTCTTTAATAGCCTCACTAAGTAACCTTATAGGTATTTGTGTTGAGTTACGACCAAGGCCGTAGCCACCGGAGGTAATGTAGCCTCAATTTATTTAAAACTCCATTCTATCTAGTGTACGCTGCAAATATCCTGGACCCCCCCCCCCCTCTGCCTACGGTCTTGGTTACACTACACGTCTATGGTCGCAAGGTGTGAAGGGACTCGCACAAGTACAAACACGCTTCCACTTTGCCGCCGAAGGGAGGAATATTCATATTGCTTTATCGCTCGAAACGCAACCTGCCCCCGGACCATACTAAAGCTGCGAATAATTTATAATCAGGACATGTAGAGTAGTGGTATCGTCTCCAACTTTCACCCGAAAGGTTGTTGGTTCGAGTCCCGCAATTGCTACATTTCATGGCAATGCTTCGGAGGGCATGTAAAGCGGGCGGGCCTGAGCCTTCCTAGTTGGGTGTAAGAGAGGGCTTTGTAGCCCTAACTCCGCTAGTTTGGATTAGTAATAGAACAAGAAAAAGCAATTATTATTTTTAACTTAAGTCTTACTCGTAGTTCAGGGACTATATCACGTAGGTACCTGAACTTGTGAAAGCTCCTGGCCCCGTGCATATTGCTCTTTACAATCATGATTTTGCAGCAGCATCTGATTATTACTTGCGTAAATGTTTGACTAAGGCCTTGATGAATACATTTTATTTTCAACCATTTGCTCCAATGTCGTGCACATTCAGTAATTAATGTCATCGTGGCCTAGGCATTTGGCTGGTCATTTCCTGAACTATTTGGATAAAATGTTTCGGCACTTCTTCATCAGCCTTGCTTTGCCTTTGGAATCTGATGATTCGTTTTTCGCTCTTCGATTTCTCTTGGGTAACTAAATCAGTCAGTTGCTCTCTGCTGACACAGTCGAGGAACCATCTTCGCAGTAGACCCTCCAGGGTCTGCCGTAGTCGTGGACGTGATGTTTCGTTCTATTTTCAATTGTCTTTTAAGAACACCATCAGCTCGGATCAGCGGAGTTTCCAATTATACTTATACTACATTATTGTATGGAACAAATAAATAGCCAATTTCAGAAGTTAACCGAGCGCTTTGGCTTAGAATATGGGCATCAGCAATGAATGAATGAATGAATGAATTATTTCAAATCTTTACAATATCATATAGATACACAGGTAGTACAAAAAAGAACAGTTTTGCCCTGTAGGCTAGGCCCGTTGGGGGGGGGGGTGAAATAGGCAGCATAAACGTTGCTTAATAAATGTATGCATGAATCTATGTATGGTATGGCATGGGGGCATGGAATTGTATTGTAAGGAGTATGCTATGCATACGTGACGAGTTGAAGAAAGGTTTTTGTTATTTTCATTGTTTACGACACTTGCGCTTCTATAAGTGATTGGAGAATTCTTTTTCTGAATAAATTATAATTCGGTGAGGTTTTTTTATCAATAGGAAGTTGATTAAAATACTTTTTCCTCCATATGCTGATTGCATTTGAGAGTAGCTTGTTTTGACTGTATATAGACAGCTTCTTTTCCTTTCCAATGACAGTTGGCAAAAATGCTTACTATGCAGGCAGGACTAGTGAACTAGGCGAAGAAACTGTGGAACACGTTCTATGCGATTTCTCGTGCTTCTGGCGGGAAAGACTTCGGACTTTCAGAAGCGCCTTTATGAACGTTTCAGATTACAGGATTACAGGATGATTCTTAATCTCTCTTGGGTGCTGAAATTTGTGACCAGAACTAGACTGAAAGAACGCTGGATTGATGTGTAATATTTTTTTATATCATGTGAAAGACATAATTATGTGTAATAAGCCTACACAATGGGTCTGAAGAAACCCACGTCAGCTTCTAATGCACATTATAGTAAGTAGGTAAATAATTGGAAACAGTAGTACGATATATCGCTCATGCACGAGAAAAGTGACACATTTCAAAAAATTGCAAAATTGAGTTATTCATACAAAAATGTCGAGGAAAATGTAGCGAATTTTATGAATGTAGTGTCACATATCTAGTTTAATTTGTTTCCATAAGATTGCGTTTTGTCACTGATCCATTGTCGAGTTTGACTACTTCGGGTTTGGCAATACTGACATAATTCGGAATGTGCTCCAGACGTTGACGTGGTAATTACACTTCTCTTTCAAGTAAACTGTCACATCTGAAAAGTATTAAGTGCCTCGATAGTACTACAAGTAAAAACTAAAAAATGGTCAGAGCTAAAATTTGAATTATCTAAAAAGTCAATATTTAGAAATGTGTCACTTTTCTCGTGCATGAGCGATATATGGACTAAACGTATCCATCATACTTCAAATGAGTTATTGTATTGAACTTATATTATGCACAATATTGTATTCCAAGCGGCCAGCCTTTCTCAGGTTGAACCAATAGGTCAAACCATTTCTCCTATTTCAAAATGCCATCTCACTGCCTTATTATCTTATTACGGCAAGTGAAAATAGTAAGAGCTGCTTATGTGTAAAGTGCCTGTTTAGCGAAGCACCTTACAGCAATCTCTTGATTTCTGACGACGTATAATAGTCCCAAACTTTTGGATCGGTTGGGACCAGGGAGCGACGCACCGGTTTTCGGCACTTGGCAAGTTGGGTTACATCTTACAGTTCAATTCGAAATATCATCGAAAAATTCAGGCATGTTGCTGGTGACAAGGGTCAAAAAAGATTAAATTATTCACTGACCTCAATACTAGACGCTCAATGAGCTGTCGTTTTTTTATTTTATCAATAGTAACACTGGCTGGTACCTAAATCAGGTATCTATGTGCGGTACCGTACTAAAGTCTCAATGTTATTTGTACTATAAAATTAAAATTACTTGATAAATGTCAAAATGTTAACAACAGTAAAATTAAACTGAACCTACTTCTCGTTTTGCATATCTGCAGGTATAGCACCAACGAGAAATAACTTCTCGAGACATTATTTATACCATTTAACTACGGTATTAAAACTAACCAGCTCGAAAGCAGACGACATTCAACTATTATGTCATGCTGATTGCATTGCATGAAAAAAAATTGTAAATATTAAAAAACAAATAAATAAATGTTGGTGTGTTTAGCTGTGGATTACAAGAGTCGACATTCCAGAGTCATGTGACCCCTTTCTAACCGTCAAACATAAATTGTTGGGGGAAGAATGGAAAAATATTTTTTCCCCTACTATTAAATAAGGTTTTTTATGAAAAACTAATTTCAAATGGTATAAAATAAATCTAGCCTGCTAACTAATGTCAGGACATGTAGCGTAGTAGTACGGACTCTGACTTTCACCCGAAAGGTTGTTGGTTCGAGTACCACACTGGCTACATTTTCTGGCCATGCTTTGGAGGGCATGTAAAGCAGGCGGTCCCGGGTCATACTAGTTGAGTGTAAGAGAGGGCTTTATAACCCTAACTCCGCTAGGTTGGCTTAGCAATAGAAACAATAAAAAGCCCTTATTTATTTATTTTATTTAACTAATAGGGCTTCAAAAAATGTCAAGCCGTCTATTCCCATATTCCCATATTCAACTGTTCTTGTGCTTTAGTCCAGCGGTTAAAACGAAGCTCCGGTTAGGCGTAGATCGTGGGTTCAAATCCCACTATCACAAATCCCCATCTATGATACTCTAATTTTGGTTATTTCCATAATATTGACATATTATGTCAATTTATAGGTACAGTCATTGGGGTTTCTTTAGGACGACATACACTTATTCCTGGAGAAGTTTTTCTACTGCGTTGGTGCTGCTGGCGAGGATGAGCCCATTAGTGTATTGTATGGCCGGCACGGGCTTGGCTAGATTGTCAACTTCTATTATTGCTCTCTCATTGCCATTCAGTTGCCGTAGCGTACTGTTAGAACACTGGACTGCTCATCGCCTTGCAAACAAGTTGCTGTTCAGGTTCTGATGACCCTATTGGCCTCTTTGAGGAGTCAAGGCTGTTTTCCTCATTTTTATAAGTCAAGCAAATTGCTTAAGCTCGTAACCACAGGACGTCGCATCGTCCTCTCCGGCTCTCCAGTCTGCACTATCTAAACCTATAGGCCTACAAGATATTCAATGAGGAGAACTTTTTACTACTTCTGATACGTGGGCTTTTAAGGAAATAACTGACAACGTAAAAATGTATTGTCTCGTAGTAGCTTTCACCCCAGTCCCAACTAAAACCATGATAATGCCGGCTAGTGTACATGCAGCCTTGATTCTCAGGCCCTCAGCCCCTCAGGCCAGTCCAACCACACCGGTTTTATCTCTACCATTATAAGTGATTGTGATATAATTAGGAAAAGTATAGGTGACAAAGTTAGGGTCAAATTCAGCCGGCCGCCATACCAAGTTGAATCCAGCGGGCCAGAGCAGGTTAAAAGATGCAGATAACTTGGTCGTGTGCACAGTGCCGGTAGGGAAACATGGTAGGACTTGTCCTGGTCACCTCCGAACTAATCGTGTGACTTCACTGTGTTTCCCAAGTGGTTAAGTGGTTCGGAATCCACTATAATCAGGAGGTACACTGTCCTATGGGCTGGCGTAGGACAGTCAAGTCGGGGTCGCTCTATGGGCCCAAATATGAGGCCTAAGTCGTTATTAACCTGTCGAACACTACTACTACTAGGGTCAAATTCTACCATTTTACAGTTCATAGCGTCAGACAATGTAAATGGACCTCTTCCCCATAGGAAAATGTTTACGCCCAACCAGTCACAGCATGGCCTCACTCGTGCCCAACCTATCAAAAATAATTAAAAAAAATTGGATTTGACGTCAGTTTTCGATGGATTTCAATAAGAAAGAAAGAAAAGTGCATTGTTTCAGGAGTTTTAAAATTTAAAAAATCGCCTATAACCAATAGTCATGTTGCTTATTTTCTAAAAGCTCTTTTTGTGACATTTAAATTGATTTTGATTTATTGATTTTTATTCTGAGACCTGGCAACTGATCTAGACGCCTCCACAGTTTTGGCAGTCACTAAACACTCATTTGCCATTGGAAAATTATGGGAACACAGTGCTTTTTCTTGGAACCTCTGACTTGCAGCAACTGCTGTTTCAACGGTCTCAATGACCGCGTGCGTGATAGGAACCAGAATGGGCAGAACACTTGCAGGTTGGATGGGAGTTGGAAAGTTTTAAGTTGTTAAGTGGCTACGAATGATACCCGCACTTATAACGAAGGAAAAACAGGCGAACCTGGTTGCAATAAACCTATGCCTGCAGTAAGGCCACCAATTACCTGACCGGTTTCGACCTAATAAGTACAAAACAAAAACACCCAGTTTCCAAAGTGGACTATAGGAGATTTGAACCAGACACAGACTCACCTCTCTTGCCTACCGCTAATGTATCTCAGTCATATGGCTCTTTCTGTTTTAATTACTGCTTTCGACGAACCAATTTATAACGTCGTGCTCATACATTTAAGGGCTGACTTTCTATTTCGTCGTGACGGCTTCGAAACGAACCTTATTGCCAATCTGGTTTTCGATTGTTTCCATTGTAATAGGCTATTATAGATTCACAATCCCTTTACGTTCGATTAGATGCCTATTGTATCTATGCCCCAAGGTTGCAATTTTCGTTTTGTTGTACTGTTCGACCACATTTAGTCGATAATTCGTGTCTTAACATTCTGAGAGTTGAAGCTGACACATATGCACATTCTCCCTATTATAGTACAATAGTACCTACGATACTTGCATCAGCAGGTGTAACATAAACCTAATTATTGTTAATTTGTAAATCTGATTTCAACCCGACATAAGGTATAGGCCTAGTTCAGTATTACTAAATAATGTTTTCGCACAACTATACCATGTACAACAATCAAGTACAAGTTGGTAGCTTTATGGCGTTGCATGTTCAGTAATTGCGTACTACGTTGTACTATACTATACATCTTGCATTATGGACAAATCTCACAATAATTAATTAATAATTTATACTGTGTACATACGGTACTCATACTTCTATTGTTATTTGTAACCGTTTATGAACGCTCAATCTAGTACTTGTAGGTACCATACTAACGTACTGTTACTATAAAATACATACTATTCGATTTTTAAACTGATCATTATAATATATTCGGATGCAGTAATGCCGATCCCTTGAGGTCTAAATCCTAGCCATCATTATTAATTTATCAATACCTATTATAATGTATAATAAATAGGCTATGCACAGAAGGAAACGGCAGAACACCTTCTCTGCAAGTGTGGGACTCTCTAGAGGGAAAGACTTGAGTGCCAGGGGGCTGCCTTCACAGATCTCCTGCAAGTCGGGGCCATTGCCATGGAGAACTTGGCTGTGTTCGGTAACAAAACAAAACTCACAGACTTGTGAAGTGCCTTATGACTGCTCAAAAGGCTTCAGTCTACTTTAAAACATAATGATGATAATAATAATAATAATAATAATAATAATAATAGGCTATGTACCATATCACCCTAGGTATGAGCTACGTTAATTCCTTTGTCAATTTATTCCCAATGTTACAATCGAACATTTGAATTATATTTTAACGATGTAGCTCAAATTTCAGACCTTCTCGGATCGGATATGTTTCCTATGACATTTTTCTAAGTGACCGGGGCTCAACAGTATAATAGGTTTTGTATATTTTATAGCCCCATCTCCGGCTTATTAGCAATAGAACAAAAGGCCATTGTTTATTTATTTAGTTTTTGACGTTCCTCCACTGACCATTTTCAGAACTTTCGTCAAATGTTAAGAGCAAATCGGACCACCCCCTACTGTACAATTTTTAATAAAGTGGAATTTCAAGTGAAATTGCAGAACTATCAAAAATTGCGCGTACCTTTGAGGAATCAATACTCCTCTTTATTTTTAAGTTTAGAACTTCAACGGACATCGATTGGCCTCAATTTTGAAATCCTTCCAACAAACGCCCTCACCAACCGTTTTTTGCAGAAATCAATTTCTATAATTGCTCATATCATGCATCGAATTTTCTACAAAGGGATGTGGTATGTTTCACAGCTCTAAGATCGATATGTCATGAGATATTGGAATTTTACACATGTAAATCTTTTCCCCTTTTCTCTTAAGGCTTTATTCTCATATCTGAAGACCACAAGGCTATATTAATACTCCGACCAGCAATCCAGCACTCGCAGGAGACATAATCGAAGTAGCAGACATGGATCTAATTTAGACTGTCGGTAGTTTTTGCCGGTATAATCACCAGTTGATTGTAGGGCAACCTTTAGAGTTGCCATACTTGTAATGATCTTTATTTACCGGGAGTCAGTCACTAGTGGGACGTGACAACGCCGCAGGCCTCCCGGCTAACGGATCGACGTAAGCGACGTGTACCGACTCCTTATATGACGAGGCAACTTCCATGATTGAAGACTGCCAACAACGGTGGTTTATGCGACCTGCTCCCCTGAACTTAGAACCCACCCGAACTGCCGTATTCTTCTTATGGTGCGGGAACGCCGGAAGCGTCTTAAAGCCAAAACTATTGGACAACCTATGCCAATGCGACAATCAAGAAAGGAGTCGGTTGTGGGCGTCACCTGGCACGGCCGAAAATTGACGCTCCAGAAGAGGCACTTCATGAATTCGTAATAGTGATGGCTCTGCAATTTGTAGAAATTGCGACGCTGAAGTCTTTCGGGAATCGGGACTAGAGGAAGTGATGCAATAGAGACTTCAGCCCTGTAGGTAGGCACTTCCATATTTCATGCTTTCGAACCTTCTCATGACGATTGATAGTGGTATGAATAAAATACACTATAAAAAATTTGATATGCCACTAACTATCAGATTAATGTAAGCTTATGCATATTATACAGACTACAGTTCATAATTTCACTGAGTATGATTTGATAAATATATAGGCTACGAGTAGATTAAACCGATTTAAATTATATTGGGCAATGATTTGGTTAAATGTGTGATGGTAACATTTTGAAAATCATTTTACATATCAGAGCAAATAAATTATGAAATAAATAGTGACTCGGTGGTAGGTTTAACTTTGTTTAACTCTTAAATTAAATTAAGCTGTACGACATGTATTGTCCTGTGTTTTTGGACACTGACAACTAATTATCACAAGATAGTTGTTCAATTTTTATTTTACTTAGCCTACTTCGGGCTTATAAAATAGTCAACATTCTGTAGAACACTCTAAAAGCCAAATTTCTACTGCGACAGGGACTGTATTATCGCAATAATTAATACAATTACGCTGATCTTAGAAATATAAATTATCACGCTTTATACGGGCAAGGTAAATTACAAATCTTCATCACAATCCAAAATTCCAACATTCCAAATGAAGTTAGAGACACCAATGTAGAAAATATTGTAGTCATGACACTATTAAAGCATCATCCATTTCAGGTCTGTAGAATTATTGAACACCTACAGCCAATTTTGGACCCAAATATTTATTTAAACTTTAATCTTTTTAATCTTTAATTCCAATAATAAGACAATTACAGTTTGCGACAATTTATGTACCGCAGGGCACTAGCCCGTGTGCGGCTTAATGTGTCATCATTGCTTGCGTGATTTTGTCTATCTACATATATATCTTATCTAGAAAACCCCAAACTGGTACCTGCAGCCTGATCGAGGCGATTATAATACCGGGGTTAAATAAATACCTTAGGATTATAACTGTAAACAAACAAATTTTGAATAGCACTTTCCATTATAAAATTATCTTGTTTACATTTTTATTACCAGGGGATTAAATAAATACCAGTATTATAATCGCCTCGATTAGGCTGCTGGAGGTTGTAGTCATTCACTGCTCCTTCTTCATCAGAATGGATTCCTCCAGTTTGGTTGTTCATGGCCACAGTGGCGATGTGAGCAGGTTACGGCATCATCGGCCCTTCACTGTTCTGGCAGCATGTTCATCTTGGCCTTCCTAAAGACGCTCCTTCTCATCGCTCCGTGCACTGATTCACGTGTCAGAATTCGCCTTCTTTCGTGACAGTCTGCCTATCGATACGATAAATCATCATTTTCCTGTCACTCTAAGACCGCGAACCTGGTTTAAGTGAAGGACGGTCAGGACGGGTGGTGTATGCAGGACCTCACCCACAGGTTGTCACCCGGGTCCCCCTGACCCGGTCTTCGTGACAAAGCCGCTCCGTGTCATCAGCTGAACCCACGTTCTCGCTGTTTATTGGGACAGAGCAGGCCGAAGACTGCACGCCGCGCCGTCTGCAATTACAATGAGTCATCTCTTCCTGATACCTCTGAAATGGCGGCTAGTGAAATTTGATGCCAATCTTAAGCTGACCCAAATAAAAAAGATTCCTAAAATTTGCTTTCATTGTACAGACTGAAAATGCTTGTCCTATTTACCTTTGTTACTAATTACTGTTACGGTACCATACACAAACACAGTTGGCCTTTATTGTAAGTTCAGAAATAAAAATGAAACTGATAAAACTCCTATTAAAATATGGTCTGACAATCCAACGAGATTATTTTATTGGACAATGTGAACGGAGATTTGTTATGTAAAGTACAATACAACGAAAGAAATGAAGTGAATGTCAGTATTGTTGTTCCACTCCATTAACTTAATTTTTCATTCACCTTTATGACTATACGAAGTACAAATGGGCCATACCTTTGGTAGCTGGTCAACTTTGGATATGAGATTTCAGAATGGGTTACGCCTAATTATTTTTCCGATCCATTCGCTGCCGCGCCTGCGCGTCTCATTGTACTATAAAGTCCTTCTCAAGGGCCTCATAAGCGATCAGAAAAGCTGAAAGTAAGTTATCAATTAACCGTGAATCAGGTAGCAGCAGCTTGCCCCTGATTGGCTTAGACCCAGCACTCGTATATGACTTACCGATTCTTTTGTTATCAAGTATAGTATAACTGAGCGCTTAAATGGTTACGTGAACTATACGGTTTGAGAAGCAATGGGGGTCGTGTCCACATCTGGCAGGAATCCCTAAGTCAAAATTACCGACGTTGTGTAATGATTAGGCTAATCCTGATAATTTAAGGAAAAACCGACTTACTTACTATTCAAAGGCTGCCTATGTATTTACAATTCGATATTATTCGGTGGAGCTTGTTCAGGATCCTGCCACTGACGGCAGAGGCTCTTTCGTATAGGTTTTCATGGTGATATGACATCAAATCCCAATGTTTTGATTTGATCGGGTTGAGCCCATGATCTGATTGTTTGGGCTGAAGCATTTTCCTATACGAGATATAGATGTCCATCTTCTTCAATATGGCCAACTATATTTCCCCGCTGAGGAAATTTTTCGGTATTCTGATTCCATTAATTCTCTCAACACGTCCCAGACATCTGAACCTGTCTGCTTCTAAGTTTATACTATTGGTTGGTTTCTCCTGTGATGGCTAATGAGTGAAATTTTTTTAAGCATTCCGAATCTCCAGCCACACCTCTCTTTGAGTGGTACCTACAGGTGCGTGTGGCGGAGAAGTGGGTCAACAAGTGGGCATGAGAAATACCCCAGGGTTCCGCATTCCTTCTCCTACCGCTTGCTTCTCCATACCGCGCCGCTGGAATCAATGTGCGTGTGCCTACTACATAATAAGCAATAGTACCTACCATACCGCGGTCTTGTTTCATTCCATTTGCTGAACATACTTCTTCATTGTCTTAGGCCTGGTCCCACAATCGCTTGAAAAGTATTGGTAAGGAATAATGAATGGCACCGCCATCGTTTACATCTACTAATGCTTGGTGATGATGGTACTGTGCAGGATGTAATATATTCCTTAACGAGTCTTTCCATGGGTAGGGATGATGAGGGCCCACCTTTAGACGTAGACCCATGGGAACAGCTGTTTTATGCCAGTAGCCGGATTTATTTTCTGCTGAAGACTTTTTTCGACCATTTGGAGCAATAAATAAATAATAACTTTTTGTTCTATTTCTGAACCAACTTATCGGAGTCAGAGCTACATTACATTTCTCTTATGGTTAATTGTATGACTGAAATTTGCACAGATGGAAAATAAAGACAAGTTTCTTTCTTTCTTTCTTATTACCTTCAACTTTAGGGCCAATGTAGGAAGTGTGGGGTTGAACCGGTTTTCACCTATCAGAAGAAAAATCAGAGTATTTACCCTTAGACAGCGTGGTATACTATACTACTATTTCGATCATCAGGATGATGAATATTCCAGTCCCGAAGAAGTAAACCTGATAACCTTTAAAAATTTAGCAGAAGTGTAAATTAAATATCCTTGATGGCCTGCTCTTGCAAGAGGCACGGGGCCCCTGGGCGACTGTCCAAGAACAAAATATACGGTAGATCAAAGCTTTTAATTACTTTAAAATCCTACATCTGAGTGGTAAGGGATAATTTCTGGACTCCCTGGAGGTGACAGAAATTTAAAAAAAAAAGAAGCTCAGGGAACTTAGGGAAAAATCTTTTATAAACTATGTGACTTTTATGAGAAGGTCACCGCTAGTGGAGCATGCCGCCAATTTTCCAATACCACCAACATAAAGATCTCAAACCATTGTTTTTACTAATTTTAATTTATGTAGTGTTGCATTGGTGGGTATTCCACATACGTACATCGCCAATGAAAATTATGAAATTGAAGGACATTTCAATTTTTCATTGATGATTCCACATGTTTTTTCAAAAATTGACAATTTTCTATTAAAACGTATGCGCCAAAATTTTGAAATTTGTTTGCATTTGTTTCTTGAAATTGTATTTGTTTTCTTCGTCGCCTTATTATTTAAACCTTATTATAATTTTTATACAGAAATGCGTTCTTTTTAAAGAAATCAATTAAAGTAGTTGTACTTGTCATATCCCATGACGCCATTTTTTAATTTTAGTTTGTTTGTTTCATTGTTTGTGATTTTACTCTATGATCAATGGATTATTGATCAATTTTAACAATGGCATAGAGTAAAATTGAAATATCCTTCAATTTCATAATTTTCATTGACGATGTACGTATGTGGAATACCCGCCTTACGTATGCTTGTAGCCTGACAATAAATAAAGGCTTTTAATGTATTTTTAGTAATACTTGACTAAGTTATTTTGTGTTTTACTACATCAATAGATGCAGGCAAGCTACCATTGACGTATATTCTATTCCAGTGAAGCAATCCAAAACCCCCACATTGACACGTTCTTCTATCATTCGCATGTCATTTATTACGAATATAATTCATAAAGAAAGAGGTACAATGCAAAATGCAACTGTGCAAGTAATAAAAAATAGTTCATTTGCAGTTTTCGTCGGTAAAGTGACGTCATTCAACTTTCACTTACCGGAAACGTTATTTTTTTTTTCAAAGTACCTACAATAACCTATAAGTGAGCTACACTCTTAAAAGCAATGATGCTGAATTATTGCAATGTCACTGACTCGGCACACCTCCTATATTGATTGCATAGACTAAAGTGGTGGATAAAATGGTAAAACTAGCTTTGTCATTTAGGTATAACCCACTGCGCATACTGTACCTTAGTCGAGCCAATGGGTGTGGCATTAAACTTAAGCAACGGAGCTGCATTTTGTGAAATGGGCTTCCCTATCTAGGCTGATGTTGTTTATAGCTGATGCAACTTTATAAAGAGTTGATCTGGAAGTTTTGCATTTAGGTCGGATAACAGAGACGGTCTGCTCCCCTAGTATAGTGTAACCCTACCTATTCGCCACTGATTATGATATAATTCTAATATAGGTAGCTAGCAGATGACGGTCAAATAATTTAAATGCAAGCTCTATGGTGATTGGACCCGTCGTACTAGCTAATTTTTTTCGGATAAGGATGATGATATTCTTATAGATTCTAGCGTATTAGGTACGCCTCAGGCACCTGTGCATTTCGACACATTTTAGCCCAGAACCAAACTATCAAAGGGGCAATCGACCTATTGGGTTTTGTTAACATTAAAAATTACTTTTATTTGGAGTTTTTTTGAAAATGGAATTTTGTTAACGTACATTGCATGCCAAATTTAATCTAAAACGACGAACAAACATAATTTGTTTTTCCTGGGACCTCAAGACGTGTAAAACCACTAAAATCTCGAAATCGGTAATTTCGACCATCACAATGCTTTCGTTATACTAACGTGTAAATAGGAAAGCAATAATAGATCAGACTGTGCGTCCTCATTTTTAATGACCTCATCCCTGGAATCATCTGTATAGTTAGAAGCCAAAAGTAGATCTTGAACTGGGACTCTAACGCCATACAATGATGACTCAAAGTTACTCTTTAACGGTCTGTGTATGTCTGACCTTTTATTCCAGTCGCCTTACAAGGTTGACCAGCCCACTACTAATATAAGTTGTTAAGTCTGAGAGTCAAGTTTTTTGACTGTTTCGAAGGATGCAAAATTGTCATTTTTCGTATGGTAACAGGTTTGGAATACTTGTCTCATTCGTCATTATGGGCCATTGTGGGCAC
This sequence comes from Psococerastis gibbosa, assembly GCA_963971405.1. Taxonomy (NCBI): domain Eukaryota; kingdom Metazoa; phylum Arthropoda; class Insecta; order Psocodea; family Psocidae; genus Psococerastis; species Psococerastis gibbosa. The sequence continues at coordinate 27,373,242 of OZ020485.1, forward strand.
AACTTACCTCATGGTCATTATAAAATGAGTCGGCCGCTATAGGTAAAGCTTATTATTTTGCAGTTTCCCATTGGGCTCCTGATGCCATTGATTTTCTTCGTTATAGCCTACTATATATTCACTTACTGTATGTAGTACGTTGGGGCTGCCTTATTCCCCTTATTGGTACAAAACTATCCATTAGCAGATTTCCAGCACATGGAAAGACCAACTTCTGCTATTTAGATACAGTAGGTACATTATTATATAGTAAATGGCAAGTCATTGCCATACTCGTATAAAACCGCCATTCATTTTGACTTCTGACTGGTATTGTATACTACAATTGTATATATACCTAATAGGGCTCCAGTCAAATCTAGCGAAAGTGGACTGAACAAAAACTATTGATTGATAGATGATAAATCTAGGTACAGTGCAATGCTTATATCAAGTATTACAATAGGTGAGTAGTGTTTTAATGCTGTACTACACAGTGCAAAAAAGTAAATTTCGCCACATCAATCTCTAATAATCAATCAATAATTATAAAATTGTCTCCCTGATACATTAATGCCTGCAGTAGCGGATTAAGCTGGTAAAGGCGTGACAAAAAATATGTTGTGAGCTGATAGGTTGCTCTGCATCTTTTTCTAGGTCACCTGAGTAACAGAGGCTTATTATGCAAGCAACATTGCAATTTGCAGGCATACATATTTATATACAGTACCGGTATGAATTTAATAATCGCATATCAGTTTAACGGAGAAATCGCTGCACCAATCAATCAATCAATCGTGTATTGTCATTTTATCTCGTCATAAAGCAAACTACTCGACAAAATAAATAAGTCACAAAATATAAACAAAACAACATTGGTGAGGCTCTCAGCTAGAACTAGGGTTGCCACCTAAACGATATTATATCGTTCTACGATATATCTTACCGACATACGATATTTTAATTGTAATAAGACCCCATAAACTCACTCACGGAGTAAGGACAACACCGTTGAAGCAGTACCTTCACCCCTTTTCAGAACTCTGAGTCTGAGATTTTGCCCTTTCAAAATTAAAAATTAAAGAATCTCTTATATTATTTTATGTGAAATAGTCCGCTACAACTTAAATATACCAAAATCTTTATAACTTACGTATTAAATTAATTAAAAAATAGAATTTAATAGTTTTTGATAGAGGGGTGGCCAATATCTATACGATCAGCGTCCTCTTAACGCCACATTTATTTGTACAAAAATTTAATTTGAGCACTGTCAAATAGCATGGTAAATTGTTTACTAACCATGTTATTTGAATGACGATATCGAGCATTTTTAACGAAATTAATTAATTCGTTGTAAAGTCGAAAGGATAGTCAGTTGAAAAATCCATAGAAAGGCAATATTTTCTCAAATCAGACTATTCGCTCGATTGAATTACTGCTACGCATAAACTCAGTATAAAGCAATTTATCGCCGTCTTTTCTTGGAGCAATAGTGTTATTTTATTATTTTATTTTATTTGTTATGCATTTTTCATCTGACCATTTGATCACATCTTTGCGGCTGCAAAACAGGGAATGAAATAAATTTGTCAAAAATACCCGATTTGCTTGTAAAATATTATGAAATCTCGATGTCTCACAATTTAGAGATTTTCAATTTACTCAACTGTTTGCCACTTTAACAATAGGAGTATAGGACTCAAGCATTGTAACTTGAAATTTATAACTGCAGTAAGTTCTTGCAATACCGGCACCCCAGAGTGCACGATTCCAGAAGCAACCTATTTGATGAAATCATCTGCAACGAATGCTCTCATGACCAATTACAACAATTCGTTCTCCTTCGCTCTTTTACTGAAATCAATTCAATTACCTTTCAATGCTTACAAGGGAAGTAGGTAGCCTCAACCCGTTATTCCTTTGAGTCCCGACTCCTGCTGCAATACCATTTGTTACTGTACCCATATGCAAGGCTCGATTACATTTTTTTTCCTTTTTGCTTACCAAATTATCGGTATCAGTATTACTACTTTACTGTATACTAAATTGCTAGACAATTGAATGCAAGTATAGCCTACATAAATAATGTCCTGATGGGCTTTTCATGGCCTGCTTATAGTGGCCTATTACGGTACTTAGATATACGTAACGTAATGTTAACGACCCAATCGAGGACAAACCATGGACTCTCTGAGGCATATATCTATCATATCCTACGGGGCTCATACTCTCCTCTCTGCAGCCATTGCCTGGAAAGTGAAGGCACAATGCAGCATGTTATATTGGAATGCCCTGAATTCACCATAGCTAGAAACAAATTACTAGACCGCATCTTCCCCTTAATGACAGTCCTCCCTTTTAATTATGCCCACATGATCTCTAAAAGTGACTCCTACCAGGCTATATATGACTTTCTAAGGGAAGTCCACGTAGAATTTTAGCCTCACCTACCCACCATGGCTGTATGTGAGCCCACAATGCCAAAAAAAAAAAAAATAATAATAATAATTGAATTTTAATAATATAATAAATAATTATTTCAAAATACTAAGTATATAACCTGTTATTTGCACCTATACATTTTCAAAATTTCCCCTTGCCGGAAGTTCAAGACGACCCCAGGGAGGAATTTAATCCGCGGCTGCATTTCACGACTTACCCAAATGAAAAACATTTTTGTGCCCCATCAGTAAGAATTGGTCGGTTTTCAGGACAACAATCATTTCATTAGTTTAGTCTAATTCCTCACTGAAAAAGAAAGATACGAATACTTAAAATGCATTTAGTGTAAAAAATAGTGCAAAAAAAATAAGCCTCGCCAAATTCCTTCGAATTGTAGATGAATGATACATACATATTGTGCATTAAATTAACTGGACATTTAACAAGGATCCCAAGGAACAACAATGATGTCGGTTGCTTTCCATGTATTCGCGCCATTCTGTGAATTCCGAATTTACTGGGTAGGTATTTGTATTGTAAAATTGGGAGCTACTATTAAAAGACACTGTAACGTTATTCCGTGGATCAAGTAACCGTAATAACTTTTGCGTGAGAAGGGAATAAGTACGCATTTCTTTTTGGTGGCAAGTCACGTAATCCTGGCTGCCTGGCCTATACGTGTATAACACTTGGGGCATTTATGCTAATTTAGTTGATGGCCCAAGACTATTTGTCAATTGAAATCTTTAGTATTTCCTTAAGTAGGTTAATTGCTTTATTACTACACTGTTGTATTATCTACGAAGCTCGTACACTGACATGAGCTACGAATTCATCTTCATTAAATTCCAACTAACTTCAACAACTCAAACAGTCAAACCGTTAGTTGACGCACAGTAACTACGAGAAGATCGGTTCAAACGGGGGTTCATTAAATAGCTGCCCTTATTATGTACATATATTTAACACTGCAGCACCAGGCGACCGAGCATAAAGCACGGTTGGTTTAGGCGGGGTTTCACATACGTTAATAGTCAATCAGAAATATGGTTTTGACGTGGTAGCAGACATTTTTAGTATGTCTCTAATGTGTGCTAAAACGTCAATTTCATATTTCTCATTGACCATTGACGTATGTGGAAACCCCGCCATAGCTAAAGTAAGTTATTTAACCTATTAATTAATGAAATTGCTATTTTCTTAATAAATTGATCTGCAGTTTATGTCCGTAAGGTTATGCGAAATGACTTCAATAGTTTTTCTGTTTAATATGGGTGAAAATGGGCTAAATCTTAAATGGAAATTACATACATACATGATAAAAAGGTTAATCGCGTACAAACAATTTAATGAATGTATCCGATTAACCCCTTCAATCGCCTCACTAAATAGTCTTAAAGGTACTTGTATCGAATTACGACACGTCTCCGATCGCAAGGTGTGTTGAGACTCAACACAAAAACAAGTAACACCTCGGCACCGAAGTCGTGGGCCCAATCGAAATGGCGTTTAAAGTGTATTCAAGTTGCAGTAGAAATTTTTCTTAAAAGGAAGATGTCATGTATCGACATAGAATTGGGCAGGATGATAATTATTTCGTCCAACCTAGATGCAGCTAAAGCAAGTAGTTGGCCTGTTAAATATAGAATGAAGTGAAATGCGCCCAACTAATAGAGTTAAAAGGTTAATGTTATACGACACACCCTCGACTTAGTGCTGCTATAGCACCGCTAAAGACATGCTATTACTCATATTGCGGCTTAAACAGTTATTACGTCTGTATTGTCTTCCTGGGAGTCTGCCTCAATAATCCCTCCAATTACGTGGCAAAGGCCGAAGACCCCCTTTACAATCATAATGGCGACGACATCACTAATGACTCTTCAGTAGGAGTCATTACTGGCAACGAATTGATCTGCTTAATAATAATAACACTTGTAATAACGAGCGTTGGCGGGATGAACAGGTGGTAGAGTAGATTTTCGGGACTAAAGCTCGCCTAATACAAAGCAAGGGCGGATTTTAGGAGGGGTCTGGACCCCCCCCCCCCAAAAAAAAAAATTAAATGAACTTACACTAGATAATATGGGTGTACAGTGGGAATTAAAAATAATGATGTTTTTTAATGTTATAATCCACTGAATCTGCCCGCTGACCCCCCCCCCCCTAAATTGGAGGCAAAATCCGCCCTCGATACAAAGGCCATTTTTCATTTCAATTCATTTCACTACATCATAGTGATAACTTCTGATAATCAATCGTATTCAGGGGAAAATATTTCTGCTACATATTATGCCCTACTTAATGCCATTTGAAATTTATTTTGTTTGAAGAAGTTGCTACGATGATTTTACTACACAACTAGTGGACCCGGCGAACTCCTGTCACCTATAATATTTTTCCAATAGGGGGTAATTCCACTTTCACCATTTTTTGTGTGTTTGCTTTATGAGTTGTTTACTACTCTATACTTTCAATGTCGATACTATTTTTACCAATTAAGCTTTATGTATACATTATATGTATCAATTAATTTTTTGGGTTAGGAACCATCGGGAGCGTAACCAGAACACTAGAACACATGTTATTAGAACGCATCAAGGGCAAATCATAGATATAGGTGCGGTAGCTTACTTGTACTTGTGCGAGTCTCTACACGCCATTTGAAAGGAGACGCGTCGTAACTCAACACGAGTACTAACCTACAAAGGCGTCTGAAGAGGTCAATTGGATGTATACATTCAATAATTGTTTGTATGCGATTAACCTTTAAAAATAAAATAAAAATAAAAAGATGGAAGATGACGATCGCTTCTTGGATTTCATATGCATATCATTTTTCAAGTATTGGAATAAAAGTGTTCAATTAACAATGAAATTAATTTAATTAATAATTAATAATTATATAAAAAATAAATAAATAATTAATTAAATTAATTGCTCGTAATTGGTTCGGTTCGACGATTCCTTACTACTCATGTACCAATACCTACCGTACTTGCTATATATAGGTATGCAATACGTCTTGCCCCCGACATTCGCAACTAGGCTTGTAATGATGTCAATTTAAAAATCATCAAGAGACTCGCAGCCTATTCACTAGTATAGCTTAATTTTATTAATTATGACACATGTTTGAAGTTAGCTTATATACTATAACTCCACAACTAAGTTACACAATTGTTAGCCACAAATAATAATGTGTCTATATAATTGAATCGCATGTACGTACACCATATTGCAGAACCCTTAAGCATTTGTACATTGTATACAGGCACAGCCTATACAAGTGCTAGTAGAAGCACATGGAATATCGCATTATAACAATCCAGTAGGCTGTGGTGTAGACCAGTGTTTTAATCAATGAGTTTAACAGGATAGACAAGTGCAATAAGGATCCTGTTATGCATTGTGGTATTGTAGCCCAGTTCCCATGCTGGTCTATGTTCATCCTTCGCAGCTATGGTTCCTTTGATTTTGCAATAAGCCATGTCATTACCGCATAAAACACTTCCAGGTTTCGATCAGAGTATCGCCCTATGGGGTCGTCTTCGATTGATGAAGTAATTCGCCGTTTTACGGCCCATAACAAAGAAATTTAATTGGGTTAAGATGCTGTTTGAGATATTGTAATTGAAGGGCTCCCAGGTAGAACGTTGTAAGCGCCATAGAGAACATGTTTTTTGTGGGATATTATTCGATATGTCTGTAGGAATTGTTATTTTGGAGCTATACCGTAACCCTGGACTCATTTTAGGACACTAGGTTTATTACGTTCCTAAAGTACCTTAAGTGCAAAGCTTTTGTTTTCATAATAAAGATACAGTACAGTACTACGCTAAACGAAGACTAAGACTAGATATAGGCCTAGTATTATTATTTGATTATTGTTTGTTTATTTATTATTTATGGCCGTAGGTCTACTTATATAGTGGCCCATTGGACCCTGCTAAATGCGATAATGCTGAGTCAAACTTACCATTGACACAATGTAACAGGTGTAAGTGTAACTTAACAAGTGTAACTTATGAGTCTGTAGGTCTAGTAAGAAAGTCAGGGCATGTAGAGTAGTGGTACAGACTCCAACTTTCCCCTGAAAGGTTGTTGGTTCGAGTCCCACACGTTCAGGTCATGCTTCGGAGGGCATGCAAAGCAGGCGGCCCCGGGCCTTTCTAGTAGATTATAAGAGAGGGCTTTATAGCCCTAATTCCTCTAGATTGGCTTAGTAATAGAACAAAAAGTCAATATTTATATACAGTATATATTGATAAGGAAAAATAAAAAAAACACGTGAAAATAATGTTATTTTTTTTATTGTTTAAATGATCTACATTAAATATAACTACTTAGTGCCATTGTTTAGTGCATAAGTACTGTAAGGACAAGAAAAAAAATATAGTTTTATAAACTTGATTAAGTTCTTTCTTTCTCATGATGCTGCATTAAATAAAATCCTCATGATGATTGTCACAAACTTATAGTGGCAACCAAACCAAATTTGTTTCTTTTTGTTACAGGAAAAGCAGAAAATATATACAGAGATCCGGATGATGGAAGAGGGTCTACTGAATCACTAAATAGGGTTAAACGAGATTCTCCAGGTATGAATAATGTCGAATTTCCTTTTGAGATTTGAGACCAAGTCAACTCCCTAATGGGGCAACTTGCGGAAACTTAGAAGTATCCAGCAGCAAGTGATTAGACGCACAATAATTAATTGTAATGTAAATCCCGTCAATCATTAAAAATTAGTTATACAAGTAGGTACAAGAATAGTGAAATTATTATCTAAAATTACTTACTCCCAGCCACATAGATGACACCCAGTTTGTATATTATTTTATGCTCTTGTATAGTCAAATACAAAAACATTGCATTTTCATGGTATACCGTATAAGTTATCCACCTCGACCCTTAGTGAAGACATGTACTGTGTAATGTTTAATCTACAATTAGGCATAGCATTTAATTAGCTTTTCCCATTATTGAATATACATTTCACTATTCTTGTTTAAAGTGCCTATAATACACTCAAAAAAACTAACTTTAATTTTTAAGATTCGATAGCAATCCAATCTTCTGCTGGTGGTTCGTGTTACTGTTTCTAACTGTTGCATTTCGTGCCGATTTGGTTTTAACTAAATCGGCCCATACACATAGCTAGTGCACTAAGGTATAAATTAAGGTATTAAAATATAATAAATAAAATGTATAAAAGGTGGGACGTTTTAAAACTAGGCAGTTTTTCTAAAATATATTTCTGTTAAATTATACAATTAAGTAATAAAGTAATACTGTGCCACCTAATAACAATGGTTATACAATATACAAATACACTGACTGCATTTTGCATGGATGAAAATCTAACCGGTATTTAAATAGACAAAACCTGAACTAAATTATATTGTAGACATAATTTTATTATTTATAATAGCAACTGGTTACACTGGTGCAAACTATACATAAAGTTGATAAAATGTATAGAGATACGTAACATATCGTAATAAATAAAACAATAGTTTCTTGGATAAAATAGAGATTTGTCTCGGCTTCTTCTTGCTTTACCAGGGTAAGTTTCTATTTCAAATATTTGAATGTTATCCAAGACATCTTCACAGCTCTTGCAGACGCGTCCCTCATTCATATAGCTCAAGCTTTTGCTCTAAGCATACAATGGTATATTATTTCCAGCGTATCCCCTCCATTATTTATTCCGAATTTTCTTTGAGTTTAATATTCAATACTTTCATACAATTCTCATAATAGACTGCTGGAGGGTTAAATGAAAACAATGACCTAAACCTCAATGGATTTCAACTTGATTATCGCTATGGCACATTCCCACACCCACGGGCCTCAGAGGCTTTCAAAGACAGTGGGCTATCGGGGAAAGTAAAAGAGTGACGGACCAGTTTTGTCTTCCTTCGCTGCCACTTCTTCCACAGCACCTGCTCGTTTCAAGCCTTGCAGAATTTTCTACACACTCCCATACGGCTAGTCTGGCATTGATGGCAATTTCAATTTCATTTTTTGGATCAATTTTTTTTTTTTTTTTTGTTATTCAATACGGTAGCAAGTAATATAGCTCCATAATGATCTCACGATTTTCTCGTAATACCAAACATTATTAAATGCTTTCGCCAATTAAAGAAATGAACTAAGCAGCGAATTTTCGCCATCACCAGTAGCAATGCATAATTATTTATCGTTTTACGACTAGTTGAATACACCCTGTAGAACACACATACTATAATACAGTCTAAGGTATCACGGTCACGGAAGATTGAAAGGCACTCCTACAGCCCCATAGGACTGGAGCATGAAAATGTCGGAAACAGCCCAGGTTTTCATGAAGTAAAGTACCCTGTGGCGCTGCCCCTACTAATTAGACACATGATCGTCGCCAAGTCCAATTTCCTTGAAATACTCCGGAATTTCAGTCTACTTTAACTATTATGAGTACTAGCTCAATTACCCTATGGAAAAGTGGGAAATTCAGGTATAATGCTAAATTATAAATACACAGGTGGGATATACAATACACATTTTCTTGATTTATTTTCATTTTATTGAGAATTTAATAGTTTAACTGAGTTTCCCCTATACTAAACTAGGTATGGCACGGTAGGGTATGATATGAGTTGCTTTGCGTACTTGTATGTAACGTTAAAAAAAGGTTCCGCCATGCACAACACCAGGTTGATATTGTCTCTGTACTCTACCAGCAGAAGATTGATTATAGTTGTGGTCAAATTTATGCAGAGCGTTATGGTGTGGTACAGATACATCTTGTCCTCTGTCTCTTTTCTATTATCTGAGTGGTGTCGACTTTCTTCTTTCACTGTCTGTCCACAGAGGTGACTACAATTCTCTTGATTGACAACGATGGTGGGTTTGGGAAACCTGGGAAACCTGCTGGCCTTCTTACGTCAACAGCTAGAACCTTCGTCAATGAGGATGCCACTACTGAGTACGCAACGCAGATTATTGGAACCACCCTAGACGAAGGAAAACTCTATGCACAGATACTTCAAACTACATCTCGTGTGTACTATGGAGGCCAAAAGTACAAACCAGCCAAGAATTCTGGAGACCTTTTTATAAAACCGGCAGAACCATTCGTTATTTTCCCTACTCGGCTCGCTGATGTTAATATGAATTTATTGAAACCTGTTAAACAGAGTGTTGATGAAGTTCTTCAAAAAACAGCAAGTGAAGCTTTGTTTGGTGGAGAAAACATCCAACTCTCACCAGCAGTAACAACCGATGACGAAAAAGAGCTGTTGGAAAACGTTATTCGCGCCCGAAAAAATGACGTTTTTAATAAAAGAAACGTTGAAAGTATCAAACCAACGAAGGTGACTCAAAACAACCTTCCGACTTTTACAGTGAAACATGACTTTGCTCCGAGTGGGTTTAGCGTAACACCTTTAGAAGTAGACAAAGAAGAGAAAAAAGATGAAAAAAAGCTTCGGCTCGGCAAAGGACTTTTTGGAAAACCAACACAAACGAAGTTTGATACAGTAACGTATGTAGGATTTGCTGATTTTGTAACTACAGTAGGAAATACTGTGATTGTCTTCATGCCACATACAGCCAATACCCCAACAACGGAAATAACAGTTGCTGCTACTACTACTAGTGCAGAACCATCCGTAAAATCTACGATAAAAACGTTTATGTCCCACAGTCCTGGTATGGTTACTAGCACAATTCCCGGCCATAGTCTCAGTATGCAAACAGTCATCCCTACGCTCGTGGCAGACAGAAAGAGCAAAGGTATTGGTGAAGATGTCCGTTCGTCGTACCTAGCAAAGGAACAAGATCTCTTCGTAAATCCTGTCTCATTAACAGCGAGTGAAACCGCGTTGGAGACCGTTATTGAACCATCAGAAACATCATCATACTCAGCTATTTCACGAAGCTCTGAGCCAACTGAGCCACTAGCTACTTACGCGACAACAGTAACCAGGTCTTTCAGCAATAGAGGAGCTGAAAAACCACTAGGGCTTCTGAAGTCAATTGGAGGAACAAAGGCTTACAATGGGACAACTACTCTTTTCACTAGCTTACTTTACGGTACATATGTCGGCAGTGAATACACCCAGATATTGCAGACTTCATCTAGTTCATTCTACGTTGCTGAAAATGATGGTAAAAAAGCTACGATATTTTTTAATGACATTGCACCTGAGTCTTCAACAGACATCACAACTGATGATGGAGAACTACTATTGTCAGATGAAGATAGTGCCAGTGTAACTGAAGGTATAGCTGGGGAAAATGATGCTGAGAAGGAAGAGCCTGAGTTAATGGAACCACTTCTACCCACCAACCAACCAGTTAGTCGCCTTGTTCCAAGTACTGTGTACAAGACATTCACATATCTAACAACCTTCTTCATCCCTGCCGATGAATCATCAACTACAACATCCATACGATCAAGAGAAGTCATAACGTCTGATATTACTTATGTCACCAAAGTTATCGACGACGACTGGCTTAGGTCAACTGAGCAGCCGATAATTGAACCGACCGAAGTTAACCTAATTGAAAACACGGAAGCTATAGAACCAGAGTTCCAGTTACCGCTGCCTAGAGTCTTAGCTCCTGAATTTGTTGAGCCCATTACTGAAGAAACCGACCAGATCGCAGAAACATCTGAAGAACCATCAACAACAATGAATATAGTGCCAATAACTGAAACAACAAAAAGTACTGAAGACACAACTGTCAGTTTAACGACAGCATCACAACCACCAACAACAACAGAAGCCACTACAGAATCAGAAACAGAAAAAACAACTACAACAAGGGCCACGACGAAGACGACGGCGACAACTACATCAACAACAACAACAACTAGTCCTGCACAAGAAGGTGATGGCGTAGAAACCGAAGAGAACATTACAACCTCCAGCCTTCCCCCGACAATAACAGAGCCGACCACCACTGAAGTCAGTACAAGCGAAAAGGTTCCTACTACCCCTAGCGACCTTGCAACAGAAGACGAGGAGATAGAAGTTGTCTTCAAAACGTTGTATACAACCTATACATACCTCACCACTTTCTTCCAAGAAACAACAACTAGTGTCTCATCAAGAGAAGTAGTCGTGACAAATATCATTACTTCTACACTACAAAGTGAAACAATCCAGCCCTCGCCAACAGCTTTTGAGCCTTCAATGACTACTGAACTGAGCACTCAAAATCATTATAATGCTGACGATGACCATGCTAGTGCTGCTGGTACCCTTTATACTACGTACACATATTACACAACTTTGTTTGACGAAGGAGAAACTAGTGTTATTAGCCGAACGGAAGTGGTTACTAACATAGCTCCTACACCGACTGTTTTGGCCCTTCCTTCGTCTATATTGGCAGATGAACAACTTTTAAAATCAAAGTTTGAGATGCTTTTAAAAGAACAACAAAAACTGCGTGCTGAGGAAACTCCGACAATAAGTGAAACCACTACAAAAATGCAGGAGGTTCCAACTTCTTTGACTGCTGAAAATGATAAAGCAATAGCAGAAAGTACGAGTATTCAGCCTACAGCTACCTCGAAGCGAGGAAAATATGGTACGATTGCAAGAAAACTAAAACGTCCCATTAAACTAGCACCATCCGAAAATGTGGAGGAGAGTATTTCTACTACTGCTATAACACCGAAATTTGAAAAATCGGGACGCACAGTAGTGAGGAAGAGAGTTCGAGCTAAATCCAAACCATTTCAAAAATCGACAACGATTGATGAAAATCTAGGAATAACGACAATACACCTGGGACCAGCTCCATCCCGTGACTACGAAAGAAGTGAAACTGTTGTTACAGACATAACCAAAAGTACATCAGGAGGGAGATCCCAAGTGAAAAGGATTGCCCCACCAGAACCAATAGAACGAAAAGAGAAGTCTGATGCTATATACGAAGATCAAATTATTTCGGAAAGCAATAATGAAGAAATTCTACCTTCTGCTTCACCTACTCTCCTACTTCAAACATCATTCACAACATTTACGTATTTTACTACAGTTTACAAAGGAAGCACATCGTCAGATATAATAAGTCGGCTGGAAACTATTACAAATGTCGTTACTGAAACTGTGACGCCTGACGCTCTTCAAACTCCATCATTAAGTCCAGAGGACGCGACATTACCTATAACTTATTTTACAACGTTTACATACTGGACGACCTTATTTAGAGACGGGAATACTGTTGTCACAAGCCGGGAAGAAACAATATCTAATGTTGTGACGCCTACCATTGAACCTACAACTACTTTGATTCAACCTACAAGCTCTATGCCACCTGAAATCCTGGGAACATCATCCTTCAAAGAACCTAGTTCCCGAAATGTGTTTGTGCCCGGTTTCGTTCCAACGCCGGAGCCTAAAATTGTAACACCCTCGGTGAAAACCGAGTCTCCTATAACAACAAAACCTATTGATGATGCTACAGAAGCAATTATTTTGAAGAATGGCATAGAAGATAAGATAGAACCTACTACCTACTATACTACTTATACTTATTTCACAACAAGTTATGTCGGAGATAGCACGGTAGTGAAAAGCAGGCTGGAGACTCTGACTAATGTAGTTACAACGACAACACCGGTTGTCACTGAAGTAGCGGAGAATGACATTCAGACTGGTAGAGCAATAGCGACAGGCATTAGTAACACCATTGAAGGGACGTCCTCAAATGAATTGCAAACTGGTCTCCTTTCAACTGTTGTGTCAAGTACAGTGAATGACGGAAAAACTACCCTTTTTTCAACAGATGTCTTTGGAACTTATATTGATGGTCTTTATGCCAAAGTCCTAGAAAGTACAACGAAAGTTTTGACAGGCGATGAAACTACTGAAGGAGGCCATACGACATCGACGGCCAGTGCAGTTGCTCAACAAAAAACTGGTGTAATTAGTGTAAATCAAGGCAGTATTGTTGATGCCGACGGAATAAGTACAACTTATTTTACCACAAAAGCCATCGGCACATCAATCGATCAATTATATGCACAGGTTGTTGAAAGTACATCTTCAGTTCTTGTAGATAACGATAAGAAGTCTGCATTAGCTGTTCTTCAGACTCAGTCGATGGATCCATTTAAGACTGGCTTAGTTCGCTTGATTGAAGGTAGCATAATTAAAGACGAAACTACAACCCTATATGAATCTAGAGTGATTGGAACTGTTATAGATGGAAGATACGCGCAAATTATTGAAAGCACGTCGAGTTATAAAATAGAGCCTACCGAGACTGTGGATAGCTTAGTCATTCCCACGGCTACCAGTGCCCCACCAACAGCTTCACCATCTGCTATTCAAGGATCAATACCTGACGATGAGGAGGAAGAGAGCGAAGATGATGATGATGAAAATGAGGATGACAAGGACAAGGGTCGCGTTCGCTCTCGTCTTTCTTTCCAACAAAAAAAGAAAACGTTTACGCCTGTTATTCGTCCGTTTTCGAGTCGCGCAAGGCCTACTTTCTTGCCAAAAAAGAAGACCGTTACTGCCGCAAGTGCTCAGACGGTGACTCGGTCAAACTTTACTCCTACTATAACGGCCACGTTGGCCACTAAGTCCGATGGAATAATTGTGCCAAGTCGTAACAGGTTTAGTGGGCGTCGTAGCTCGTCTTCCAGTGCAGTAGAAGTGAAACCAACTAGTACGAAACGGTTCAATGGCAGAAGCCGTTCCAGTAACAATCCATCATCCATTGTTCCAACAGCAAGTAATCGGGGAAGAAGTACTTTTAAAGTGACATCCACGCCATCACTAAATCTCAGTTCAGCTAGAGGGCGGGGATCATTTCGAAGTAGCTCTACACGTCCTTCTTTATCATCAGAAACTTTGAGATCAACAATCAGTCCAGGAAGGCCCAGACTTCGGCCCACGCTGTCGGGTTTCCCCGGTCGAAACTTGCCATCATCTTCTACACCGCAACCTCCAGCGGAGCCAGTGCCAAATTCAACTACCCAAGATGATGATGATGATGATTCACATGAGGACGGGGAAGAAGCAGATGAAACCTTAGATGAGGAGACCGTTACACCAAGTACTACAACTACCACCACTGAAGATCCAAATTTGTCCAGAAGAAATGGAAATCCACTGCTAAGATTTAGGAAACCTATTGTGCCAAGGGCTTCTACCACCACTGCCAGACCAGATACAACTCTGGCTCCTCGTAGAGGTGTATTAAATAATTCTCGAAACAAACAACGAATTACGGTGACAACTCAAACCCCTTCCACCACCACATCTAGACCAGTTAGGACAAGGCCAGTAAGTAGTTATGGCAATAGGGCTCAGTTACCGAATCGAGCCAGGCCAACAAATAATTTGTTTCCTCCTCGAGGCCTACTGAAAAAACCTGCACAAGTGGAAGAAAAACCTGCTCTACAAACTGATGATGAAGCAGAAGAGGGAGAAGACGAATATGATGAAAATAATGACAGCAATGTCGAAGAAACAAGTCCTCAGAAGATTGAGACTGATAATCGGAAGGTTCAAATGCGTAGATTTGATGCCCAAAGACGTTCTTTACGAGTTCGAAGACAATCAGAATTTGGGGTGCGAAGTAGAGCAGGGAGTTCTTATAACAATAGATATAGACGTCCCACTACTCAAGCCACGCGAGTCCAAGAAAGATATGACTATTATGATGACGAACCAGTATCAACAGAAGCACCGAAACCTGCAACTCGGAGTGGTAGAACTCGATCACGTCAAAATACGCAAGCGACTCAAGCTACACCATCTTCTAGAATCAGACCTTCCCCGGCTTCAACGACCCCAAGGGCACCGTTTACATTGAGAGAAAAAGATCCCACGAGCCCAAGAAATACTAATTTTCGCAGGGGACAAACCACTGCTGCTCCAAGGCGAAGAACTAATAATTATAGAACAACAGAGGCTCCTACTCCAACTCCCAGAAAACCAACCCGCCTAAGGCCACAGACAACAATACAAACCAATCAAAGAAGAGGGTACACGAACCAGCGCCGACCTACCACTACTCGAGGACGTGGGAGATATGATGATGACGTTTATACCTATCAGCAACCAGCATTTGATGGTACGATAACTGTCACACACAAAATACCGTCAGAAGTAACTATTCCTATTGTGTCCGGAAAAGTTACAGAGTTCAGAAATGTTATCACTGCAAAACCAAGCATTGAAGTTCTTGGACCACACCAATATACAGTTACCACAACAAATGGTGGCACATTGTTGTTCTTAAATTCAGAAGTTACAAATACATTACCAAGCGGTGCCACTGAAGTTACGAGATTCCTTGTCCATGAGACACCAACGAGCAGTGTCACATTCACACCCACAACTATTCGCGGCAGAAAGACCAGTTTTTCACATCTAGTTCCGAGTACAGTTTACGAAGTGGAAAATCTAGTCAGTACATTACAACCTTCCCTGTCATCACCTCTTGCCAACATTCTTTTATCACAACTGCTCCTGGGCAATTTGAACATTCCAAAAAATGTCGCTCAAGCACCTAATCAGGAGCAAACTCCAACGACAGAATACAAAACTAAAACAACAACGTATGTTACATCTGTCACCAATCTTTTGTCAACCGTTCTTCCGCTTACCTTCAGAGGGAAAGAAATATTGACAACAATCCTTGACAGCTCAGTTAATGTTATTACTGCAACAGAATACATAACAGAAACTATTGTGATCACCCCAACTGTAAATCCCACAAACCAGTTCAATTCTTTGTTGCTCCCAGCGTTACTACAGGCACAAATCTTGAACCCTCCGCAGCCGTCTGCCCTACCTGCACTCAATCCTTTGGATTTGTTTCAATTGACCGACGAAAAATCGAGGAACAATGCACTTAGAGAATCTGATGAGAACCTTGAAGAGGAGAAAGAAGAAAATGTCAGTAAATCAAGGCCAAAAGTGAAAAAAGTTGTTGCTGACCCATCAACAGAAGTGGTAACATTGTACGTTTCTGGAAGACGCCCAGGTGAATTTAGCACTGTCCTATCAACGATAATAGGAGGTGACAGTTCAGTAAGAAAACGAGAGACTATGCTTGATGACATCGAGAGATTATTAGTGGAAGCCTCAGAAGTCAAACAAGTTCGGGTATTAGCGTCCCATCTTCCAAGTGTAGAAGATAATGCATCGAGTTATGAATCGATGAGCATTGAAATTGCTCCCGGCATGAGTGAAATCGTTGTGCCAGTACCTAGTAGCGAAATCAATGTTGAAACTGAAAGCTTAGAAAGTGTTCTTGGCAATATCAGCTTTCGCCCAACCGAAAGTTCAGCCCCATCGAATCCAACGGTAGTGGCAGTTGCGTATACTAAGTCAACAAAAAAACACAGTCAGTTTTCAAAGGTTCCTAAAAAAGGGGACTAAACTCATTTATTGTAAAATTAATTGTAAATAGTGTATAGAGTGGAAACACATTAACCAAAGACTGTCCTACTTTATTCCCAAGTCATAAAGATGAACTTAAGTGAGCAAGTGAACCCTCTGCGACTTCCTGATTTGGTGAGTTGGTTATAAAATTCTTCAATTCTCTCTCTTTTTCCATTATTATATGATTGGAATGATATCTATAAGCTTTTAATTCTATAAGCTATTGTATAAGCATGAATCAAGTCTACAACAAACGTACTGTCGACATTAATTGGTGAGTTGCTTCTCGGTAAGGGGTACTTCTTCAGCCTTTGAATGATATTCTTTCTAAACAATGACTTTGAAAATAGCCAAGTTAAGATCATTTGTACTGTATGCCGACAGGCTTTTTCAAGAACTGTACCGTTAACCAAATCAGACAAAATTTTAAGCAACTTGAAATTGTAGCAGAAATAATACAATAATTACTCGCCATGCTTGCATCCATTGCTTTGCTGTATAACTTTTCCCAATATCGTTTATTTCTTGCCTCTAACGTACAACACATCAATTTAAGCGCCTAGAGTCCAAGGTGCAAGTGACAAAAATAAACGTTCGAGACAATTGAGGCTCAAGTTTGTAGCTCAATTGAAAATGTACAGGTATCTCCTTTTCCTATGACATCTAACATTGTCATAATGTTTGCCGATGTTCCTGTTGGTTTCTATGATAGGCTATTGAGCAGCTAGAGTAATAAAATAGTGCACTTAACTCAAAAACACAGAAATTGCCACTTGCACCCCTCGGCTTCTAGACTCTTGAAAAAAATTCTTTTCATTGTAGGTACGTTTGGAAAGTCTGTTAGAATATGTTGCAGAATATTTTTTTTATACAGGGTGAGTCGCACCACCCATTCACGCCTTTATGATATGAAAGGGGGGTGGATGTGTGCTGTGACGCACCCTGTATAAAGTAATGTATCCGGCAGATATGCAGGGTGAGTCACACCACACGTCCATACCCTATATTTAGGTTATTATGATTAAATTGATTACCAAAGTCGGGTCGAACTGTTTCGACGTCCTATAATAAATTTTCCCAGGGTCGAAATTGGGGATTTTTGGGTGTCTTAGATGGTCGGAATTTACTAATGCAAACAATTATATTTAGTTAGATACACATAGAATGAAAGTTTGTAGCGGGTAGTTGTTAAAAAACGGCTCTTAGGCAACCCCCGCTCTGCGGGTAGCTCATCGGTAGGCAGGGCGTAGATTCTAGTGAATCAACCTAAGGCCTAATAAAATAAAATGTGGTACGGGTCATAATAAATATAATAATTAACCTATCTAACATTTCAAAATACAAATTATACCGGGTGTTAGTAAATTACAATATTAAAAATCTTAAAAGTCTAAAATCATTAAAGTTGATTTTTGTTAATTATTTATTGATTATTCTTCAAAATTAATATAAGTAAAATAAAGGAGTGAATACACCCACCGGAGTAATCCATCGGCTCTACTTCTTGTTCCTCCCAATATCGAGGACACTGGAAATGTCCACCTTTGGTAACCCCGGTTACTTAATTTCTATCCTTCCCTGGCACGATGGTCATATAAAATAAAGCTGCTGGAACTTGGAAGTGGGTGGATTTGGTGGGAAGGAAAAAGGGGGCCCTCCCCCTGCGCACACGGACTTAGCGTTGCCTCTGAGGAACAAAATATGAATGGTTAGGTTTAACGAGGAAGGTTTACTTACATAAAATGAAGTGCTACTTGGTCAATATTATATGTTTTGGAATGCTGCTTAAACTTAGGATAAAATAACTGTAACTTTTAATATGAAAAGGCTGAATTTACTGAAATAATTGAAAATAATTACGAACCATTCTTCTGTGGTTGATGGCTGAATAATAAATGGCAAAATGGCGTCTCGTGAAAAGGGAAATTTTATGTCCATTGGCGCGAAGGGAGAACGTGTCGGAAGACGGAAGGCGGGAAATAGTTGGGATACAGTTCCAAGGCACTAGGGGTTAAATGAAAATGAAAAGAAGAATATCGTCGCACCAAGGCTTGGTGCGGCGTAGAAATAACGGGGAAAACCCGTTACAATCGCGTAAAACCCATGACACGAACGTGGCCGGAAAGGCGACTTCGTTGAGACAACAAAACAAGTAGAAAGGGTAAAACAACCAAACAAGAGCAAAACGGGAAATGGGCGCCAGCCAAAGAGGAACTCTGACAAAGAGACAGCAGTGAAAGGGAAAGGACGGGAAAAGACCATGGTGCGGGAAGGAGTACAAAAATTACACTAAAAACGCGTCACACGCGTAAAACAAAAAAATGTTTCAGCGTGTGTACAATAAAAGGCATAATATGTGAACAATACAAGACAACACAAAATGCAGTGAACAATCGGAAACGCGCATCGCGCGTAAAACAATAAAAAAAATTAAGGACCCGTAACAAGTATGGAATAACACCAAAAGAGAAAAAGGCAAATGAAATTGTAAACACTTGGGAACGAACAAAATCGAAATCCTCAAGAATAAGAACTTAAGAACTAGCCTATGCGAAAAATCAAAGAAACCAGCGATGCTTCATAAATGAGCCAATCGAACAAAAACTAATATTAAAGGGTTAAAAGATGTGGAACTAACGCTATTAATTCTAAAAACAAAAGAGTAAATTTAGACACAAACAGGTCTAAGTTCAGACACCGGCCATTTCCCCGCCGGCTCGCCGTTTAACTTCTGCAAGCTGTATTGGGTGTCCGAGAGTTTTTCAGCGACTTGAAATGGTCCAATGTATTTGGGACAAAATTTCTTCGTAATATCTTTGGCCGCCGAAGACAGAGCATGGTTGAGTCGCCACACCATTGTTCCCACAGTCAAAACAAGAGGCTTACGTTTCGTATTGTACGCCTCTGCTTGAGCATGTTTAGCTCGATTATGTGTGGTTATTATGGAGGCGTATATTTCCTTAATTTCACCTTGTAAAGCTTCATCATAGACTGGGGCATCAAATAACGCCAGGTCGGCGTGGTTGAGATTGGTCACAGCGTCCTGAAAGGCAGGGAGCTCACGACCAAGGAAGAGTTTTGCAGGGGAAAAACCTGTGGCGTCGCAGACAGTGGCTCGTAAGGCATAAGTCACCAGAGGTAAGTAACGCGACCATGTTTTATGATTTTCTGTGCTGAATATGGCCAGCACCGTCTTCAAAGTCCTTATCCAGCGCTCGGTGGGGTTTGCCGATGGGAAATAATGAGGAATAAACCTTAGCTTCGAATTGTAAGTCCCACAGAATTCCTTAAAAGCGCTAGAGGTGAACTGAGAGCCATTGTCGGATAGCCATGCCGATGGCGGTCCGTACTGGTACACAACATGTGTGGTCAGAGCGGAGATAATTTTTACGGCTGTAATATGAGTTATAGGAACTGAGACAACCCAACGAGTACATGCTTCGACCGCAACCAAGATATATTGATAGGCCTGTGATTTAGGAAGAGGACCCACTAGATCGATGTACCACAGAGCTCCAGGCTTCAGCATGGGCGGTTTAACCGTCATTAGCCCAGTGGGCGGCTTGTTACTGGCCTTGAACTGCTGACATGGGAAACATGCTTGAACGTAGCGACGAACGTCACTTGCTAGACATGGCCAATAATATAAATTTCGAATGCGTTTTGTAGTCTTGTTATGATTCATGTGTCCCCCTTGGGGAGTATCATGGTATTCCTTAATGATGTCAAGACGAACATCAGTGGGTACAACTAAGCGAAGGTCGGAACCTACCAACTTATACAAAAACTCATCCCGGAATGTAAAAAGCGGGTAATCTTGCGGGGTTTTAGACACTTTGCCCCTCAAATCGTGGTACCAGGTATCATTAGAATTTTTAATTCTTTCGGGATACAAAGTAGAAGGAATGGGTACAAAAGCTGCTGCCATGATTGAAACGCGAGAAAGAGCGTCAGGGACAACATTAAGGCTACCTTTTCGATGTACTACATCGAAATCGTATTGTGCCAAGGTCGTGATCCAACGGCTGACTCTACCTGAGGGTGTGTCCAACTTGCTGAGCCAGCGAAGCGCTTCATGATCGGTAATGACCGTAAAACGTGTCCCATAGAGGTATTGACGAAACGAAGTAATACCATGGATGACCGCAAGAAGCTCCTTTTCCGTCACGGAGTAGTTGCGCTGAGCCGGACCCAGAGTCTTCGAGGTATACGCCACAACCCTTTCCTGTCCATCGATCATTTGTGTAAGAACGCCTCCCAAAGCAACATCTGAAGCGTCTACTGCCAAAGTAAAAGGGAGATCAAAACGAGGGCACGCCAAGATTGGCTTGCTAATCAGTTTATCCTTTAGGGTTTCGAATGCCAACCGTTCCTCGTTGCCCCAAAGGAAAGGCGTGTCTTTCCGCAACAAATTGTTCAAAGGGCGCGCCACATCTGAGAATTGGTCGATAAACCGCCGATACCAGCCAGCCAAACCAAGGAAAGCTCGGACTTCACGCTGATTTCGGGGTGTGGGATACCGGGATATTGCCGTGATTTTGTCCTCCGACATTTTGATATCTCCACCACCGACAACGTATCCCAAATATTCTGTTTCCGCCGAGAGAAACTTGGATTTTTTCCAGTTCAACTGGAGGTCAGCATTGCGTAGCAACTCAAGAACTATATTAACGTGGCGGACATGTTCGTCAAAGGTGGCGCTGTAGATGCATAGGTCATCCAAGTAGGTGAAGGCGAAGGCCTGAGCAGGTCGTAGAATTTTTTCCAGGATGGCCTGGAATGAGCCGGGCAGTGTGGCTAGGCCAAATGGCGCGTAGACCCATTCAAAGTGACCCATGGATGCAACCGTAAATGCAGTCATGTATCTCGACGAGGCTTCTAGGCGCACCTGATGGAAGCCCTGTAATAAATCTAGAGTCGTTAGGAACTGAGCATCCTTCAACTTATCTAACAAATCATGGATGCGTGGAAGTGGCTGCCCCGATGTGCGGCAAGCCTTGTTGGCATCTCGGTAATCCACGCAGATACGGTGACTGCCATCCTTCTTCCGCGCCAGAACCAAACGTGAACTCCAAGGGCTGTCCGAATATTGAATTATTCCCTTGTCAAGGAGTTTTTGAATTTCTTCTTTCACATACTCCATGATTGGCGGAGAAAATGTGGAATAACGGTGTTTCACGGGAGCAATGTCCGTGCGAGGGTACAGTCTGTGCTCACCTACGTTACATTGTCCCGGAGAGTCAGCGAAACGCTCCTTCCAATGTCGCAGGAGCTCATTGAATTCTTTAGATTGATCATCGGAAAGTATCGGATGATTAAAAACAATATCTGTGTGAGCTTCCGGAGGTGCCAGAGGGCTCACAGCGTCGTGTACATCTGGATCGAGGTCAGCTGATGACGCTTCAATGGCTAGGTGAAGGGAGTCCAACTGATGGAGCCTAGCTCGAACAGGGGACCCTTGAACTAGAAAAATCACAGCATCCTCGGTAAATTGTAATGTGGCCTGTAATTCTCTCAATGTATTGACGCCAATGATACAGTCCTGCGCCAAATTTGCCACAAATAGGCATTTGCCGAACCATGTCGCGGGAGTCTCATCCGTCTCGATGACCAAATGAAGATCTGCCTCCGCAACTAGCCCAGAGTGAGCCCCATTAGCCACTACAATCATTCCATTACGAGGGCGAATGGTAAACCCTAAAGCTTCCAGCTGAGGAATCAGCCTGGCTGATAACGCCGTGTCGGTACAACCGGTGTCAACCAGGGAAGTCAAGGACAGAGACGAACATTGTCCTGCAATGGCCAATTTCAAATAAAAACGTTGGTGTTCAGGTTCTCTGGATGGAATTCCTGCTGCGTCTGCCTGAGGTAGCTGAGGCGAGCCGGAGCCCGTTGAAGCTTCTGCGACTGCCAACGCACGCTGTGCCTCTGCCAAAAGCCGCTGCATGTCATGAACTTTTTGGCGTAAGCCGCTAACATCTTTTCGAGAGCATGTAGGGCATGAAGCAAATGTCGTACTAGATGCACCACATCGGAAACAAAAAGGACGAGCCGTTGTCGGACAGTCTGAAGAGCCATGACTATTCGATTTACAGCCCGCGCAAGATCGTTTTGCCATAGCCCGTGGAGGGGGTCCCTTCTTCTTAATAAGAGTTTTAGACAAACCTGAGTTGTTCGGAGACGCTGATTCCATTTGTGAAGTTGGCCTTTGAATCAGGGGGGCAACCGGTTCAACCACTGGTTCAATCGGTGCTAGCTTGCTGGTAGTTGGTCGTTGGGAATTCCTTCGCCGCTCGGCATCGCCATATAAAGGGTGGGCAAGGAGTTCTTCAGTCGGAGCTACGTAGGTGTTTTTCCGCTCCATTGCAATCTCCAGCGAGCGCGCATGGCGCTCTAGGTCTTGCATCGTCAGGTTCTCTGGGGAGACGCGGAGAGAAAGCCTTTCAAAAAGGCGTGGGTGGCAGTTCTCCCAGAGAAGAGAAACAATTTCCTCTTGCGGAAGAGGTCTGGCCAAATCATTGTTCAGCAGACAAATAAAGGTGGAAAATTCCGCGAATGATTCTTTCGGACCCTGTTTGCGGGAATATAGGTTTGCCCGCTTTGTGAGGTCGCTTTCAGTAGAGCCATAAGTCAGTTTCATATCACCTAACAGGGTAGGCCAGTCCTGATATAAGTGTTTCCGCAGACGGAACCATTGGGCCGCTGGGCCACTTAATGCCTGTCCGACTACGCGAACCTTGTCAGGAAACGATAAGGGTAAAGAAGAAAAAAGGTCCTCAATACGTCGAGCAAACAATTCAAAACTTTCAGAGGGCCTGCCGGAGAAAGAAATGGATCGAGCCGCGAGCTCTTGGAATACCTCCTTTAGAGCCCGGTGTGACGTGCTCGACGAATTGGTAAAGGTGTCACAGATTTTGGAAAGAGTTGCCTCAAAGGTGGCCGCTAGCAAAGCAGAAGGGTCTGCAGCTGGAGTTGGAATCGGCACCATAGACGAAATGGGCAAAGCGGAACCACCCGAAAATGGTCCACTGTTAGAAGACGAGGGCACCGTTACTATTGGGAGAGAAACGTTGTGCGTAACCGGCAATGAGGGTCTTCTAGGAGGAGACGGGTCCCGGGAAGGAATATTCCCACTGCCCGAAAATGAGCCATCGGGATCACTAGCTTGTAGTCTGCGAGGTATATCACCTGTAGTGGACACATGGTTGCGAATACGACGGCGTAAGGCCGCTATGCTACCCTCTGATGATAGCCCTAAATCAGTAGCAATATCGATCAGCTCGTCGAACGAAACGAGCTGCAGCTGGCGACTAATGCCGCAAAATCCTGTATTGAATTGGTTCATATTTATCAAATAGCGTGGGGATACAGCCCCCTTAATCTAATCCACCAGAAAATAAAATAAAAATTAGGATAACATATAACCAGGAAAGTGTGCAACAGGGAAAAACATCCAGACGGTACAATTGAAAACAAACCTAAACCAGCAAAAGTACTCGCCAAATCCCACATTTGGAATCATAAACAAAAAGGACCGGAAAAGAACAGGGCAGGAAAAGAACAAAAGAAAACCTTTAAAAAGGGACACTAAAAACTCTGGAAGACCGTCGACTGTCTCCAAGAACCTCACCGTGTCGAAGGTGAAAACGGTAACCCCGCGCGAAGGTACCTAAGGAAAAGACTGAGAGTCTGGAAATATTCATAGGAAATAACTACGCAGGTGGAAGAAGTTAACTGATAGTACCTACGTGACAATCCGTGACCGAAAACTAACATGACTGTCAACTACAATCCCTGCAAGAACGGGGTGTGAGGCCTTCCACCTGGGCGGAAACCCTAAAACAGAGAGACTGGTAAAACAAACTGAAGTGGATACAAGAGAAAAAAAATATCTATCATAAAACATTATGCTACTTCAGTCAAATAAATGCGAAACCGTGGCGAGACTATAGAAGAATTACGAAATAGGGAAAACTGAACATCGAAACTACCTAGCTAGTACACTAACATAGAGCATAGCTGGAGAAACACATTCATTCACAAAACAAATTAAATTACCACCAGTACTTTCTAATGAGAACCCCCCCAAAACTAGAGACCCATGTCAAAAGTAAAGTAGTGGCTAGCATAGAATGCCATAATAGTGAAAAAATAAAAATAAAAACCCAATTCTTTACAACAGTTTTCAAATTGTACCGACCCAACAATAAAAGTAGAAACATTATTCCCTGAAACAAAAATCTTGTACCTACAAGCATTAAATAAAATCTTACAACTAGCTGAAAGAAAGTGCCGACAGAAACATTAAAATATTCATTGTCACACAAAAACCATAAATGAAAGTAATCATGTTGTTTGCCAAGGAGGTTAAAATGATCTTCTCAATATTTGAAAAGTAATAGGAAGGCATATTTGCCGTAATGTTTGAGAAACAAAAAAACTAAATAATTTTGTGAATTGTAATGACCACGTACCTTAAAAGCGCAACAAATATCACAAAGCACTACACGGCACACCCATCCCAATGATACAATTTTTTAACTTAAAGCCAAAATTGAATATTATAAAATATTTTTGAAATAAAGACAATTATTGTCAACAATAAAATCAAAACAAGCGCCATTTTCTTAAACATTAAATATCGAAATCCTAGTAGGGAAATTTGTCATCATGTTTGTCGCCAAAATGCGAAAACAAACTTTTACATTATAAGAAAATAAAATGGCGGATAAAAATTAAAATTTCAGAAGTCAAACTAATATGAAAAATGACACGTGTGAAGAGAAAATTAAGTAACAATACACACAAGTAACCTGAAAAAGTTAGAAATAGAATTATAACATAGGATATAGGGTGCCAAATGTGCCATGAAATTCTGATGCACTAACTTACTGACATTTATTATTATCACAAACTGGAAAAAGTTCAAAACGTTATGTTAAAATAGACGATGTACGTTGGGCGCCAAATGTAGCGGGTAGTTGTTAAAAAACGGCTCTTAGGCAACCCCCGCTCTGCGGGTAGCTCATCGGTAGGCAGGGCGTAGATTCTAGTGAATCAACCTAAGGCCTAATAAAATAAAATGTGGTACGGGTCATAATAAATATAATAATTAACCTATCTAACATTTCAAAATACAAATTATACCGGGTGTTAGTAAATTACAATATTAAAAATCTTAAAAGTCTAAAATCATTAAAGTTGATTTTTGTTAATTATTTATTGATTATTCTTCAAAATTAATATAAGTAAAATAAAGGAGTGAATACACCCACCGGAGTAATCCATCGGCTCTACTTCTTGTTCCTCCCAATATCGAGGACACTGGAAATGTCCACCTTTGGTAACCCCGGTTACTTAATTTCTATCCTTCCCTGGCACGATGGTCATATAAAATAAAGCTGCTGGAACTTGGAAGTGGGTGGATTTGGTGGGAAGGAAAAAGGGGGCCCTCCCCCTGCGCACACGGACTTAGCGTTGCCTCTGAGGAACAAAATATGAATGGTTAGGTTTAACGAGGAAGGTTTACTTACATAAAATGAAGTGCTACTTGGTCAATATTATATGTTTTGGAATGCTGCTTAAACTTAGGATAAAATAACTGTAACTTTTAATATGAAAAGGCTGAATTTACTGAAATAATTGAAAATAATTACGAACCATTCTTCTGTGGTTGATGGCTGAATAATAAATGGCAAAATGGCGTCTCGTGAAAAGGGAAATTTTATGTCCATTGGCGCGAAGGGAGAACGTGTCGGAAGACGGAAGGCGGGAAATAGTTGGGATACAGTTCCAAGGCACTAGGGGTTAAATGAAAATGAAAAGAAGAATATCGTCGCACCAAGGCTTGGTGCGGCGTAGAAATAACGGGGAAAACCCGTTACAAGTTCTTTTTGCTACCTTTAATGTGGTATGCCAATTATGAACCAATACAGGTACAATCAAAACTAACGTCCCAATTAAGGCTGTGTCTTTTCATTGGATATTCATCATGAAGTTATGACTAACTTGTGCTAAACTACTGTTGATTAGAAATTTTTATGAAGTTTTTGTGAACCTGACTTGTAAAGTACGCGTGCTGCCAGGTACCATCGGATTCTCCAACTTTATAAAAATCTGACATGCTGTACATCAAATGAAATAAAATGGTCCGCTACTTGACGTACCGTACTGTGCCTTAATGTGCGCAAACGACTCCATTTTTTTCAAAAAGCGTTATTAATAAATAACCCCCATTGCCCAAAACGTTTCCCACGAAAAAAATTAAATACGACCAAAAGTTCAACCCCGACTTTGTTACCAAATTTCTTACCCCTTCTCAAAGCTCTTCATAATAACCGAAAAATGGTATGGAAGGGTGGTGTAACTTACCTGTGCATTGTAATAGGCCCAGCCATGCCCTTACATCTGTGAGATATGTAGACAACTTAGGTCTTATAGGGTAAACTACAATGTTATAATTATTAATTTATAATATGCTTTTTGTTGAATGAGTCTTAGCAACTTAAAATAAATCTCCTTGTCACAGTCTCGTCAACCAATAGCATCATAAATTTGTACAGGTCCAGGAATAGACTCTCGACATGCACTAAGCATGTCTGTCGAGCCTCGCTACAACCTTGCCACCAAAGTCATGAGCAATGGTGTAGAAGTCATCGTAGCTGGAGACCGAAAAACTCGGCCAGGTGAGCCAGAGTTTCTCCGTTTGCTCAGCAGTACGGTTACTCGCCCCATTACATTAGCACCACACACTCTCTCAAACCACATGTCAATGATGCTCCCAGCTGATCTGCAGGTAAGCTTAATTTGAAATACGAAGACATTACATCTAGACAGTACCTAGCGCCTAATATAGGCTTGTATAAGTGTCTACCCATCATAAGATGCTTGCCTAGTAGAACAATAATTCATTATCCACCTACTTCAGCTTTTGCAGTTACTCTTGATTTTCTCCTACTTTAATGTTATTTTCTTCCAATTACAGCTAACGGAAATGAGATAGGGAATACTTTGTATAACCGCTTCCAAATACACGAAGACTTAATTTCAACTATGTATTAATCCTTTTCTTCCCTCCAATATACGTACAACTACCAACAATAATACGTTCCATTTTGATTTCACTAGGTTCTAGACATGCCAAATGTCAAACCTTGCCTCCATATTTCATCAGCGGAATTTTACATTTTATCAGTGAGCTCGGATTTTCTTTCAGACTGAAAACGAAGTGATACCGCCACTGCAACCAATAAATCAATTTTCAACAAAGACTTACCATACGACGTTCATATTTCCAACATCCGTAGTTCATGGTACAAAAACTCAGACAATAACTGAGTCAACGGTTGCTACCAACGTTAGGGAAGTCAATAATGAAAACTCTCAACTCAAATCTAGTCAGGTACGTTAACATAATTTAGTTACGCTTATTCCGCTACCATACAGTGAAACATTCTTTTGTTGAACTCCCCGTATTTATAACGGTTCTGGCTTACCTAGATATCAAAGAAGATATCTTTGTTCTGATGCACGATACAATGAGGATCCATAGTATCATTACTGCTGATTTCTGGGCTAAATGATGTGGGAAAATAATTTCTCCTTATTATAATTTATAGTCATATATAGTAGAACTAGGAACGTGCCCATATTTTTTTTTGATCAATTTTAGGTGGTTACACTCTCAGCGAGCCCCGTCTTTGAGTCGCAAGTTCACAAGACGGTTTACACGTTTCTCAATACAGTACTTGATGAAGATCAACCTCTTGTTGCCACATCAAAACATACCGTCTCCAATACTGTGCTGGCGTTGTTTACCACACCTGAATTGCAACCATCTGAATTGTTTCCCGAAACAAACACTTATTATGCCACAAGAGAGTTCACGCGGACATTAACTGATGGCACTGACTCACAGGTTTGCTAGCAACATTTCATTTTACCACAACAACAAGTTAGCCTATAATTATTGTGTTTTGTGTTTCTGGCAAGAAGAATGCGAAGAAAATACAATTGTATCTGAAACTGGTCACATTAATAAATTACTAGTAGGTGTTTCTTGATAGAATCATTGCAATTGTCTTTCATTTCTGGATATCCTGATGGCATCAAATGAAACTTAAACTTTAATAGGCCATTAATTTTTTATATATATATATACTTTAAAAAAATTAATTTATGTTGATTAATTGTGTTTTAGATCGTAAGCACAACAGATGTCGTGACGCAAGTGGTCGTAACCGATCCTGCGCAAACGGAAATAATATCAGCCAATGCAGGAACTATCGATGTTACGAAAACGTACTTTATTACTTACACATATTTCAGCACGCTCGTTGACGGGGAATCGACAAAAGTTACGAGCCATGTCAGTGTAAGCTCCGATGTCACCGTTGAGAAATTTTTAATGAAGAATAAAAAGACAATGGCTATTACACCAACGCCAGCTCCTCTAAATGTTATTGGTACCCAAGCTGACATTAGTCTTGCAGAGTTAGGCAATAGTGAACAAGCATCTGATTTGTCAGATGTAACTGGACCAAATGGTGCAATTTCACATATTGAATCGAACAGCGAAAAGAACCCAATAGTAGCTACTGGCATATTAAAAGATCGAGATAATTCTTCAGTCACAGTACCGCAAGGAGACATAGTGGATGAATGGTTTGAGCAGCACAAAGTAAAACCTACAAATGACAATGATAGTTCAAAAAATAAATTGAAAGTAAAAACAACGTTAAAGCACAAGTCCAGAACTAAGTCGGTAACGAAAACAGGAGCAGTTGTTGCGCCTACAAGCTCCTACACAACTAGTATTGTTTTGACGTCATCGGTCACCCCCCAGGGTGCAACTCTCCTACCAGGAGACCAAGTAATTGTACTCCGGGATGAAACGGGAACGAAAACAGTTATTCCTGTGACTGATCCTGCAAAAAAGAAGCCTAAAAATGGTACGGAAGTGCAAGTCAGTGATATGCTGAGCTTGGGAGCCCTGGGAATCAACAGCATAAATGTTCTGGGTCCAGTATTTCACGCAATGGCTGATTTATTAAAAAGTCATAGTAAGGAAGCACTGAAACGACGAAATGACACTGTGCCGATGAAGAAAGTGCCTATCACTCCACCAAACATCGTAAATGACAAAAAAACACCAGCTGAAGTGAATAATCAGAAAACAACCACATCCCGTATACCTGTTTATATTCCAGTTGGAAGTTTAGCTGAGGATGCGGAACCCAGTGAAAGTGAAGGCAGAATTGCAGTTTTACCTACGCCTGAGAAGTGGGTTCAAGAAAAATTTCCTGATGCACCTGTTAGGCAGCTCGATAAAAATCGAAGAACACATGACACAAACCCAAATCCCTTACTAGAAGGTGGAATTCCAATAAGCCCTGGGCAAGTTATAACCACAAATTCTGATGTTATCATTGGGCGCCCTTCTGATTCTGGGCCCAGGCCACCGAATTTTGTAATCAAAGATAATCTTCCCATTGACATGAAACCCCCGCCAGTTATTGAGGAACAGAGACTCCATCACATTGATTCAATTGGGCAATTCAGTACGAATCAAGCAGTCGGGCAAAAAGGAAGACCGATGGATGATTCTGAGAGAAAACCGCCTTCTTTGCCTCACATCGTAAAACCAATTCGTCCTCCTAAGCCCCTTGTACCCCATTCTCAGAGCCAAGTGCCCCAACGCTATCCCCACAGACAACAGCAGAAGCAGCAACACATAATTTCACATCAAAGTCATCACCAGTCTCATGACTCTGGTGATATAGACTTAAATCCACCACCTCCACCACCAAGTATACAATCGCATGGTCACCATCCTGGAATCATTCCAATACCTGTTCATTTGAACCCTGACGAAATAGTCAAAAATTACGTCAATCCAGTTCAAATGCATCAGGATCATGTTGCTAATAACATCATACCGACACCAACAATACCCCGGGAAATGTCAGTGTCCAAAGTTATGGATAGTTCAAACGGTCGACCTCTGCTTGTCAATATCCAGCCGTCACAAGTGGCTCAAGTAGTAATTCCCCATGGCAGTTCCACGGCTCTGATAATGAGTGACCAGCAGCAGCATTCAACTAAAGGTGAAGTAATTGATGACCCATCACCACACCCTGAGCCTGAAACTGTGGGATTCGTTGGTGCAGAGCCAGTTTTAAAAATTGAAAATAGTGAGATTCCAGTTAGGCATGTAAATACCATTTCTGAGATGATAAAAGCTGAAGTACTTATTCCGAATCATTATCCTGAACATCAACAGAAGCCTCAATTGGTCTCTGGAACCTCTGAAAGGGAAAAAGTGCACATACATCCCGACTATGATCATATTGACGGAATGCAGCCACCAAGTGCCCCATTGAGAGCACCTGTTAGTAATTCCAAGAAAGATCCTAGTGGGATTTACGTCGATATTTCACCACCTGGTCACTTGCCTCCTCCCCAAAGCGCTAAGTTTCCGATTGGAACTTTACAACAGCCTCAGCGACCACCACCAGAAAATTTGGCCAATCATCAGTCCGGTATGGTTCACGATGTTCCATTGAATGCGCAAGTCCAGTTAGGTTCCAGACATCCAAGTGATGTGCCTGTCAGCGAAGTATTAGTCAGCATAAATCACGACAATCCGTCTACTGGATTACACAATAAAGATGAATCTTATAATTTCATTCATCAACCAAATAATGATATTCCAGAGAATTTAGCGCCTCCTCCTCTACCTTCAGTTCGACCACATGGACAGGTGCAACTCCTGAATCCAGGAGAAACATACCATTCTAATCAAGGGAGACCGATGAAATACCCAATAATTAACACTCCGGCTGATTTTATGACTCCACCTCCCGCACCAAATTATGGAAAGCCCATACCAATGGGTCCAATAAATCAAAATTCTCATAACGGCGAAGTTTTGGTCATGAGGCCATCTGATTACAATAATGATGATGAGGATTTGAATGATCCTTTGCACACTGAAGATGGAGAAGAAATTCAAGAATCCCATGCAAGACCGTTGTTTCCTGGGCAGCTCCCTACAGAAGTGGAAAACCTACTGAATAACAAAACTTCTAGGCCCATAGCTGGAGGTATAGGTGTGTCACAGACTCTTAGTTTTGCTAGTAGCAGTGACAAGCAGGAACAAAACAGTGTGCCTGGAGTGAGAGAACCGGAAACTATTGTTGGATCGCAAATGCCCTCTGCCCCTGGCCCTATACCTATGGGATTCAACAACAACAATGAAGCTGTTGTATCTGTTGGAAAGAAACCAAACTTGGCTAGTACCGATGTCGATTTGGATGAAGCTGAAAAAATGTTTGGTTCAAAGTTACCCCCAAAAATTAAACTGCCTGTTACAGGATACAAAAACGCAACTGATGATCTTGAAATCAACGAAGTTTTAGCTCAAACTAATAAGAATGAGGTTGTGGGAATGTCACCGCCTCCATTCGATATACCGAGAAGGCCAATACAGAGACCCTTAAGACCAAAGCCTCCGTTCAAATTTGATATGCAGTCACCCACTGCCCCTGGCGCTCCTGTCAATGTTGAAGTTGATTTTCCACCTGTAAGATCACCTGACCTTAACAAAAAACCTTTCAAGCCAGAGGACGTTTTTCCACCAAGGCTACCTGAAAACTTTATTCCTCATGAAATGGGATCTTCCAATTTAAATCGAAGACCTGTGGTCACGAGCATGCCCATTGATTCACCTACAAGCACTTCTACAGAGAGCTCTTCAGATGTTAATGGACACTCCAAACCCATAATTATGTCCAACACAACTGAATCTGCTACCACCAACAGACCAAAACCAGTGATATATGAACGACCCCCTCATATTCATATGCAGAAGCCCACTGCCCATCCTCCACTACGACAACATCCTTCCAATGATCGCATACCAAACCGTGGACAGCAAAATCAAGAACAACAGCCACTAAGGAATGACCATTCAAATGGAATGCACCAATCTTCTAGGGACACTCCTACACGAACTCAGCCTCCATATCCCTTTGATCGCCAGGAAGCTCCAAATTTGAGTGCATCTAACTTCGGTGATAAAGTACGCAATCCGTTGCCTCCTTCTAGAGGACAACCTCCAAGAGGGCATCCACCTTCTAGTTTTGAAAAACCTCCCAACAGAGGCCCTCCATCGTACGTGCCTCTCCATACTAACTTTGAAAAAATACCAAATAGGGGCCCACCTATGGTTGGACAACCTTCAGGGTTTGAAAAACCACCACACCGTGGTTCTCCCAATTATGATCAATCTCCACCAAGAGGACAACCTCCTGCGAGAAGACCGTTCCCACCGCGTGGCCAACACCCCACTTCATTTGAACATCAGTCTGCTTCAATCGACCAGTCTCATTCATACCCCAGGCCACTTCCTACCGGCTTTGATGTACCTTTGGCTAGACCCTCAGTACCAGAATACGAACGGCCTCCTCCTCGAGGGCAAATACCTTCTGTATTCGAAGAGAAACCACCAAGACGCCCTTTACCTTCAGCATTTGAAACCAATCCTCCAAAGCGCATAGAGCCATCGCCTCATTTTGAGAATCAGCCAGCTCAAGGGCAACCTTTCAGAAAACCATCACAACCTGAACCTGTTCTTGACGATGGTAGTCGAAAACCTAATCCTCCCCAAAAGAGACCTGTTAATGAGCAGGCTGATCAAATTCCAGAACCAACTTCTGTTTATACAGATCGTAACGAAGGCAGGCCTTTTGAAGTTATCCCGCAGCTTGCCAACGTCAATAAAAATGAGCCTCCAGTATTAAGTGGAAGTCCATCGGAGAATGGCTCGGAAAAAACAATTAGTCAAAAGCCGACGAGTGGGAGGCCAATCTTTAAACCTTCGCCAACGGTCAAGCCAGCTAATCAAAAGCCAACTGTTATACATGAAGATATCCAGCCTTCACCAACACCTAGTCTCACGTCTTCAATTCCTAAAAACATAGTCACTACTATGGTAACATCAGGATCGACAACTATCTTCGGTGATCTTTATACTGAACCTCTCCTTCTTCAACCTACCAAAATCTATCCTTCAAGTCAAGGAGTACATTTTACCGTCGGCCATTACAAGGATTACGGTGCGAGTGCTTCGTCACCACAGGTTAGTGTGCCTTTTAAATAGTCCCACTTCAATAGGTTTTAAAGATGAGTCAAACTTTTGTCGGAGTTGGCAACTGAGTCTGTAGTCTACTCTTGAGTACAAAACTACTAGTGATAAAATATATTTATTTAGCGTGCCCTTATATATAGTATGTGAAAAATATATATTGAACACCCTACATAACACATGCACTGCTACCGCAGCTTACCAACTTTTATAGGCCTATCACTGTAGGCTACACTAGTTCATTTCTTTTTCTTTTTCTAATAAGTCTCTTCGGTTCTGCCAACAAACCTCGGCAGATATGTCCCTACTATTGATATTACTGATGGTACTGACAATAGTTAAAGGGTCCAAGCTCTTAATCACATTTCGCATGTAAACTGTTTCTCTTGTGCTTTAACAGAAGCTGTTTTAATTGAAGTGCACCTAATCTTCTAACTTTTACTAACTGATTTTTTTTAGAAAATTATGGTCGTTTCATCTCACATACCAACTCATGTTACTACCACCCTAACCGTAACCTCAACACTAACTACTGTAGTTCAATCAGATGGCCAAAGTCCTTCTACCAGAACTGTTCTACTTACAACAACCATAATTTCTACTATTGTGGACAAGGTAAGATTGACTAATCACGCGGTTATTCAACGTTCAGAACAGTTCTTATGGGGAAAAAATCACCTTTATAGAAAAGAGCTAAAATATTTCGCAGTTGGGGAGGGCCGAAATGATTTTTCTCCATTTCCGTCTTCGAATATAATGTCCTGTGTAGGTTCCCCCGGCAACCTAAGTCAATTTTTTTATATTGTATTTTATAGAGCCTAATACTACGATAGAATGACATTTTTCCAATGTAAATTAATTTTATAGCCTAAGTCAATGAGCATGGTGTGAACTATATTACTATCACAAACCGGAGGTTGATTGTCCAGCATAGCTGTGAATCTCTTTTCTTATGTTATGTATTCTTAAACCTGAATTAGTTTGAAGGTTGTTGGTTCGAGTCCTACACTTGCTATAATTTCTGGCCATGCTTCGGAGGGCATGTAAAGCAGGCGGTCCCGGGCTTTCCTAGTTGAGTGTAAGAGAAGGCCTATAGCCCTAACTCCGCTAGGTTGGCTTAGTAATAGAACAATAAAAGACGATATTTATTTATTTATTTATTTTTAGTTTTATGGTTTGTACAGTGAGGTAACTGACGTTAATGCTAATTTTACTTTAGGTCACGGAAACGGAAACCTTGCTCAGGCCGACCACATCTACAATTACTCAAACGCACACGATTTCAACAACAAAAACAGCTCTGGTTGTTCCTACTGCTATCTATCCGCCATTGCACAAGTATCCTCAGGCGAAGCCCGAGATCTTCGTCACATCGCCGCACGACAGGAACCCCAAGCCAGAGATATTCGTCGCGAACCCCCACGACAAAGCGCCTCCACCCGACATCATAGTGGCTGGGGACCCCAGGGACAAGGACACCATGACAATATCTGTATCTTCGTCGATGAACAAGAAAGATCACAAAGATCATAAAGAACCGGTGAGTTCAGCCTCGATAGACTGGTTATCCCTTGTTCAACTCTCACGCTGCAAATGCGGTAACCACTGAGCCACAGGGGAGATTTCTGATTAAATCAGCGTCTTGTCGCTCATTGATACCGCAATCTATGACCAACCTATACCTATGGACATGTTATAGAAGCATCTCTAAAACATTATACATTATCATAATGTCATTCACTCTGCCTCACATATATCAGAACTATTTCCCTAGCCACTGACTCGAGGAGCTGGCAGATAATCGGATTGTTCTTTTGTGAATGCACCGACGATGGCGTCGGTTTGGCTGAGACCAGAAACAAGGAGTCTCTACCCCGGACACGAAAAAGTAAGTTGCGTTATATTGGATAGATAAAGGTAGCGAACTTTATTGGAAGCACTGATTATCAGATGAGGGGCACAGTCAGCCGAAGAACACATTTGACCTCAATACAAACCTTGTCTGCAGCATATAGTACTATCATGGCGTCTTCGATCACTTGGACACACTATCTTTTTCTTATGTGGCAGTGGTTTGCTTCAAAAACTTCAATTGGCTATGCATAGCTATCAGGGACGGATCCTTGGGGGGGGGGGCGGTGGGGGCGGTCGCCCCCCCCCCCCCCGAGAAAAATAGCTTTATACTAGATAGAATGGACTTTTGAAGGAAATGAAGAGAAATTGTTACTCAAGTAAGGGAAACGCGATATTTTTCAGGTCACCGCCCCCCCCTCCCCGAAAACGTTTTCTGAAACCGTCCCTGATAGCTATGCAATATATTATCATTAATAAATTTATTCCTTCTTTGTGACAGATTGACAACGAATCTATCTTGGTTGTGGTGACTGACAAGCCGCCACCCAAGGGTAAGCACGAGGGAGCCGTGGTGTTAGGGGCCGGCGTCTTGTCTCCTCCTGCCCCACCACCATTCCTCCATCCCTCCTCCCAGACGGAGTGTCTCCCAGAATGTCGCCCAGCGCGCAATGAACTCTGCGTGAAGCAGGAAGGTTTGATGAAGTGTGTTTGCCGGCCTGGCTTTGCCAGAATGTTTCCAGACCAACCATGCAAACGTGAGTAAAGTAAATAAGTTAGTGCAAGTAGCACAGTAATTATACGACATGACATTTGAAATCTTAAACTGTATAAATAAAATTTATCTTCTACCTTTGGTTGCCTTTTTTTAACCCCATGTTGCTACCTGTTTGCAGCTACCTATACATATAGCATGCAGCTATCCTTGGACCGCCGAGGAGATGCCGTTCACTACCAACAAGGTCTACAAGTCCCGGGATCTCCAAAATATAACAAGATGGCTGAATCTACCAAGGAAGGTCTCAATAGAATGATAATGCAGAGTGACTTAAGAGACATTTACCACGGCGTTGCTGTAACTGGTTTCATGGTAAGAGACCTCTGTGCTATAATGAGAATAGCCTAGAAAGAGAACCGGTCCGAGTTTACTCGAACATGCTTTCCAATGTATCAACAATAGTAGATAGAGAAAATGAGTAATATCATGGAAAATAATTTTCCTATGGTTAAATTTCGGATATCGGGGGGGGGGTTGTCCACCTGACGTCACTGGAGGGGAGATAAATTCTAGACAGGCCAGACCAACATATTACCACACAGCAATAATGGCAGGACACGTAATTCATTTGAGCGCGAATTTTCTATAATTTTTTCAAAAAATAATTTTTTGCACAAAACCAAATAGTTTTTTCGGAAAGCAACCTGTCCGGTTTCGTTACTCAATTTAACACCTAAAACATGCCAGAAGATAGAAATCATCGGTAGAAAGGTTTCGCAGAAAAATTATTTTTTAGTCATTTTTCATTAAAATTTAGATATTTTTATTTTTTCACCCCCGCAGAAGCAAACTATCAAGGGGCAAGCGACCCCCCACATTTTATCAACATTAATAACAACTACAATATATGTGAATTTAAAAGAAATCGTTGGAGCCGTTTTTGAGAAATAATTTTTTTAGACGTTTTTTTTAGAGTTTTTTGAGAATAACACCCCCCAAAATTGAGTTAGCCCAAAATAAAAAAATATAGTCCCGAGGTATGATTTTTTTGAACCTACATGGTAAATTTCATCAAAATCGACCGAGTAGTTTGCCCGCAAATCGATGAACAGACAGACAGAGCGACAGACAGACAGACAGAGCTACAGACAGACATTTCGTAAAAACCACTTTTTTGGGTTCCTATGACCTCAAAACGTGTAAATCCGTTGAAATCTCGGAATCGAAAATTTCGACCGTCACAAAACTTTCCTTATACTACGTATAAATTGGAAAGCAAAAAGATATACAATATGCTTCAAGTTTCAAATTGACTCATCTTAAAGTAAAAGTAAATTCGTGTCGGGGTGGTTCTACCCGTGGTACAGGAGTTTTCAGGTTGCATCAACAGCCTCCTGTTTAACCTATCGACTGTCAGAGAAGACTGCCGGGACCGCCGGCTTTACATGCCCTCCGAAGCATGGTAGTCAGAAGATAAATAATTGTACCACTAGAAAATTTTGGCATTCGGGTGGGACTCGAACCAGTCACCTTCTGGATGATAGTCCGAGTCGTTACCTCTACGCCATTCTGACTACTGGAATTGACTCATCTTTATAGAAGACGCATGGGACTGTTTAGCCAGTAGGATTACAGACTCATTAACGGACACTTACTCGAACTCAACCTTGTGCCTAATTGTACTTTTCTTGATAATCCTTCAGTATCTGTATGTTGTACTACATACGGTAGTAAACCAAAATCAATTAATTCATGCAAGTCTCTAGTTTATCTGCTTACAGCGTTCAACAGCAGCTATAGGTGCCAGGTGGTATAATTTCTATTCTGCCGATGTCAATTCAATTTCATTAAATATCTAGTTACCAGTAAACTAATCAGTTTATACTTACAAAATATTTTATATATATCTGCATGTTTTCAGCCGAAAGAGAAGAAAACAATGGTGGACTTCTATGTTCAACTGTCGGAGAATATTGAAGAAGGAAAAGTGCTGGGAGTTTTTAAGAAGTCCTTACGTAGCTCCAACTTCAGTCTGGGAGGAACAGAAATGTTTGCTGCTCGTGAATCTAATAACCTCCACATTCAAGGTAAGCTTACTTACTGTAAGCCTTGAGCCTACAAGTTATGTACGGTAGCCTATCTATCAGGTAATTTATAAGTTATTTTAACACTTAGGCCTAATTGCTCATTTAGTCAGATGAAATGAGGAAATTTTAGGCTGATGTAGGCTATTACTCTCTATTACTTAGAGTACTGCTCTCATCATAGCGTGAAAACTCTCGGTAAGGAATGCTTATCAAATGGGTCCAGGCTGCCTATTCACGTTTGTAGAGAATTGAATTTATTAGAAGGCAGGTTGTTATTGTGAGGCAATACAGTGGCTGACTGGAAAATTTATTATGTACCTAGGCACGGGCAGTATATTCTTTCAAAATTACAAATTAACTTTTGCGTTTTTTCTAGACTTCAACGAGTGTCTCAATCCGAAATTCCATGATTGCTCTGAGCATTCAAGATGCTTCAACCTGAAGGGAACATACACCTGCAGTTGCAAAGAAGGCTATACCGACATTTCTGAGAATCCCATCTACCCAGGCCGTTTATGTTCAGGTAACTTGTTCATTTATCGTAGGGGTAGATGATGTTTTTCCCTTCCACTTTGACTTATCGCTAGCTATTGAAATACGCGGATCATAGACTGAAACTAAATGAGATAGATATACCGTAAACTTTGGTTTTTGGAAGTATATTTACTGTATATACTATAGGTCTACACCTAGGCTTCAGATATGAAATATCATGCAAAACAGCACTTTAAGTGTAATAAGGCAGATTTGCCGTCAAGTACAGGTCTACTACTACAACTACTGTCTTCTCTTTACAGTAATAGCGGTTATGCTCCCTTATAAACTTATGAAAATGGGAATTCTATGTATCAGCAGCCTATCATACTATACCGCTTCCCCACTGGAACTTGACCAACTCAAGACGATCCCTACGATACAAGGCAACGACTCTTTACAACGCACTCACCAAGGACATACACATGAACAAATACAAGTACCCCCCTTTAGACAACACTAACAGTAACACAAGAACAGCAACATTATAAGACTATGGACCAGAGACGAACTCAACAAATTACAGTAATGAATTAGGTGGGCTATAGTTAGGTAGTGAGTGCTACCCTCGCACACCGCTGGCATGAGGGGGCACTTCAACTGTATTTTGTATTTGGTTAAAAATTGTTTTAGGAAAAATACACGGTTATTATTATTATTATTCTGCCGTTCATTGTGATAGCATGAAACATGAAAACTGCAGTATCCGTCAGAGTGTCCCTAAACAGACTTTGTACGCCATCTTTGCAAACACGGGACTCAAAACATTATTCTAATGGTAAATCGACATCCATGACTTTAAATATTCTTAACCTAAGACCGTTTTGCTTCGGGTACCCGATGCTCTGTGGGAGTGACTTATAGCCTATATATTGTAGTAACAATTCCAACGCATTTCGAATCCTATTACTATTTATATCTCGGATTAGATATGATTGGGTGCGAGTACTGTGGTTACCACGGCACCTGCTACACGCGGAACGACCAGCAAACGTGCGAGTGCTTCCAGTGGTACTCAGGGGACCGTTGCAGGATCAACCTCAAGGTCCTGCTCATCGCCCTCGTCACCATCGGGGCCATTCTTCTTGCGCTGCTCCTCGTCTGCGTCGTTATGACGTGTCTCAAGCGACGCAGCAGCAGTACATCGCGAACCAATGGTAAGTAGAGAGCAGAAATTCCGACTACTTCTTATTCATCATGCAACTGGGCCAAAAGCCCCATACTGGTACAATTAAAGTCTTGTAGCATTGGCTAGCTTTGTCTGTCGCGTCCATCATGACTTAGCTCAAACAACTGCAGCATAGCTTGTTTGTGCCTTATCTGGTAGGAAGACTATATTGTATTATACAATACTAGTATGTTGTGTTTAAACCAATTAAAATCCAGTTTAATT
Source organism: Psococerastis gibbosa (assembly GCA_963971405.1). Classification (NCBI taxonomy): domain Eukaryota; kingdom Metazoa; phylum Arthropoda; class Insecta; order Psocodea; family Psocidae; genus Psococerastis; species Psococerastis gibbosa. Next base: position 27,413,803 of record OZ020485.1, read on the forward strand.
GCAAACGTTATCTCTTAGGATCGTCAGGATATCTCCGGTACAGGGGACCCCCTCAGGCCATGGACAAACGAGCTATGATTGTGGATACTTCATCAGAGTCGAGCGTGGAGAATCTGCCCTATGTCAGCTCCCCACCTCCTCCGCCACTGCCTCAACCTCAGATGGGACCTCAAAGGAAGCCTGTCCTTCGACAGATGAAGAGACCTGCGCCCAAACCGCAGCCGCAACCACTTCCTGTAGATCGCGATAGGTGAAATAAAACTTTAAAAAATTGGAAAACCGTAGTCATACGTATTTATAGTGTAGCCTATAATCATTTCTCGGTCAGGTTTTTGCTTTTATTGCTAATATTATATATAATGTTAAATTATATTTTGCCACGGATAGTGTGAAATTCTTGCTTGCTTTTAGCCTGAAAGATGACACAAAGGAGCTGGCTGGGGCTGTTAAAAAATTGTCATTTAATACTCATATACACCCATGACTCCCAAACATCTTTAATTTTTAGTAGATATTATTGCACACCAGTTGCAAAATACTAGGCATACTGTATATACATGTAGGTATCACTCAAATGGAGTTCAGGCGTTGTGACGGCGTTGCAGTTGTCAAAAGTTCTAGGCCTACATGCAATAAATTATGTAGCCCCATTGAATAGGCATATACCCCGCCCCTCGCAGCTTTCTAAATTTCTATTACAATATATTGTAGGCTATGTAGCCTCTGGCTTATGCATGCTTTTTGCTTGCCCTTGTGATCGCAGATCCCTGACAGTAATGATTCCTCGAGTGAAGTACCGGGCAGTACCGCCAGTGTCACCACACGTCACTATGTCTACCTTCTCCCCGGACAAACACCTCAACAGGACTGCACAGCAGATGGACGTAGAGCAGAAACTCCTCAACTACTTAGACGGTGGATCCAAGGAAAGGGAAGGTAAGCATCTTTCGATTGGAAAAATGTGGTTACACTCCGGTCAAAAAATAAAATCTGGCAAGATTTACTACGTAATTCACAACTTCTTCATGGTTTATTCCAAAATAATCTAATTGGACTCTATCTTGGATAATCGGATTCTACTAATTCGTCTCTTAGCGGACAGTCTGACATGTAGCAACTGGTTTCAAATTGATGTTTTTCATGGTAAGCAAGCAGCTCGGGGAAGGCTGAGCAATAAAATTAGTAGTAGGCTCATCAGATGAACATCAATGGGCCAAGCCTCCCTTGTATTTTCCAGGCTCCGGACATTCGTCGTCTCAGCGCCCGTCTAAAGAGGACAAGCGAGCTCACGACGTAAAACCAAACAGTAGCTCCAATACGAAACGAGAGCCCAGAGTGTTCGAGTACGAATACAAGACGTCCAATATGCACATAACAGACGGGACGAGTAGTGGCGAAAGGAGGTCCAAGGACGATCGGTTCCGAAGGTACTCCGACCAGACGCCTCTACATCATGACACCAACAATCTGCACAATCTGCAGCACCGCAAGTACTCTGCAGGTAAGGAAGGGACAAATGTTTCCATGCACTTGGTAGACAAATTTAAGTTGAATAGCCTATCAAGGATACGGATACTTGTCTACCCAAGTGGAAAAGTTTTAATCCCTTTTGGTTTGGCTGGTTGTCGAAGATCATATTGCTATATTATGCTAAGGAATGGACTATGTACGATATAATCGGTGTTAAATTTGGGCCCATATTGGTCAAACCCATATACTCGTAAGTCAAGAGCATACCGGGTATAGCTGTTCTGAACCTCCCTTGGGAAAATATCGTACCTATTTCATGATTTAATTACCTGCAATGTTTTAAGTAATTTTTTTGTGGCACCTTTAGGCATTAGGCCTGGTTCACTTGTAGTATCACTGTAGGTACATGTCACGCTCGAAAGACGACTAATTTCGACCTTCCATGGATTAGCGTTATGTTATATATTAGTGGCCTTCTGTGAGAGGAATTATAATATGAGCTTGTGACATGGTACAAAAAACTTGAGAATTGGTAAATAAATGGACAACATAATAACTTAGCTTGACAACTTAACCACTTAGGGGACAACATAATGACTTGGGGTCGGGGAGGAGCAACTTAGTAACTAACATGATAACGTACTTACTCATTCATTGTTAGGAGGCTATTCCAACTTTAAGAAAACTAGACTTGCGAAATGTCTTCGTAAGGGGGGTAGTGCAATTCTAGATAGGTACTCGTAGGTCTACCTTTTTTTACATTGTAACTAAATAGTACCTACCAAGGTGACTTAATTTTATTCATTTGTACTTTAGGTGCTTTGGTTTCGGCTGGGTATGCCGTGTCAGCGACTGGGGGCCTGATTCATGACGTCGAGGAGTCAACGATACACAGTAACACTCTGAAGAGCAACAGGAGTCAGTTCACGACGTTGAACAGATGTGGTGACCACAAGACCATGTCCGAGGCTAGGTCCTATGACGAGACCCTCATTCAGCCTCAGACAAGGCCTCTCTGCACCAATTACTCGGGGAGCAACTCTTCTCGACTAAATCCTGACGTATGTTGTCTCTTATTAATATGCTTACAAACTAAGTCGGCGTCAAACTTGCTGTGAATTAGAGGGGGTCATGCCTCATGTAGCACGACGACAACCCCTACATTTTAAATTGAATGTGCTGCAGTGCTAAATGGTTGCCCATGGCAGATCTTATAATTCGCTTCCACTGCCAAGCAAGTCTGTCACCCGCAATAAGCTGTGGGAACAATGGACTCAAAAGAATGCTAAAGAGAAGGAAGTAATGAGTAAAATACTTTTTGCAGCTTCTAGGCCTATATAATGTAAATTATCATGAAAGTTAGTCGACCTAATGAAAAGTTTTGATTCATTCCATCATCCATACCAGAAGATTTACATACCGTACTACTAACAGATTTTCATTTAGTTGGTAGACCATAATGAAGATTTACTGTTTCACTAATTAGGCTATTCTCCTAATCACTCGCATTCGTTACTATAGACATAGTTGATGCAATGGAAATTAATTTAAGAAAACTTAACAAACTTGTTATGTAAATTGTAAACTAGTATTAGCAAAACCCAAATAAACGTTAAATAATTAACTTTATCAATCAATTCCACTAATGCTAGTTTATAAATAAATAATAAATAAATAAGGACTTTTTGTTCTATTACTAACACTCAACTAGGAAGGCCCGGGACCACCTGCTTTACATGCCCTCCGAAGCATGGCCAGAAAATGTAGGAAGTGTAGGACTCGAACCAACAACCTTTCGGGTGAAAGTCAGAGTCCGTACCACTACTCTACGTCTCTATATGCCCTTTACTAACAATTGGATTTCTTTGACAAAGTTAATTTTTTTAAGTTTATTTTGGTTTTACTAACACTAGGTGCATCGTTATCAATAATCACCTCCAGTTGCCCGGGTGTGATATGTAAGCCTCCTCCATTCCCTGCCTTGCATTGCATAACATATTTTTATAGCGCTTGTACCGTACCGTATTTATTGTTTGTTCTTTAAAATGAAATACCTCTTCATGAAATACCTAGTCATTAGTAACTTTATTTTATCCAGGAAAACCATACGATGGTTGAACGGGATTTAGGCTCAACGTTTCTCCTGCCAGAATCGCATCTCTTCAAGCCAGCTGGGGACAGGGTACGTAGTACAGTATTTCAGTGCATACCTTACCATACATTGCATAGCTTACAATAAGTAATTCATGAGAAGTTCTGCATGCCTGCAATAAAATAACAGACCATGTGGACAAACTAAAATAGGCAATAAATTGGATTTCATTACACTTCTGATAATTTATGGAAATGTTATTTTTTATTTTTTATTTTTTTTGACTGAGGAAATGTTAGCCTTTTGCTTTCTAACGGTAGATATCTTTCCTATGACTATGTCTAATTAATATTGCAGTTGCTTTAATAGTTCTGGCTCTTAATAATACTGTAGGTTCGGTAGGTATCGACTGCTGCTGTTTAATTGTGATCAATTTTTATGAAACGCTGTTGTGTGATTTCTTTTACAGGGAAGCGACATATCCAATTTTGACTCCTTATGAAAAAGTAGCCATTTAGATTAAAATGGTAAGATAAAATAAATATAAGAATTGATAGTAAAATTTGTTGTATTATTGTGTACGCAGCTGCAGTGGCGTCATTTCAATATTTTTCAGGGGGGAGGAGGACAATTACGTCGATTTAATATTTTGAATCCTTAAGTTTTACCCATTGTTAAACAAAGTTTGGGGCTCTATTTCTGATTTTTTTTTAATCATAGGGAGGTAATTGCCCCAGCCCCCCTGTGCAACTGTACAGTATACCATGTAGCTCACTAATACTATCTACTATATATATATATATATATATATATGTGTGATTTTAATGATTATTCGTTCAGTATTCAATTGATGATCAGTCGCTTAACTATTCCCAAATATATGCGCATATAGGTGCTATACTAGCCTGTATAAAAAAAGCATTCCATAATTTTTAACTAAAAACCTCAATTTCCTATTTTCAGAAATTTGAAGAGGTGTAGCAACGGCATAAATCTTCAAGATCTGCATAATCTATTCATACATATCGGAACGTCTAGCGACTGCTCCAATTCAGCAGCCATTTTTTTTTTGTAAATGTAGCTTACCTATTGCAGATTTAATGATATTCACACAATGACGACGGTAAAAATATATTTTTTGTAACATTCTCATTCTCATCAAAGGAATGTAAATAAAGTGGAACCCTTATAGGCTCCTATTTTAACATTTGTACCGTCGAAACTGGTCCACAGGCATACCAGTTACTTAAAATACTTGTACCGGATGTATCTTGTATTCACAGAAGAATGTGCCGTCGCAATACCTATACGCGATTAAGACAAGTATAGCCTACTCAATATGAGATGTAGCCACCCAAACAGTCAGTAGCCATTGGCCACTGATATCAGCTACAGTACCTGTTACCTAATATTTATGTTTCAGTTACAGTCATTGCAGTCCAACAAATCAAAATTCATTGCATTTTGTACAATATAATAGACTAAAATTAGTGCATTGTTATTAAATATTGAGTAGGCTATAACTACTAACTGACTGTTGACGTTTTATTATTTTTAATTATGAAAATATTTATTTCTGTTTTGTTTGCCAATGCTTAATGAGCCCATGACTCGTTAGAAGGGCTGTAGTAGAATAATTATTAAATTTGATCAAATTTTGATCTTTTTAACCAGTAACATATACAGTAATTAATGTTTTGGTGTTAATGAAGTTAAAAAATGTCATCATCCAGTAGGCTCGCCTGCTGTGATTACGACAAATTTTTCATTATGTTATTTATAAAATAGGCTAGGCAAAGGTGCCCGCGTGTACATCAACGAAAGTTGGTATAATACCTCCATTTTATAATGACTAATATGCCATTGCGTTTTCTTACTATATAATTACTGTTATAATAATAACAAAATTTGATGATTGACTTTGTACAAATAGAGTTAGTTACTTGTAAATTTGATTGGAAATGGGTTTAATCAATATTTATTCTTGACTTTGGTTGCATCTTCCATTGGTTGTGTGCCATAGACAAAAGGTAACTTATTACTCAGAGCCGCTATGGCAAACAGTATAGAAACTGTAGCCAAATGGGGCCTGAAAATTATATAATTATGGCTTTCAAGATGTCGATTAAGTCTCGGTTACGTAAGGTAGTAGTGGCCTTAGTTATAAGTTACCTATATGTTATGTTTAAAAGGAAACAACCAATAACATAAATGTGGGCTTCATGTCATTAGATAATAACTGGTGTTCATTGTCTATTAAAACTTGATAGGTTCTCTCCCATGCCTAAAGATCATTTATTAACTGCTCATCATATTCATCTCTCATTGCTTATTATTAGTTCCAGCCTTGTTCGACAATTTAGGTACCTACCGGCACATATCGCTTACTTTTGCTTCGATTTACTTCATTCTATCTACCGATTAATTTCCTTTTCCCGGTTTGACAGCGATAAGAATATAACATGCACATAGCCTATATACAATTCAACACAACTTCACTTTTTCTGTAGTCTATTTAGTCTGATAATAGCCTAATTCCTTTGGTAATTTATTATTTGCTTCAGTGTTATTAAGTACTGTTGCAGGTAGTAAGTCTGCCAAATAAACCATTAATATGTAACCCATAATATTGCATTAAATTAAAACCTGCATAATGCTTCAGTAACATTGAAGGTTGAGATCGCTGTCATAATTACATTCATAGGCTCTGTAAGCATCTGTTTAGGGCGATATTGAGAATTTACTTGTGCTCTTTGATATGCAGATCCTATATAATTAATAGCTTACCACAGTATGTTCATGAAATAGCAAATAGATGATCCGATCTCTATCGTAGTGTGTAACCACTGTAACCTACTAGGAATGGCTTGTATTTTTAAACCTATTTCTATTGTACGCACTAGTTCGATTACGCAGTGAAATGGCAGCCATCGCTTCAGTAGCCCACTCACGATCTGGCGAGGAATCCTACAAACAATCCCTCGTTATTAATGGTGGATGACATCAGTTCGAACTTGGAATAACTGATGTCAGAATCTCCAATATTAATATTATTATCTAGGCCTACATTATATATATATAAATTTTATAATATTATAATAATATTCCAACTGATGTCAGATTCCTCGTCGTGGGCTGCTTCAGTCTCTCTAAGGTCTTAATGACAAATTTTCATTTCTCACCCTTATAGTTTTTATCTAATGAATATAGCCTATATATCCTAACTCTCTGCTCTATGTACATAGCCTTCGTAATTTTCCCTAACATCATCAATTAACCCAAGGTATCTTAATTGAAGAGCGATTATTACACCTCCTTACAGCAGAAGGCCAAAGACTGCTGGACCACTTGGTGACTTTTAAAATGTTTAATTTTGCACTGTTTTATAGGGAGTAGAGCTACATATTCAACTGTTATTACTCTTCGTCTCACATGTAGGTTTTGTAAGTCTGACAGTACAAAACGTTATGTATTCAAAATTTAACTCTATATTAATTCTACGATATTCTACGAGTTCTTCAAATATTGGAAATTGATATCTACAGTTGTACTACGGTACTTCTAGTTCTATTTTAAATTAATAAAATGGAAAAAGTCTTTAAATTAGGTGAACTAGCCCCGAAGGGCTACTCTGCCAGCTTACCGGTACCTATTTCGATGATGTCATGCCAGATATCTTGTGCAAACTCATGACCTAAACTTTCTGATAATGTCCCAATGGATAAGCAGGAGACTAAATTGATTTTAAAAGAAAGATTCTACAAAAGTGTTGCCAAGTAGTCTGCTAGCGTAGAAGTCTGTCTTTTATTAATCAATTTGTCTGCTTTCGGGCTGAGGAGGGTGTGATTCCTTGGCCTTGTATACAACTTCATTGTAAATTTATCATCTTACTAAACAATGTGTCACTATCGTTTTGTTCATAGAGAATGTGACCATTTACTAATTTTAATAAATTCGTAATTTTTTTTTAAATACATGAATTTCCTCCCCAAATGCATCCACTAATCCATCTAATTCTTCGCTGAGTCTTTGATTAACTTTAATGTCTTTAGAGAATCACTTAATTTTTACAATAGTACAAATTGCATCAAATTACTCGATGGTCACTCTCTTTAAGAATATTTAAATTAACAATTATACTTCATTTAGCCTAGAGGTAGCCTTCAACAATACCTAAGTTTACTGTAAATTATTTTCCTAATACATATATTATACAAATACGCTGGTACTGAATCCAACTTTCTATTGAAGCTAATTATCTTTTTGCAATAACAAAATTTGGAATTAAATTTGTAGCTTACGGTAGGTATCTCATTTAGTTAGGTAAATTAAATTAGGTACCGAACGGTGGTTTATATGAACTGAATGTTAAATTAGTTGAATTTTTACAGTATCAAATATATTGTTTAATATTAGCCTAATTCACTCGAAATACTGCATTCATGTTTCAAATTTAACTTTTACCTCTATGTCACTCCCAAATTTAATTAATTAATTTTGTCGCACCCATCTATTATCTAAGCGGTATAATTTTTAACGAGAAGGTGTTATCGAAGTCATATCAGTGTGGGAGTATAAAATAATGCTAAATAACGCCATTGTTTTCGAATCTAGGTGCCAAAAAAATGTTTTTACGCTGGAATGTTGTTCGTATTAGCTTAGGATAGTTAGGTGGTGAACCTCCATCCAATTTTGTCATCTGAACTCGACAGTAGATAAATTATAAACTAATAATAAAATTTTATGTAGACATTTCTTTTTCTTTTTTCCTCAATGTCTCTGAGCTATAGGCTGCGACGATGTAAGTTGCGACTAGAGTACATAATTAAGTACGCGCAGTACGATGGTCTACAGTATTAACAATGATGTCATTTATGTACCCTAATGCAGTAATTCCCAACATTTTTCAGCCCAGGAGCCCATTTCCATTATCAAATTCTTGGTAGAGCCCCGTCCTCAGTCAGGCCCGCCCCGAGGGTTGTTCAAGCGACAAATTATCGAATCGCCTATAGTTTGCAGGCCGATGGAAAGTTTAAAAAAAAACGCGAAATAGTGGGGTGTTATTTACATTTTGACAGCAAAAAGCCTTAGATCAGGTTTAAAAAAAAAAATTAATCCATTTTTCAATAAATATTCAATAATTTAATTTGGTACTTCAGCGGACCAAGTATGGAGATTTTTTCTAATCTTAACCTCGGATTATAAATGTAAGCAAGATTAGTAATAGAAACAACAAAAAGTCCTTATTTATTAATTTATAATTAAAGGGTGGAATGTGTTACGTATTCAAAACTGTTTTGTTTTCATTTTTAACACCAAGAATAAGTTAATATCAAACAGCATAGTAGGCCCACTGAAGCGCATTTTATTAGGTTTTCACACTTAGTAGTACTCTGAGAATAGCCTAGATGCAATTTTTACGTCATTCTCCGGATTTGCAAAAATTAAAACAAAAAGTACCGTTATTGTTCAAGCAATATTATATTATAATGCGCTGGACAATAAGCATGTAGGCTTGTAGACTAAGTAACTATTAACATTTCTATAGTCTGTAGATTTTCTCACTTTGGATACCACTGCGTGACAGCATTCCCAGACCTGCATAATCCATGTGGTAACAAGTTCACTTTTTTTCTCTTAGTCACTGTAGTATCATTCGAATTAACAAATAAAGGAATTAATGCGTTTATTTATATTAGTGTCTTATTAATATGATTAGGGTATACATCAAACAATTTTGGTCGATTGATAACCGCTACGTAACCGACGCGACGGCCCATTATGTTGTTGATACCTCAGGACTCATAAGCAAGGTTATACGAACATAGCCCCCCCAATAATGAGTGCGTCTCTGTTACGCTGGAATTTGACAGTGCAAAATATTATAATAGTAGAGAATCAATTAAGTTATATGAAGTGCGCCACAATTACTTGTAAGGTACGGTATAATGCTCGAATGTTTTTTCAGCGTTGCATAATCACGTTATTGCAGGATATGTCCATGAAAAATTGACATCTATGCAGCGGTAGGTGCTGAGGGTGTGGTTCACGTTCATTCCATTGTTCGTTCTATGGGGGCAATCAAAAAAAAAAAAAAAAAAAAAATTGCGAAGGAAAACTTTGATTCAAGAAAGAAACTATTTTTTTTATTTTTTAATGGAGAACCGAACGAAGTAGGTAGGCTAGTTGAAATCACTCCTCCGGCATCCTGGAATTGTTTAAAAAAACTTGACATTTAGAAGTGGAAGAATCGAGGTTGAAAAATATAATAACAGAAAATCTCTAAGAAAGACTTTGAATCCGGATAAAGAAAAGAGAGATTTATTGTATTTAAATTTAATTTCTTTTAATTGGGCTTGCAAGGGGTAGATAAGTTAAAAGGAGAGTATTTAGGTCTACGATTTATTAACTTACTTCAGAATAAAAATAGTTCTGGACTTTGATGAAAACCTCCCTCTGCATTTTCCAGTAGGCTATGTAAATCGTGATGACTATAGATATGTAAGTGTGACTTTAACTGGTCAAAGGCCAAAACTAAGTGGTGAACTAATTTTATGTTTGAGGTTTACAAAGATTGCGGATTGGGGGTAGGTAACTTAGGCTGAACCAGTGGTCACGAACTACGTTGATGAGGTGGGCCAAATATTGCCAAAAACGAAAGGAGGATCGTTTTGAAGGGCCGTACTAGTTTTCTTTAATATTATATTCATAATATGACTAATGGTAGCTGGTACACACACACACACACCCCCCCCCCCCTCAATTATCGACCGTCTCATGGGCCGCAGTCAAGTAGCACAAGAGCCGCGTGTTTGTGATCCCTGGACTAGGCTATTTCCACGACTGAATTTTCTGCGTGCTTAGTCAAGTCACCCAGGCTAACACATCATTTTTTTTGTGACACGTTCCTTAGGCCTAAATTTAAAAAAAAAAAATGTATTTTTTTAACCATTTTTACCCATGTTACAGAATGGGCTCTAATTCTAAATCAATGTTTATCATCACATTTTATGTGTTTAAATAAATGCCTTGTGGTTTGTTCAAGATTAAAAGGTTATAGCCTACATTATATAGTCTCCGGTAACTGTTATATTTGCTCCTAATCTGATACACAGTATAATGAGGCTACAGTGTCACTTAAGTGGCTTTTTCACTTCATCCCAGGCCAGCAGCCACCTAAATAACGCCCATTCCTTCAGCATGGCAAATACTATTGCGGCATATTTACTGTACCGTACGCTGCATCATTGTGCAGCATTGAGCAGCGATAAATCTTGAAGCACTCTCCGCTTAACATTAATTTCTGAGAGATCGCAATTGCCCTCGGCCACTAAATGGCATTTTAGCCCGTGACTAAAGATAACTTATGAACGATTTTACGTGTTCAATAAAACCTGGGTTGCTATAATTAGGTAGGCACTTAAGGTACATGATTATTTATACAGAACCTGATAATCAAACATCACTTATTATACTATGGAGTTCCAACACGGTCGCTCAATAAATAATTAGCCTACATGTTATGGCTTTATTGCTGGTTGTAAAAACATGTCTTGCTAGATAAATCAAGTGTGAATTTAGGAAATACATGAGACGAGACAGTTATGTCTGCGAGACGAGTTATTCTGTCATTATATATTGTCCCAGCCAACTTAGTAATAGTATGGTTGGACACAGTCCCAGGCCACGGTGTGGGCCCATAGGACAGGGGACCTCCAGATTATAGTGGATTCCGAACCACTTGGGGAACACAGTGAAGTCACACGATTAGTTCGGAGGTGACTAGGACGAGTCCTACCATGTTTCCCTACCGGCACTGTGCACACGACCAAGTTATCTGCATCTTTGAACCTGCTCTGGTCCGCTGGATTCAACTTGGTAAGGCGGCCGGCCATAGCGAGGCGAGTTAACTAATTTTACTAAGTTAACACACAAATATTATGGATTGTTCCCAGCATCGTTGCCAAAGTTATACGGAAAAATCAAAAGAGGTTATTTTTGTTTTTCCTTCCTCATCCACTTTCCGTAGTTTTACCAGTGATGCCGGAGCCACCCTAAATTTCTGATCCAGTCATCCAGTTATGATCCTTTACCTGCCCTCCAGATTCGGTGGCACTCCCTCCAAATTATTTTTTATATTTTTATTTTTATTAATTTAGTGAATAGGTTTGTCGAAATCTGCCACCCTGTGCGGCTGCCCGTATCGTCTAAGGGCAGGCTCGGGCCTGGTTGTAACACAATGCGCGCAAAAATAAATGTATAGGTTGAAGTTCTTTAAAGGTGAGCCTTGAAGTAAACCAGGGTTCCCTACTGCTACCGGCCCCCTGGCTGCTCCATAAAATAATGGGATAAAATATTAATAAATAACAAGTAAAACACTGTGGTTCCCACACCGCCCGCTGCGCTCCACCTGTGATGTTCCTAAAGAAAGACGTCAATGTGAATAATAAGTGGTTCTGTCCGTGGGCGTGTCTATGTCTGACCTGTAGGTTCGAGTAAGGGGCCTTTGACAAGGAACCCGTCTGATTCTCAACAGATTTTTTTGGAGCCTGGAGTGCCAGGGGAACGTTAAGTCAGGCCCTCACGCCTGCCTCGGAGAACTCGTGAGTATCCTTTGTTGATTTCTTATTTTGGAGTCGAGGTGGCCGCAAGCCGCATCCATGCTGACACTCGCAAGGTACTAGGCCTATCGTCTAGTTCCCTATTAGAATGTGGAGAATAGACAAAAAATTAGGGTTGCTTGCTGTCGAAAAGGGTTAAGGTAATAGCAGTTTGAAGTGATTCGGGGCTTAATTAGGGCTGAATTACATGGAACATGATATGTTCTTTGTTGTTAATAAGTGCCTACTATCTATTTAATGCTTTTAAAGTGTCTTCAAATGTTTATTAAATTTGAGCCATTTATTTGCCACTCTGATGATTAATATTCATGGCTGACTCACTGACTGTGACATGCCAAACCATACGACACATAGTATCTTGTATTAAAGCATACACTCTCGTAATTACGTGTATATTTATATTATACGTGTAATATTACGATTTGAGCAATTGGTTTAGAACTCCATTAAATCAGGCCAAATTGTAACAAGTTACCTCTTTACCTCCCATTTTCCCCTTCCAATATGGCATACGCCTATGCTTAAACTTAACTTCCCACAGAAAACAGAGTTACTCGTCGAAATTGTACAATATAATTACGGAATATTCCTCGAAACTCACTATAATAATCAGTTCCTTGAGAGTTGAAAACTGAGTACGGTACCGTAGTTTCAAATAAAGCTCGGAAAACTTTTTGCTCTAACGTAGGCTATAATTACTAATTAGAACACTCATGAAAGGTTTTTTTCATAGTTTGAATTTTGCAACAGAGATGTTGCTGGAGGGGACAAAGGAATGTTTTAGTCGTTGGTAGCCAATAAGGCCGATCAATGTTGCCAGGTATCAGGGAAAGGAAAAAATGTCTCATACGAAATTAATGACATTTGGGAGAAAATAATAAGAAATAAATAAATGAAAAGCACAGAGTTAATTATTGTGCTGTGAAAAGGACATGACCCTCAGTTTGCCATGGTTAACCCCTGAAATGATGGGAAAAGAAGAAAATTGCATAAATACATATTGTCAATTCATTAGCTTTTACTGTACGCTTGTGAGTGATCATTTTTTCAGTGCCATTAGAAGAACAATGTGTTCCAAAACTAACTACACTATCTGAACTATTTATCTATCGTATTTATTGCCACCACTGGCGCCAAAAATAATAATCAGGTTTTCTAGACGCAGGTTCAACGTCCACTGAAAAAAATCTTGGCTCCAGCCTTGGTGTCTACCCAAGAGCGTCCAAGAGTTCCTTTCACAAGAATTGTTGCCCAGGACGACGAAATTCCAAGTCTAGGGCCTGAGTCAAAGTGAGGCAAATAGAAACAGGAGGCTCCAAAAAGACGCAAAATCAGGTTCGGACGCTCTGCGCGACAACAATTGAACGCTCGATTGGCCCTAATTGGTTAGGCGTTAGGCTTAGGCTAGGAGAGCTAATAAAATATGCGTCGCAATGCAAAGATGACCAAACACAACGGTATGTTTTAAAGAGTTGAGGCCCCGCAACACGGAGACAGATGCAGCTTGCTCCGGATCAAAATACATTCCTGGGACAAAAAACCTCCTTGCTTAATGAAGACATCCAAAGCCATTATTACCCGGGACGGTTAAAAGATCGCAATGGGTTCCTAAGGCGCGGAAGATGCCGTGAAATCTGTGAGGGCCGGCCTCATCTTAAGAACTGGCCGACGAGTACCTGATTCTGGGCCGCGGGTCGTTCTCATCATGCCCTTGGTCACGTGACGGGACAGGACCGCAGCGAAGAGGGGTCGCTCTGTCTACAACATCCAATCCAAATCTTGAGGTCATCCACACACAATCCTGCCCAAAGGTCAATGAGGCGTTTAAATGTGGGCCTTCAAGCTGCATTAGTATTATCATTTTTTTCCCCCAGAGGAAATGTTTGTGCCAATTTCCTTTCTATAGCCTGCAGTGAAACTGTTTCATCAAGTTTTTTGTTTTTATGCAATAAAGCCGAGAACTGTACTTTATAGGCCTACTCCTATTTCAATTTGTTAGATTTTAAGTTTTACATTTTTTTTTTAATTATTATTACAATTACGATATTAATTATTACAAAATTCTCTGTAAAGTCACTTCAGTGGTTCAGTGTAGATTTTATTCACGGATGTTAACCTAATTGATTTTGCACTACTGTCACTTATGACAGTTTCAAACCTTAGACGAAATGGACCTAGTGTCTTTTAAATTAAAACTTAAACTTGATAACAATATCCCAATGAATATCTTAAATTACGTAGCCTACTGTACATCACTAAATTCAAAGAAATATTTACTGGTTCATACCAAATGTTGGTGGAAGTTTGTCATCATATTTTTTACATGTTTTCTGCCAATTTGGCCGCCAACATTTGAGGAAAGCATGTTTTCAACATATTGGCGGTCCGGTGTAAACATGGCTTTACTATAAACCAACCAACACATCATCATCCCCTTCATGCCTTTAAAGGCTTCTTAGGTTTGAAGAACAAGACATTGACACTTTTGCTGTCCTGTTTATAACATATACATTACCAATTTCGAGATTCCAACGGATTTACACGTTGCTCTCAACGGGAACAAAAAAAAAAAAAATGTCTACGTCTGGTCTGCCATTAATTCGGTCTGTCCGTCAATCAGCAGGCTGATCATGGCGATTATAATACGGGTGTTAATATAAAACCCTGGTTTATTAAAAATTTAAACAAGATAATTTTATAATGGAAATTGCTATTCAAAATTTGTTTGCTTACAGTTTTAATCCCAGGAGTAAATTAACACCAATCGCCATGATTAGCCTGCCGTAACTCCAAACTAAACGATAGAATTGGTTGAAAAAATGAAAAAAAAATTGTTCGTGGATATTTTTTAATTTTTTGGATTATTTCATTTCGGGGGGTTTTATACCCTAATAATACTACTAAAAATGTTTTTTTTCAAATTTCTTTTAAACTCACATAGGCCTACCCATATTATAGTAGGTGTACACAAAACCCTTGATAGTTTGGTTCAGGGGGTAAAGTTTTGTTAAAAAGCCTCAATTTTCATTAAAAATTGCAAAAACAAAATTTTTCTGAGGAATCATTCAATCGATGCTTTCCAACTTCAAGTATGTTATTTGTAGTCCGAGCAAAATAGAGTAAAAACGCAGGACGGGGGGCTTTCCAACGCAAGGTTTTGGTTTTGAAGAAAATACTTTTTTTTGAAGATATATTATATGGATAATGCATTGCATACCATACCATTATTATTGTGTATTCAGTGGCGGATTTACCAGTAGGCAATTGAGGCAAATGCCTACATCCGCGCGCGCGTACTTTATAAATGTTTTTTGTGCATATTATGTAAAAAAACATTAATATAATTATGTATAGTATTTTAGTTAAGGAAAAGAAAGTGGTTGTTTTGATTACAAACATTAGAAAAAAGTGGTTTTATTATTGAACACCCCCTCCCCCTATACATACAATCCTTAATAATGTCCGCGACAAGGGCAGTGCCTGTATCCGCACAAAAGCCAA
Source organism: Psococerastis gibbosa (assembly GCA_963971405.1). Taxonomy (NCBI): domain Eukaryota; kingdom Metazoa; phylum Arthropoda; class Insecta; order Psocodea; family Psocidae; genus Psococerastis; species Psococerastis gibbosa. The sequence goes on from OZ020485.1 coordinate 27,429,487, forward strand.
ATCCGCCCCTGAGTAGTATCACTTATATATTATTCGCCTACATAAAGGACTCCGTCAGCATAACAAGTTTCAAGACACATATAAACTACCTAATTTCTTCCAACCCCAATAACATCATATCGTTACTTGTCAACTAGAGTTAATGAAAATTGGGATATGTACTGTAATGTGGATGTTCTCTCGGTGTCGATTGTGAACCAATATTTTTATTTATTTTTTATTAGCCTACATTCATTCAGTTATCTGCACAATTATTCTCTATTAACGTTTAATTTTTTTTCTATTTGTATTACTTGTACTAATTTTCACTTGTACTTTTAAAGGGGGGCCCAGCACGGGACTTTTCCTTTGCCCCCCCCCCTCCATTTTTTAATATTGTAAATGTTGTTTTGATTTGATTTAATAAAATTTGATTTGATTTGATTCGAGTCTATACTATGCATCCCATCGATCAATCCAGTGGTTTATATAGGATAGGGAAAATCTATCGGCAGCCCATATTTAGCCCGTGGGACAATTATTTACCATGAAATTACGTATTATGGTACTGGTACCTAAACTAATTTATAAATAGGTTTCACTCGTACCGGTTCTTTATAATATGGGAAGTGGTTTGACTAATTTGAAAAATTAATGCAACCAGCCGAACTACTTAATTATGCTTAGCTAAGACTATTTTTTAGCTACTACTCATCTTCATTTACGAAATCTTCCCCTTAGAAAGATCGTCTTTTCCTCAAACGTGTTGAACCAATGACACGCTTTCAAATGATGGTGGTTTGTTATGCTAAGTAAGTAATAGGTGCAATGCACGCAATCTCAGCAGCGTTAATCCCATCGCCTGACTCGCTGTCATAACCTCTCGTGCCTTTACAGAATTTTGGTGAGAGTTGTTTTAGCTGAGGGCCACAAGCCGTCTTGTAGTTATAAAAGGCCGCCGTCAATTAGGTGCTGGATGTGTTGTAGTCATTAGCCTGATCGTAACCTGTAGTCTGCCATATACCTGTCTTCTGTTCATGTACAGGTACGCTGGCAGATCATCTTCATAAAAAGATAATCGCCGCACGAAATGGCTTCATCTTCCCTCTCTTTTCCCACTTTTTACGAGAGCTGCACACAAAGCAGACTCTGCGGCAGTATTAACGTGTTAAATTACGCATGGCGAAGTTGGCGGGTACGGGTATTAGCATTCCTCTCGTAAAGGGTCTAAATCATAAAGACCGTCGTGACTCCTGGATCACATTATACAGGTATACGGGTACGAGTATACGTCTGCGAAGTCCGTTGGTAAATTTTCCACCAAATTTTCTTGTCAGAAGGTGCCAATGAAATGTAACCAAGAACTAATGCCGTAGCTAAGGCAACAACAAATATATTATGTAATTAAGAAATATACTAGTTGTATCAAATTTATATTATGGCCCAGTGAACAAACCAAAAATTAGTTAATGGCTTAATAAAACTAAAGTTAGTAAATCCCAACTAATTGTTAAGAAATGAACTTTTTCAAAGAAACCCACTAGCGTTTTACATCAAGTAGTATAAAACTCTGAGCGCTTTCGGCAAGAATTGCCATATTTGGAAGCCCACTAGCACAGTTACTCCTTATCAGTGATTTGAGACTTGCTCTACCAGAAGTGAAGAAGCAACTTCAATTTTTTGTATGGGACTCGAACCAGCAACCTTTCGACTTTCGAGTCTGTACCACTACTCTATACATGTCCTGATAATGTACAGTTGTTTTTCATTTCTGCTGCTGTAAAGTTTCCATGAGTTAGATAATTCTGTAAATTTCTGACTCCTATCAGTTTTCGGGAAAACCCCCTGCACCAAAACTACATACTACATACAAAATGGTTCACCATTACTTTAATAGACCAAATGTTTATAACTTAAAAATAAAAACCAACCTAATTTTGAGGTGAGGGTGGGCCAATGTCTACGGTCAGCTAAGTCAGCTTCAGTCCTATCACAGAAGAAACTCAAACATTTTTTTACGGGAATGAGTGACTCATGTGACAGAAATAGGAAAACAAACAGAAATTGACCAGTTTCCGTTTGTCATGGCTATTTACTGCAGCCAAACAAGCTTGTTTAACTAACTGATAATAGCCAAATATTATGGTATAATTTAGGTCTGGTCAGTATGTGCATCATATGTGTATCATATCATATGTGTATATCATGGCACATGCGGAAGTTAATTAAAACTACTCAGTACTCACTAGAGAACAATTTTATCGGCTAAACTCTATTAACAGACAACAGTGGTGTAGCAGCAAGGGTAAGCTACTCGTACAATAGGTCCATAGAGAATTGCGACTTCATAGAGACTTCATAGAGATTGCGAATAGCATACAATACTGATTGGAAAAGTTGTCTGAAACATGACTGTCTGTTACGATGTTGGTGAAAAAGTACCCATAGAACCCAACGCCTCAAAAAAGCAAATGAGAGACTATGGAAGCGTTTCTAGCCCACAGTCACCCCGGTCGAGTTTGTCATCGCTGAATAAGAAGACTTCAATTTTTCAGTACGCAAGCACTCCACTTCGCGCAGATTTCAGGCCTCAGTGTCCGAGGTTCAGCCCTCCCTGTTCGTGGGAAGGTATCTACCCACCATTCCAGGTAGAGGACCTAGATTCTGAAAACTCCAGCCCAAGTAGTCCAACGGGACAGCTGACTCCACCACGGCAGACCACGGCTCATCAGCCGGCGCCAGTAATTATTTCTATGACATCCCAATTAAATCAGTTTGTTACTATGGAGCGACCTACGTTCGCAGCACACTATAGGTTCTCATCTATTTTTCGATGCTGTAAGTATTTTATTGCCTGTTCCATTGTGTTTGCCATTGGCTATGCTATTGCATTACTCAAATACGATTACGTATTAATGAAAAACGACCGTCAAGTTAATAAGCGTTCTCCTTATGATTTTAACTTTTACCATTAAAACTGTTTTAAGTCTATAAAAATAAAACTAGTGTCATTGATTTGATTTGATTGCACAATTAAGACATAGAATACAGCAGTGCTGTTGTCATTTATATACCCTAATTCACTAATGTATTACACAGTACATAAATATTAATGGCGTGTTTTAATGGGAAAATATAAAAAACTGTTGTGAAACTTGCTCCGATGTTTTACTTTTGAGTTTTGAAGAGAGATTACAAAATACTGTGTTTCGGAGGGGCTTGCCTGCCCCTTGACAAATATGTAATTGTTCATACGATTCGTATACACTGCGCTGGCTAACTGAATAAAAATATGGCTTTGTTTTGTTTAAGGCAATCAAGTGGCAGAATATGGCTTGCGGCTGTTTGAAATGCTGCCTTTTATTCAATTCGAGCTCTTGATAACTATAATAGACCAGGGGTTGTTGTTTTGAAAGCAACCCTTTTATTTCCTTCAATAATACACTCCACTTGCTTCTTAACCATTTCCAGGGTAAATCAATCATTTTCCCGTTCTGATGTTAACATATTGAAGCTTAGACTGTTAACTTTTAATGAAACTGCAATGCTTCCTTCCGAGCTAAGTTATCTTGTACATTCTGTACATTCTTTTGTGCCAACCATTTTAGCTTCTCATCGTTTGATAATTTTGGTGTAGACTATTCTGTTATTCAGGGCCGTCGCTGGTAAATTTTCTGACACTAGCTACCCAAATTTTGGAGTAGGAAAATATTACTGGAAAAGTGGAAAACATCATTGAGCTATTTTTGGTTTTTCTTTTGTCGCTAAGATTATCATTGAGTGGCTGTAAGGTCCCACGTACTAGTAGAATAAAAGCTGTTGATATGTTTTGACTACCCTTCGTTAACGTTTAACCCTTTGAACTCGTAGGCATTCAAGCGTTGTGGCACACAACTAATCTGCTCACATGACTAAGCAAAGAGAAATAAATCTGTGGGACAATTCATTTGTTGACCGACATTTTTATTGACGAATAAAGAAGTTGCCCCATACTGTGAAATAAAATTATGCTATAACAAAACAGATTTGACTCCATGCTTAATTTCTTCATGTTCCTCTACCCCTTTATTTTAATTGTTTAAACTCGAGTTCATTCGCTCATATAATAAACCATTTTAGATATATATAATACGTATTTTATTTTATTTCTATTTACTATGAATGTAATGAAAAATTGAAATTATATTGGTTACAGTATTAGCTTATTTTACACATAGAATATCATGAATAGAGGAAGAAGAACGAAAGTCACCAAGGAAACTCTCACAAGGATATTACGCATAGAATTATATTGTAATTAATTATTAACAAATAAAAAAAATTAATATAATTATAATTTCGAGGAGTAAGTTACTAATTTTTTATTTAATTTTTTTACCTAATTTTTTCGTAACTTCGGCAACAATTAAAAATATCTTAGTTGTTCAATGTATATACGGTGTGGTTTAAAATAGTTATCTACAGCTATTAGTTAATAATATGTAAATTAATATATTAAAAAACTACATTATTTACTATAGGTACTTATTAATGGGGAGATTTTTCTTCATATTGAGTTTCTATTGTATAGAACATTTACTCGCATAGGAAAGTTTAAGACTCGTACAGTATTATGGAGGAGGTACTATGATTTCTATATGATAATGCCTCCAATGATGAAGCAGTAAAATCCGGGATGATGGGCCGCAGTCAATATGACTTCCAAACGTTTCGTCCACATCTGCGGTCGACGTCGTCAGTGGCACTGCGTAGACTTTTAAGATTGTATCATGGAGCCTGCTTCAACTGCTTCATGAATTAAATACTCCGCAAGTGAAAGTCTGTAATTTTATGCCATTAACAACAAACTAACAAGGCTAAACCGTGATGAAAATGTATATGATGTTGTAAATATCCTTTTATAATTACAAGGGTTGAAAATTGCATTTTTCACATACACGACATGACAAAGGACAGACATAAGAATAACTATGTACTTAAAATTCAAAATACAAATTTAGTAAAATAAAAATATTGACTTTTGTTCTATTACTAAGCCAACCTAGCGGAGTTATGGCTATAAAGCCCTCTCTAACACTCAAATAAGGAGGCCCGGGACCGCCTGCTTAACATACCCCCCAAAGTATGGCCAGAAAATGTAGTATAGTAAGTGTGGGTCTCGAACCAACAACCTTTCGGGTAAAATTTGGAGTCTGTACCACAAACTCACTCATGTCGTTAGTCGGCCACAGTTTAAATTTAATCACAAGTGAAGAGGTTCTCGGGGGCCTTTCCCACGATTTAATTGTTCCTGGCCGTCTGCCCACACGATTATAGTTATAAGGCTCTCAGCTCTCCCACATACACTCCATCATTCCCGTAACCAGAGGGGTTGCGGCAGCCCCCCCCCCCCTCGGAAATTTCTTGGCATTATACTAGATAGAATTGAACTTTCCAGACGTGCGACATTTCACTACACACTATAAGATCGTTGCCCAAAAAAAAATCCTGGTTATGGCCCTGCACTTCATATTGTAAAGTACTGTATATCATGTTATGAGATACATATTGTCAAAGTGCCAAGGCCTGACTGTACCGTTTTTTATTTTCTCGGGAAAATTTTGCATAAACGTATTTATGCGACTAAAAACTTTGAAAGGGTCAAGAGCCACGGTTACTTGGCGTTTCAGCAGACAAGTATAAACCTAAGAATAATAGTTTTTGTCAAAATACTATCTTATGAATTTATTCATTTAAGGGGGGGGTAATGACCCCCGTGACCTCCCCAGTGGATGCGCCATTGCCTGAACGTCGAAACGACTCTTTGATATGCACATTCAGTTTTGGGGCAACAGGCTCTATTGACGATGATGAGGAGGATGATGATGGTCAATTGTAAGGGCCTATTGGTATAACCGAACACACGCACCGACATCGGGATGTTCGTGTTGTGCCAGGTAATTAAGGTAGCAGGCGCTATCTGACCACGCCCTCCAGCCGGGATTGGTCCATTCCAGCTTTGGTCTTTATCCCAGCCATTGTTCTGGAAACAGTGGCGGAGCTTGCAACGCGATATCAATGAACTCTTGCCCCTAACGAGAGGCTCCGGGCAGCTGGAAGTTGGAACTGGATGTTCATTCACTTCATTCACAGACACTTCATCGATAATACCGCAGGGCTATTATACGGCACTAGACGGCTCTGAAATTTTCAGAGGCATTATGGGTAGTCGGCAGGCGCGGATCTAGAATGAGACCAATGAGGGGGCTAAGATTAAATATCGACATTTTTTTGAAAAATAGGGCTGAAATATGGGTGTTTTACGCAATTTCAGAGCATTAAGGGTTCTATATTATAGGTAATTAATACAATGGAGCACAAGGGGGGCCCGGGGGTCTCCTCCGGGAGAAAATTTGTGAAAAATAGGACTGAAATAGTGGGGTTGTACGCATTTTGAGGACCCTGATAATGGGGGGGCTATAGCCCCCATAGCCCCCCGTAGATCCGCGCCTGGTAGTAGGCATAGTACAGTTATTAATGATGTAAACTGTAGCATATAGCTGATTTTAGTCATTAATTATTATTAGAATTATTTTAATTGTTATTGTTATTATTAGAGTATAAGAATTATTCTCGAAGTACTGGCGAAGGATGTTAAAGACACAATCTGAATTGGGGACTTGGGGTTTTTCGTTTTCACTACTTTATACTAGTAATACAATAGCCTACTAAATATTTTCTATTTGCTGAAAAACCAAGTGTGATTCAGAGTGAAACTTTCCATAGCTTGCGTAGACAGTGCATCCAGTAGGTAATAATTTGGTCATGTATGGTTAAATCACATTTAATAAGTGTTTGATTACCAATTACCCCACCGTACTTTTGAATTATTTTGTTACATTCAATAGGTAGTAATCATGGCCGTGCCCAGGGGGGTGGTCCATGAGGTCCGGACCCGAGACATGAGGTCCCCCCGAAATAAATTTTTGTATGTAAACCTGTATGGTTTGAAGAATTTATCCATTAATACATTAATGTATTAGTAAATTACATTTAAAAAAATGAAAACCTGGGCACGGCCTTGGTAGTAATGGTACAATAGAACTAAAACTAACACTTACATAGTCTACTGCACATCTTGTATAAGTTGCATAAAAAATAACTGAATTTTGTATAATTGTTGATTACGCAGTACATGATCGTTGAATCGTGTGTTAAGTATTGATCAACCAATTCATCAGTACCTGAAATCATTAAAAAAATGTAGCCTATGTTCATTTGAAATTTTCATGTAAATGTTTCATTTATACAACTGAACGTTAGGATAAGCTATGCTATAAAAAAAAAGATGCAGTACCGAGTCTATACAGCCTACTTTACAAACACCTTCTTCATTTGTAAAATGCTTGGTTAGTCTAATAAAGACCCTACCCCTAAAGCGTGGGGAAAATTTAATTATCTTCAGAATAGCAGATGTTCATTCTGTAAAACAACTATATGTACATACAAAACGCAATCATCTTCGTAATCGTACACAAACATAAACTAAACATACATAATCTGTATTCTGTACAACACACACACAATACATGATGGCCACAAACACAACTATTCTCTCAACATATACTATACAATATATATTATTATATTGGTACCTACGATACTCTCGTATACTAATTGATAAATTGAAAGCATGTTCGAGTAAACTCGGACCAAATCAAATCAAATCAAAAGGTGTATTAGAAAAATACAAATACACAATACTGTAGGGCCAGATGGCCCATAACAGACTAAAAAATAAATAAATAAATAATTTAACAACAAAATTTTAAACCCTTGAAAAAAACGACTAACATTAACTTAATAACAATAACAGGTCCACAGAAAAAATTCTTTTTAATCCATAATTTGAAACAAAGATTCCGCACCTCTTCCCGCGTCCAATCAGCCATTTCCGAATAAATTTTATAGTCAAGACCACAAGATCTCAGCACCAAACTGAGTAGTTAGTTACTTCACACTACAAAAAACTACCGCTTACAATGAAATTAATTACAATCACAGCTAAATCCTATGGTATTCTTATTTTTAACTTATAAGCTACCTTATTGAGCATATTTTATATTTTATTATTATACAGCTATATCAAATACCCTATTCAAGACCTTGTCATGTGAAGTTTCACTTCAAAAATAGATCATTTTTCGAACCATTTCTGATAATATGCTAATAGCAGTATATACTGTAGCTCAATCCGAGGCTGCATCTGGCTAATGGCTAAAAACTTTTAGTATTTCTAACAGTCGCCTCGCTCGCTGTGACAGCTCATGACGGCGGCGCTACCCTCACTAATCCTCTAATACAATGATCACTTTCAGTGCACAAAGCGGATCAGAACCCTGCGGGCTGCGGCCAACCGCTGAGCCCTAAGCTTCATGTCCCCGATTATTCCACATGGGCAAACTACAACCCTATGCCATTGTCGAAACGTACATCCTATGATGTCTTTCTTTGCCTGCATATGTCCCCGCAAAGATGCAGTCAAGGTACAATGTATACTCACTGAATTGGAATTTGATGAAATATAATATAATCTGCTTATTACCCTGGAAGGTTTCGGGGAATTTAATTTCAGATTCCTGCGAATAATAACGCAGATAATTATAGAAGAGAAGAAGTTGTATACAATAGCATTAGAATTATAGATTATTATTAGATTCATAGAATCAAATGGTGCGGAATAGTAAAATTCTAAAATATCAGAACCTAGTCTTGTGAATGTTGCAAGGCACTCAAATAGACTGTGGTAGTGTTGTGAATAATTAGGGTACAGGGAAAATTGGGAAATTATAATGCCAGCTACACTCATCGTACATGCAAGAGGAGCAATTCTTCCACCCCCCCCCCCTCCTCCACCTATTTTCCGTTTTTTAATGAATCTTCATCTGTACTATTCAAAGTTTATGATGCTTCCAAGATGCGTATGATTTGCATTTTACTGGAATTTTATGTAGCCTATGTTTGCAAATAAATGATAATTTATTTATTTAAAACCCTACGTGAAATGTAACCGTGCAAGCTGTGAACTAATTTTAAGCAGCAGATGCGCTCCCATGGAATTGAGATATTAAATATCCATTGAAATCGGTTTGTAGCCAATACTTTAAGGCGATAATTCCGCTTGGCTGCATTTACAAGAGGGAACTTTAAGAACTGGTAAAGCTCCAGCAAGGTCAATAATATAGTATTAGCTTCAAGTCCCAAGCCCATTCATTTTTGCAAGACGTATGGAACAAAAGACTGTACTCAAAATATTCGATACATCGATACTCGGTGATGTTTATAATGGAGATTTTTCAGGGAAGTCATGTTTTTCTGTTTCACACATTTCTGGAAAAAATGCGTATTTTTCAAATGTCCAACCTATGTTATTTTGTTTCTAACTTAAAATGAAAGACATTTGTGAAGAAATTAGCCATTGCACAAGCCGAAAGTTTCTCATTACTTTGTCGAGTCTATGCAGGCCTACGGAAACTTTTAAGATAAAAAATGCGAGACCGTCTGGAACTTTTATTGACCGCTACGTCTTTTATTATTTGAACCTGTGCAGTGCAATATACGAGAGAACTGCTGACGTAACTTTTTGGCAGTTGCTCCCAGTGGCGGTTTTAGAATTTTCAAAAGGGGGGGGGGGCATTGACAAGAGATCAGACCCGACTCCGACAAAGGAGTATATGCTAAAATGCTCCTGTGAAAAACTGTCAAGGGGGGGGGGGGCGGGGATGGTGGTTGCTCCCCCAGACTAGGACTAATTTAATTGTATGCATCAGGTGTTAAAAAATGTGTCCAAAGTGAAGTCTAATTCAGCACGTGAAATGTAAGCGTGCAAAGCGGTAAAATTACATTGAATCGAAAAATTAAATAGCCATTCAAATAGTTTTGTAGTCAATACTATAGGAAAACCTAGGAAACCTAAAAAATGTGTGTAGCTTACAATTATCTTGGCAGTTTTTAAGCTGACAGTATGTATATAAGGTGTATCTCAATTTTATTATAATCTAAAGTATTGTTCAAGTATGTGTGTGCAAAATTACGACTTAATCTATGTGGTAGAAAGATTTCCTCTCATGACGTCATCATCCTCAATTTCTCATTTGTTGATTACACTTATATACAGTATGTGTATTAAGTGTATAGGTACCATACGTTTTATCATACCATATAAAGCAGCTATCCCAGTATGTTCCATATAAGCACTTTCTGCCAATAAAAGTAAAGTATTTATTGTTTACAGCATGAATTTCAAAAGATATGAGGAAAAATTCCAGAGTCTTCTTGAACAAGATAATAGGACAGAAATAAAGTAGGCTACCATATTGGCGGACTTGTCAGTGCAACACTATAAAAACTAGGTGATAATTGGCCCTTAAAAAGCAAAACCTTGCTTCATTTTTAACGGGATTCAAGCTTCTTTTTCCAGGCTGCGACCACCATTTTCTCCATTTCCAGAAGTATTGAGACGTTTTTTTACCATCAGCTCGGTCTGATCAAAGCCTCTATCGGCTTCTTAGACATTCCATTATAATCGTTAGCAGTGCAGAGTCCAGTGATAATTGATTCGAATGTGTTGATAAAATTACTGGACTTATACTATCTGGTTGAGTGACGTTTCTCTACTGTCATGTGCCGCACAGATCTGCGGATTTCAACACGACAGGCCTCGTAAAATGACATGTGTGGATTAATAGGTCTTGAGCTGTTAAAGTTTGTTTATTTCTGGCAGTTAACAACAGCGCTGGAGAAATCTTATGGCATTCATTTGTCATCGAGATGCCTAAAAATCTAAGTAAAAAATAATATTGAGTTGCTGGCATATGTGATTTTGAAGATAATTAAGAAATAATGTATCCAACGAAAATACTGAACCTTTAGCCTGCTTGCCTTTCTCCAAAGCTGTGAAATAATATTAATAATAATTATTTTTGTTACTGTGCCTACATGAAAAAATTATTACACGTTTCACTTTTTAAGTGCTTGGACTGGTCTCTCTTAAATACATTTTTCTTTTCTAATTTAAATTGTTTGTTGTCAATATAGTCATTTTTTACGACAGATCCACTAGCATGAGTACAATAATTATTATATAAACCTATATACTGTATATATATGTACAACGTATTGTAGTAGACCCCTTAACAAAGCCGTGCCCAGGTTTTTGTTGGGGAGGGAGGTCCAACATTTTCTTTACGTATTTTATTAAAAGTCCATTCTATCCAGTGTAAAGCCGGGGTCCGGACCCCTTGGACCACCCCCTTGGACCACCCCCCTGTGCGCGGCCTTGCCCCTTTATTTGGTTTGGAGACCAAAATAATCCTCTAAGGACCCCCTGTGCGGCAGTTCAATCGTCGGATGGTTTCCCGGCCTGCATTTCTGACGCAAAATAAGCAAAAATGCATATACCATAGGTAAGCTTAATAAGTGCAGTCCGTTGCGACGCGGCGGTCCAGAAACCATTTCGAAGACAAACGAATAAGATGAAGCAATCTGATTTGTAAACACCATGTAGGTAGGTCCACCTCAAATACTGTAATCAAAAAATGAAGATTCAGGCAAGATCTAGCCAGGAATACCTGAGTACAATTTCAAACGTACCTAACCCGTGATTTGGAGCTGTGAGGGAAGTGGGAAATTAAGCAGCATACCCATGAAAACGAAGCCATATTTCTTGGTACTCGCATCATTTGTAGGTACCTCAATCACGTGATTGGAAAATGGACGGTACTAATTTAGCCCTTGGCTGTGAATCAAAATAAAGTATGAAACTTTGCTGTGGATTGTGATGAACCGTAAGGTACGGGTAATACATTTATCCAATGGATCTTTTTTAAATGTTTAATAAAACTGTAAACAGGTTTTTTCTAAATAGGCATAAAATAGTGGGGATATACGCATTTATATATAGCAGTATCGTTTACATTTAACAGACAAAAGCCTTATTAAGCAAGGGTTAAGCCCCGGGGAAATTGTTTTTAATAAATAGGCAGTAATTAGAGTTTTTTTCATTTCTTGATAGACAACGTTAGGTCAAGCGACAAAAATCAAACATAGCCCGGTCCTATAATGAATTTTTTAGTTTTGCAGTCTTAGTGATTTTTCCGTGAAACTGATAAGCGACAGAAATTTATCAAATCATTGAAAAATTATACCAGCTAAAGATAAAAATACCTTATTATATGGTGTATGAAATAGTCCTTTACTACTTAAATAAACCAACTCTTTATAACTTAGCTACTTCCGTATTAAATTATATAAAAAATAAAAACCAACAGATTTTTGCTGGATCGAGGGGTAGATGGGTAATATCTACCATAAGCTTCCTCTGAAGTCGGTAACTGGTAACTTACTTTTACATCGCCTTTGTCCTCAGGGAGGGTCGGCGGCACGGCAGCGGCGTTTCCAAACAACTCTGTTTAGAGCGTCTTCCTTGTTCAGGGCGAGAGTCCTTATGTCTTCTTCGATTTTTCTGGGGAGTGTCATTTTCGGTCTTCCCCGAGGGCGGGGTCCAGGGAGCGTCATATTCTGTATACGCTTTAGGAGGGATGTTTCCTCCCTCCTCTGGACGTGGCCCCACCAACTGAGTCTTCTTTCCCTTAGCTTCAGTGCGACATCACCAGTTTTCATCTCCAACCTTATGTCCTCATTTCGGCGCCGGTCAGTCCACACGCTCTTCGTAGCATTCTCATCTCCGCCACGTGGATTTTGTGTTCATCTCGCTTCCTGGTAAGTTATTTCAAAATAGATCCAGCCATAGTGAACGTTTTCGTTCTTTCATTATTATAATAAAATATTAAAGTAAGAATTACTTTAAGTACGTTCCTGCATATTGACGTAGAACCACATGCAGTGGGGGGCTGCCTAAGTATAGAAGCTCTTTCCCTATATATGATACAGTAAGTGTATTATACCCTATAGACTCTTGTGTGGACCTATGCCTCCATTTTTTACGGTATGGGCCGTGAGGAACGCACACGAATGCCTCCACAAAAAAAACCTAAAACATGGCTTGCGGAGAGAACTATTACTAGGTATGACGAACACGTTGATTTTCGTCGGGTAATCACAGAGCGGAGATTTGAGTGGCTCGTCACTTGAGCCAGTTTAGACGGGTGGTGGTCTGTGAAAAGTATACACGTATTTTGACGAGTGTCTATGTAAAAATGAGCATGGGCATGCATATTTTAGGATAACCTTTTATACCACAAATAAACCCAATGTGATGATATGGACTTTTCTCTCTTTGTTTTTCAAGAATATTGTCTCATAAGTAGCCAAAACTTTATAGTTTAGACTTAGACAGATGTTGTTATTTTATATATATACGATGTAACTGCACTTGGGAATTTCCATGTTGTGTTGAGAGCGAGAAAATCCTCGCTCTCAACACAACAACAACAACAACGTCCAGGTATAAAGGTCAGTGCGCAGCCCCCTGCCCAGTTACTCGCTACGGAGCCACCGAGGTACAATCTTCGAAGTCTACGCAGCGCCACTGAAGATGTTGACGAAACGTGTATTGAACTGTATGTGGTTATAATGGCCTAATATATCATTTCATTTCATTTCATAGTCTGTAGCAAAGCATTTCGAACGAGGGATGAATTTGAATATATTGTTAACTTTTATGCAAACGAGAATATGCCAATCAGTTAATGTAGCTTAATGTCATTCATCTAGGGAAGATTAAAGTGGAACTTGTTGCATAAACCGGTAAATAATATGAATATGCGATAGTTTCGTATTAATTATCATAAGATGAACTATTTTATGCTGGATTCACTTACTAATGACAGGCAAAATTGTAACTATCATGTTAATGTCGTGTTCGAAAGCAGAACCAAATGGATTCGTCAACACCAAATCGACCGAGAAATTGGTTGGCTAAGAAAAGAAATTGGGCGTAGCCAGTAGTCCCCGTGGGAACATATTGGAGCTATCATCCCACACAAAAAATTGTTTTAAAAAAAATTCATGTAAACAAAGGACAATGCTGTGAACAATGGCGGTGGGGGTGTTTTCCACCCCATTACTAAAATTTTTGAAGTACCTACGGCCTCTATAACATAATCCGTCGCCAGAGTCTCATTATTTATTGACAAAAGCTACATTTTAATAATAGAGATAAAAATTATAGCTGCCACAAGAAACCACAAAGTTGACGGATTATTTGTAGCTGTTAAGATGTATCTCTTATCTAACAATTTAGTATATTCTAGTTCTAGATAAATAACGTTGCTGACATGTATAGGATATACAGAAAGTCAGAAACCATTAAAAACATATGCGTTCTCCAGTTACAATACTATTGTACCGTATTTTATACTTAATATAAAGGAAAGGGTGCAATCGGCCAGCCAGCTGCCAGTTGCCACTTCTGATTAGAAAATAAAAATCAGTGAACTTCGAAATAAGGAACAGTCGGTATGATATGAATATGGTGCTAACGAGACGTGCGAAAAGGACATGAAGGTATAGGGGGCGTGCCTGGAATTTCGACGCCAAAACCCTCGCCCTTATCCTATTCACTCATTCATTAACCTGCCGACATTAATTTATATCTTCTCCACAAGATACTCAGTAGATATAAAAGGGGGTTCCTGGGACACTTTTAGGCCACTCTTGCTTTTTACCTCCGGGCATGGGGGTTCCTGGGACACTTTTAGGCCACTCTTGCTTTTTACCTCCGGGCATCATTATTGTTCTAATTGTACATTGTCAGCCTCCGGCTATCACTTATTTTATACTACTTCTATGCTAACCTTGTAGCCTATAAAACCACAACACATCATATCACAGGGGGTTTCTGGGACACTTTTAGGCCACTCTTGCTTTTTACCTCCGGGCATCATTTATGTTCTTATTGTACGTTGTCAGCCTCCGGCTATCAATTATTTTATACTACTTATATGCTAACCTTGTAGCCTATAAAACCACAACACATCATATCACAGGGGGTTTCTGGGACACTTTTAGGCCACTCTTGCTTTCTACCTCCGGGCATCATTATTGTTCTTATTCTACGTTGTCAGCCTCCGGCTACCACTTATTTTATACTATACTTATATGCTAACCTTGTAGCCTTTCTTCTTCTTCCCTTCTCTTCTTCTTCTTCTTCTTCTTCACACAGTGTAAGGGGGTCGCCCCCTCCTGTTATCGGACATCATTCTCATTGTTTAAATAAATAAATAAATAAGGACTTTTTGTTCTATTACTAAGCCAACCTAGCGGAGTTAGGGCTATAAAGCCCTCTCTTACACTCAACTAGGAAGGCCCGGGACCGCCTGCTTTACATGCCCTCCGAAGCATGACCAGAAAATGTAGCAAGTGTAGGACTCGAACCAACAACCTTTCGGGTGAAAGTTGGAGTCCGTACCACCACTCTACATGTCCATTCTCATTGTTTCTTCTTCTTCTTCACGTAGCCTACATACCGTATTTCGGGCGATTTCGCCTCCGCAATGATTATTTATTTGATTTACATCATTTCATAGTCTATGATTAAGATAATCTTTCACCTTCACCATTATTATTGAAGCAATAGTATGTTTCTTTCAACCATTGGTTTTTAATAATCATTATCTAATTATAAGCTTAAAACTAGTTATGTAATTAATAAAACAAAAACAGAAATATTTAAAGAAATTATTCATATATTTACATTTCATATTATTGGTGTAGTTAACATAATACTTCAGTACATAATGAAATCTTCATTCTAGGATCTGTATGTTGACACTATTTTTTCCCCTATGGCTTGGAACGATGAGATACATCTCAGCTCCTGGAGTGACTTTGCTTCCTTGAAAGGCTGACAGGTATAGTTGAGGTATAAAACACTCCACAACTTCTTTTTCCGGTCCTCGCAGTATCACTTTCACAGCTGGCCCATATTCTGTTTTGTCTATCTGCACTATTTTCAGTATTTGGTACTTAGCTCCAATCACCAGTTTTCGCATTGACATGGTGGGCCCGGCTTCTTGGTTGATGGCATTAACTTTATCACATAGAGATGCCATGTTCTAAGATTACACAAATTCACTTGTAAAGTTGGCGTAGTATTACTTGAATGAAGGTTTGGTCTCAACTAAGCCCCTCAACTGAGATGAGGGTGTATATCAGGTAAAATCATGTTGTGAGGGCCACAGCCGGAGGGGGATAGTTAAGTAATTTCTCCATTGCACCATATTTGTTAATGTAGGAATCGTTTCTTAATGTTGATCTCTCATACACATCGGTGTATTATAGGCAGCTTACAACCTTAAATCAAATGACTGATTTGTCCTTCTGTACCTAAGGCACTACATTTATGGTACCCCACCTAGTTCTAAATCGATTGTGTCTCATTATCTCTCTTTAATGACCATAATTAACCGGGTTGTATATGTAACATGTGTGAAATAGCATCAGTTGCAATTGAAAATGAAGGGTGTCTTGACCACATATTATCCACTTCGTGATGGACTAAGCATTATTGTTGGTTTGCAATTCAAAGCATCAGCATTCGAAGTATACATCATAGTTGGTGATAAGGATCATGAAATTATATTCAATATGATCGAATGGCAGTCATGGTGTGCAACATTACAATCCTTTCGTTTATATCTACATAAGAAAACAATGTGTGGAAATATGATATGGACTCCTAATTTCATCAAATCAAACCTGACGATGATGTTAACGAATGATAATGAATTGGAAATGAAGTCCTCATCATCACATATTAAACTATCTAAAATAAATATTGAGAACATACAAGCGTTGAAAGCAATTCTTCATATTGTTTGCCATGAGTTGGAAAAGAAGAAGAGGTTGGCTAATTTCCATCTAAAAAATATTATGGAAGAGATATTTATAGAGTTGGAAACAGATGATGTTTCAATGGAAGCTCTTTTACAGTTTGCCCAATCTCCAGCTCCAATAGTAGCTACTATCGAGGATGTTCGCAGTAAACTATTGTGGAAGAAGCATCAAAATCAATCAAATCGTATGTATTTAGAAATTATAACCATCTATGAAAATGAGTTGTGCTATGAGATACTTAAGCGCTGGTTGGAGCGAGCTAAAGTCATTATCAATCAGACTGTTGAACACGATGGAACCGCTGGGGATAATTGAGTTTCAAGGTTTCAAAGATAATGAAAATAATTTCATCATCAAAGAATTGGCTATGGGCCCTGCATGCAAGAACCAGTATGAACATTGGTTTTTCCGTCCACCCTTTCCATTCACCAATCTTACAAATCAAGTAAAAAGCAACAACACATGGTGCACAAATAATCTCCATAAGCTTCGTTGGGAAGAGGGGAACGTGGACTACATTCATTTAAAGAATATTTTACTAGAGTTTGCTAACCAATATGTTAGAATTGCTACTAAAGGAAAGGAGAAACAAGTTTGGCTTGCAGGAATACTAGAATGTGTTGTGTATGACTTGGACTCTGTGCTTCTGAGGAGTTTTGAGAAGTTACCTCATCTAGAAGCTAAGAAATGTATTCATACAGGAAACTGTGCAATGATCAATTTGAGGAAACTACAGAAATGGTTTCAAGATGTCAATTGTTTAATTGATGATGATGTTGATTAAAATAAAGTTATGTTTATAAAATTTCCGTTTTATTAATCCATGTAGGTTTCGGGAAACCAAGCCACTTCACATACAATTTATCCTTAGACTTTTTCAACACTTTCTCCACCAAATATACATCTGTGTGCTTGGTTTTCTGCAACTCTTCCATATACCACGACCCTAATATAGGTTCACCATCCATAGCCTCAAGGAGATAGGTAGTAGGTCGAGTAGGTTGTACAAGACGCACACGAAATACTTCTGTAGACCAGTTCGGTTGGTAACCCTTCTCAAATAAGGCTTTCTGCTTGCTGATTCTGACGGGATCACCCTCTCGAAATTTCTGTTTGGTACTACCTTTCTCATCAACAGCTCTATACATAGATAATAATTTTGCTTCATGTTCTTCTCCCACATCGGCAGGACACATCTTAATGGTCCTATGCTTCGTAGTGTTGTATTGTTGCACTAAGCGAGGTACTAAATGTAACCACTTATAACCACCCTGCAAGCTGAATTCCTTCCACATTCGATTTTTCAGAGTGCGATTCCAACGTTCAATAATTGAAGCTTTCAGTGTAGAATAAGTAGCATAATGATTAATGTTATATTGTTTTAGAATACATTTCATTTGTATATTGAAAAATTCCAGTCCCATATCTGTCTGAAGGTGGGCAGGAGCTTGAGGAGCTCTATCGAGAATTTTTACAAAAGCTTCAGTTACATCCTTCATAGATTTAGTTTTAACTGCTTCTGCATAGCCGAACTTTGTGAATGCATTTATCACTGTTAGAATATATTTATATCCTTTATTAATCCTTGAATATGGAATCATTTCCACCAGATCTGCTTGCCATAAATCATGCATTCCTTTAACAGTCACATGGCGTCGGGGATAATTCCGTCGAGCAGGTCGATGAATTTCATCAACCAAAGCTTGTTTCATTGAATAATAATATTTGCTTCTCGCAATTCGTTGATAATATTAATGATTTCGTTTTGATGGCTTGTATGTCCTGCGGCATGTGATGCATTAAGTAAGCGTAATCGTTCAACTAATTCATTTGGATCATTCCAATATTGATATTCACCACCAGATTTTATTCCAAAAAGCGGTTTAACAATATTTTTATATTTATAACGTTGACTGCTCCTAAGACGACCACTAGTGGTTAAATGAGCTCCAGTTCTTTCCAATATATCTTTATAGGCTTGTAAATCTTCCAAAGTATAGTTTTCAGGTTTGTTCAATGTTAATAATTGATACAAACCCAATGTGCCTTGCCATGTTTTATCTTCGATTGTGATCGAATCATCATCAGCATTAAAATGTACAGGGTATGAACCCAGCATAAATACACCTTCATTACTTCGTGTTACTCCATAGTATGTATCAATGGTTTTCCTATTATATTGATTAGGCATTAATAAGTCTAAATATTTGCTAACTCCAGGTTTATGAATTGCTCTTGCTATCGCTGTTTGTTTGTTCAGCTCAATTAATTCTTGTAGAGGTTTCAAGACAGGTTTTAACTTCCGCTCTTGCTGAGAAGCCTCATTGTGTAGATCACGTTTAAGATTAAGGTACTTTTGTTGCAGAGCTTTGCGTATGTTGATAATATTCTTGATAACTTTGGTATCCATATCTACTACACCGTGTTATAGTCGAATGAATAATGATGAGTTACGTGTTAAGCAGAGTTATTTATATCTTTGAAATAGTGATCGAATCCCTGCCGATATCGTCCATCATTTAATCCAAAATCTTTTGCAATAACTAGGAATGTATGTGACTCTTTCCATGCTTCCGCACAGAGTTTCATGAATGTCGTTAAATTCATATCTCCCGCAACATGGTCTCTATACACATTCTTTATATTAAGCAAATCCTGTTTGAATAATACGATAAAATTCAAATTATCTCGCAGCAAATGTTTCGGAATGGAGGTATAGGTCTGAGTGAGATAGAAGCAATCAACCCCTTTATGACGACCCATAGAGTAGACATTTCGAATTTCCCCTTGAGATTCACATGAAACATCATCGAATATTAGCACAGAGTTAGGTTTGATGTCAGAGAGTGGTGTAACTGAATCGCCTGACCCTGTAAAAGTCATCCCACGAATAGAATTGATATTTTTCTCAAGCTGCTGGTATTTATGTTGAAACAATGTCTTGCAGAATAAGTACACATTTTCAAATCGTAGACCAAACGGATGATATATCATGCTGCATAGTAGGCTTGTTTTACCACAACCTGATGGACCGCAGATTGTACCACGAATCGATGCAGGAAGTAAAGGCCCATTCTTTCTATTACTCCGTACATTTTCATCTTCTTGACTTAGAATCACACTGAACTTATGTCTTTGTGGTACAAGCTTCATTATATGAGTGATTAAAAAAGCTATAAATACCACTGTATATACAAACATTTTACTCATTCGCATTTGAGAATACCTATGTTGAACAACATAATTAATAAGTTACCAATTGAAGCACATATCCCCGGCTATCAATTTTGCGGACCAGGCACTAAGTTAGAAAAACGATTACTTCGTGGAGATCGAGGGAGAAACAAACTTGATCAAGCTTGTCGTGAACATGATATAGCCTATTCACAATCATCAGATATAACTAGTCGACACGTGGCTGATAAAAATTTGGCAGATCAAGCGTGGCAACGTGTAAAAGCAAAAGATTCGTCTGTAGGGGAAAAAATCGTTGCTTTAGGTGTAGCAGCTGCAATGAAAGTTAAACGAAAGCTGGGATTTGGGTTGAAGCGGAAAGTGTCTTTCAGATCACTATTGACTTCAGCTAAGAAAGCGATAAAGCTTACAAAACCACCCACTGTGGCGGATGCAATCAAGATCGCATATAAATCTGTGAAAAATTTAAAGGGAGATAAAAGGAAACCTCCTCGAATCATACCTATTGCCAAGACAGGTGGTATATTACCACTTATCCCGATATTTGCGGGGCTTTCTGCCCTAGGTGCTCTCTCTGGTGGTGCTGCAGGAATTGCATCGGCTGCTAATAAAGCCCATAGTGCACAGAAAAAGTATGAAGAAATGAAACGTCATAATCAAACTATGGAATCTATAGCCATTGGAAAAGGCTTATATTTAGCACCATACAAGAATGGGAGTGGACTCTACTTACATCCTTATTCAAAAAACTAAGTTGCATGCCTCGGAACCGTCCACTGACTAATGTGGAACTTATAAAATTCGCCGCTAATGTTCCTCATTTTCGTGGTGTGTTCATGCGAAATGCACTACCTCACATACCATGGCAACATTATGAAGCTGGAATAATTAATTTAGATGATGCTATGGGACCCGGCACACATTGGGTTGCTTACCGCAAGATTAGAAACCAAGTTATATACTTCGATAGCTTTGGAGACTTGAAACCACCTTTAGAATTGAAACAATATTTTCACAACTGTGCAATATACTACAACTATCAATCATATCAAACCTATTCAACATCAAATTGTGGGCAGTTATGCCTAAAATTTCTCTACATGAAAGATCCATTTTCCATGATATTAAAAGTTATATAAGCTATGCATATGTTTGATTTATTATATTATGTCGCTAACATTGACACTAAGTGGTAACAAGTCATTCCTAGGTAGCAATTACTTCCCTCCAATTATACTTGAAGGTGTATGGGAAATCGGCTTGCTTGACCTTGAAACATATAATTCAATACCTAATCTCTCAAAGGGTGTGATTAAAATTATAAACGATTCAAAACCTCTGGAGGCTACAATAATTGAATTACCAATAGGATCTTACGAATTATCAGACATAGCTAAATATATAAATGAAGAGTGGGGTACTGAAATCGTATCGATAAGCGCGAATCGGAACACCATGCATTCCGTAGTTTGGATAATACTTGATGGCTTCACGATTGAAGTAAATGAAGAACTAGGATACCTGCTAGGCTTTGGTTATGATGGGGTGACATTTCTCACAAGTGGAATATATAAATCAACAGATAGCATTAAAATATCTAAAGTCAATGCAATTCGAATTAATTGTAATATTACAAGAGGATCATATTTGAATGGTAGACCATCACATGCTGTTCATGAATTTTATCCTAATGTACCACCTGGTTATCGGATTGTTGAAGCACCACATACAATCGTCTACCATGCTATAAATACAAATATACTTACAAGTCTAACATTAGACATTGTCGATCAAGACAACAACACGGTCGATTTCCGAGGGGAAACTATTACTTTACGTCTTCATTTACGTAAACAATCATGAGAGTATATATTTCACAGCGGTATACACCATACAACATTCCAACTCGAGCTTCCACACAAGTACGCTGTGTTAAGCTCACTAATGAGAACAGACGATATTTACAATCAATAGGTTTTAAAATCCACGATGACATCAATGCTAAACGTGAAGGAGTCCATTCTCGTGGATGAAAGTTTAACACGTTATGAATACCATAAGATTGCACCCTATTCATCAAGCAGTCTAAATAATAATGATGAAATTCGCATACCAATCCATCAACAAGATATACTTACTCTACCATGTGAAAGCCGACTGTATATTGAAGGTGTGTTAGAAAAAGGTGTGAAAACAATTGCTTATGAGGATGATGATGGGCTTAGTGCTAATGCTATGGCACACTTATTCTCTGAAATACGCTATGAACTCAATGGAATAACTATTGATCATGTGCGAAATCCTGGTATTACCACTCAGCTTAAAGGGTTAGTATCATTCACCGCTCAAGATGCACAACGTCTTACAAACAACTCATTTTATACAGATACAAATAAAACTGAGAGGAACTTTAATTTCTGTTTGCCATTGAAAATGTTGTTTGGATTTTGCGAGGATTTCCGACGAGTTCTACTCAACGTTAAACAAGAGCTTGTCTTAGTACGATCACGCAGCAATACGAATGCCATGCGGGATATTTCAAACACTAAAGACTTGACATTGAAACTGACTACTGTGATGTGGGAAATACCTTTCGTAAGTGTGAGTGATAGTCAGCGCCTTGAATTGTTGAGTGTACTAAGGGAAAATATTCGGTTGCCGATTGGCTTCCGAACATGGCAACTGTATGAATATCCCAACATTCCCTCATCAACATCATCAATTAATTGGCCTGTGCGAATGATTTCTTCAAGTGAAAAACCACGGTTTGCTATTATTGGCTTCCAAGCAGCACGCACAGATGATGTTAAGGAAGATGCTAGTGTTTTTGATCAATGCGCTATACGACAAATACAACTATTCCTCGGCTCAGAATGCTATCCATACCATCCGCTACAGGCGAACTTCAGCAAAAATACTGTTGCTGTATTATATGAAAATTTTCTCAATTTCCGGAAACACTACTACATGCAGGATGAAGCAACTCCAAACGTTTCCCGTAGTGAATTTCTAAAATCATACCCCATTTGGGTTATCGATTGCTCACGACAGAATGAGCTCATGAAAACTAGTGGTGTTGATATACGTTTGGAAATTCACTGTCAAACTAATTTCCCTGATAAAATGAGTGCCTACTGTCTACTCATTAGTGACTGCTTATATGAATATGTACCTTTAACAGGTATTGTACATCAACTACAGTAGAACCCTTGATATCCGGTAAATGAATGTAAACCATTTAATGATATAACAATTTTATAATACATGTATTTTAATAGAAATCAATGTCGTTATAATCACTTAAGATAAACCTCCAACACAAGGTTAGTTAGGTTATTAATGTTTGCTGGTAATTAGTTCTAAGAGCCTTACAATCATTTACAATTAGGGTGAGGTATTTTAAAAGAAATCAATGTCAGTACCAAATACTGAAAATAGTGCAGATAGACAAAACAGAATATGGGCCAGCTGTGAAAGTGATACTGCGAGGACCGGAAAAAGAAGTTGTGGAGTGTTTTATACCTCAACTATACCTGTCAGCCTTTCAAGGAAGCAAAGTCACTCCAGGAGCTGAGATGTATCTCATCGTTCCAAGCCATAGGGGAAAAAATAGTGTCAACATACAGATCCTAGAATGAAGATTTCATTATGTACTGAAGTATTATGTTAACTACACCAATAATATGAAATGTAAATATATGAATAATTTCTTTAAATATTTCTGTTTTTGTTTTATTAATTACATAACTAGTTTTAAGCTTATAATTAGATAATGATTATTAAAAACCAATGGTTGAAAGAAACATACTATTGCTTCAATAATAATGGTGAAGGTGAAAGATTATCTTAATCATAGACTATGAAATGATGTAAATCAAATAAATAATCATTGCGGAGGCGAAATCGCCCGAAATACGGTATGTAGGCTACGTGAAGAAGAAGAAGAAACAATGAGAATGGACATGTAGAGTGGTGGTACGGACTCCAACTTTCACCCGAAAGGTTGTTGGTTCGAGTCCTACACTTGCTACATTTTCTGGTCATGCTTCGGAGGGCATGTAAAGCAGGCGGTCCCGGGCCTTCCTAGTTGAGTGTAAGAGAGGGCTTTATAGCCCTAACTCCGCTAGGTTGGCTTAGTAATAGAACAAAAAGTCCTTATTTATTTATTTATTTAAACAATGAGAATGATGTCCGATAACAGGAGGGGGCGACCCCCTTACACTGTGTGAAGAAGAAGAAGAAGAAGAAGAGAAGGGAAGAAGAAGAAAGGCTACAAGGTTAGCATATAAGTATAGTATAAAATAAGTGGTAGCCGGAGGCTGACAACGTAGAATAAGAACAATAATGATGCCCGGAGGTAGAAAGCAAGAGTGGCCTAAAAGTGTCCCAGAAACCCCCTGTGATATGATGTGTTGTGGTTTTATAGGCTACAAGGTTAGCATATAAGTAGTATAAAATAATTGATAGCCGGAGGCTGACAACGTACAATAAGAACATAAATGATGCCCGGAGGTAAAAAGCAAGAGTGGCCTAAAAGTGTCCCAGAAACCCCCTGTGATATGATGTGTTGTGGTTTTATAGGCTACAAGGTTAGCATAGAAGTAGTATAAAATAAGTGATAGCCGGAGGCTGACAATGTACAATTAGAACAATAATGATGCCCGGAGGTAAAAAGCAAGAGTGGCCTAAAAGTGTCCCAGGAACCCCCATGCCCGGAGGTAAAAAGCAAGAGTGGCCTAAAAGTGTCCCAGGAACCCCCTTTTATATCTACTATACTCATTATCATTTTGTTTAATTCTTCTTATATTGTTTTATTGTAATTATGAAATAACGACAGTCAGGACCAGGTATGGGGCGTAATCGTACGTTTAATAGTCTACTATAGGCTAGTCAACCGCTTCTATCACCTGAAACTTCTCTAGGCCAATTATGTAGTCTCACTATCATACATTCATACAACAATGTTGTATGATAGTTAGAAAGAAAGAAAATTGTCTTTATTTTCCATATTAGCGAATTTTGAGTCTTTTGGCCCACTCTTACAATGAACCCATAATAAATTATTCAATGTTTTACCAAATACAAAATATACATATTTAACTGAATAAAAAATAAGTAAATATTCAAAAATTAAACAAAACAGACCATTTACACACCATTTATACACCATACATAACCATAAAATAGTCGTGACAACCACCCTTAAACTTCTTTAAACTTTTTTATTTCTGATGGGGTTACCGAATAAATAAATTAAAATTTAACAACTGATAATTTTGCGTCTTTTTTAAGCCATTGGTTGCATGATGTTCCTGCATGAAAGCTCTTATATATGTATTGGAGCCTTCATAACTTCCCTTTATATTGTTATTTAGGTGGTACGAACTGTAATTTATCTTATTTCTGTATTTATTTCACAGTAAATTGTATGGAGACATAGTATGCAGTACCTCTGTTTCACAAAGCTAATTTATATTCACTTCGCGTTGTAGTAAATGCTACAACGGGAGTTGATTATAGGACACTCTCCAACCAAATTTTCTATTTTAAGTGATCCTGGAATTATGGCTTTAGGATCTGAATTAATTAAGTACTGTAGGTGCTCCGATTATTCTGTAAAAATATTAAATTAGATAAAAAATTTGGCAAACGGCATTTTAAAACTTACATGCATCGTGGTCACATACTATAATACAAAGGGCTATTTTATGTAATCCTACCGTCTAAGTCCAAGGCTTCATAACATCCACTAGCCACAGATATATTTTTTTTTTTGACAGAATCATTCTGCCTATAAAATTGTCAAGCCATAAATTATGGACTTCAGGCAATTTGCTAAAATTTAGAAACATTTCTATTTACACATTCCTGCATTAACGATTAACCTTGCTTCGGCACTGCAGTAAAGAAATCATAAACTGTATAGCGGTATTTTTTTACTTCAAAGTCACACTCACACCTTAATCCGACCCCAGAACATTGGAGGAGGGTTGTCGGTTCATCTAAAGATAGGTAGTCCCTAAATTCTGTTGTACCAGGTCGTAAAATATTAGGTTTCACCGGTCTTCAAAACACTGAGCGGTACCTTTATGCCGCCCGACTTGAGGTACTATCACTTGAATTTTCATCACACTCCTTTTGGTTGCACATTTATTATTCAAGTCAAATTCATTTCTTATTTCTTCTGTGGAATTCCTTGGAGACATCGTGATCCCGACCTGATAATAAATCCCTTTTACAAAACTAGCAAGCTATTGTAGTTTACCATTAAGCGTAGTGCCAACACAAAATCATAAGTTATTACTGTACTGTTAGCCATAGACTAAAATAAAGATGAAGATAAAGGTTTAACTGGCAAGGAGTTACAACGCTCTTGTAAACAAAGCCGCACGTCAATTTATATCTAAAAAGGCGTTCACAGCCGGGGCAGATGATGAATCATTAGAATCCGGGCTGATGGGCCGTGGTTGATCTGAATTAATTCTGAAAGTGTGCTTCTAAACGTTTCGTTAAGATTTGCGGTCGAAATCTTCAGTGGTACTGTGTAGACTTCTAAGTTCTAAGATTGTTTCTCGAAGGTGTAGTAGTAACTGTGCCACACTCAGAAGTCAAAACATTTAGAAGTACACTTTCAAATCGACCCGGTATCCACTAATTCCTCACGTATTATTGTTTTTTTTCATGTAAATATTCCGCCTGTGTTTAGAATTGAAAATACTTTTGTTCTTTATCCCCCTTAAGCTGGCCATTCACGAGGGCTCCAAACGGACTCGCGCCAAGCCAAATGGCGCGTCCTGTTCCATTTCGCGTTAGCGCCATTTAGAGGGGTCATCACGACTACGCTGAACCAGTCGCTTCAAATCTTTCAAATTATACAGTGTGACGATATGGAAGAGGTACTTTTACACCGTACAATTTGAAAGATTTGGAGCGACAGGTTCAGCGTAGTCGTGTTGACCCCTCTAAATGGCGCTAACGCCAAATGGAACAGGACGCGCCATTTGGCTTGGCGAGAGTCCGTTTGGAGCTCTCGTGAATGGCCAGCTTTACATTATTGAATTTTATTCTCATTAGTCAATTTATATTCATTGGGCCTAACCCATTACTAACTTACTTCTTTCCGGGCCTTATCTCCACGGATTCCTGGATAAGTCATTCTTTTCTAGTGATGCAACAGCTGCAGTTCGAGGTTCGTGATGGAAAAAGATAAGGATGGAAGAAAAAAAGGGCTCTGGTTTTTTATTAATTAAATTTGCAAATTAATAACGAACGATTTCACATATTATTGGGAAAAGTATTGGTACAGCATTTCCGTAAAGTTTAAAGTTTAATTAGTGCATTGGTAAATATTTATTCTATGGACTATTAGCTAGGTCTAGTTATGTTCTTACCTATATGGTATGGTTTTGCAGTGCTCGGAAAATTTTAGCTTTACATATACACGATACACAATACTAATTTTAGGGAGGCGCAATTACATTACATGACTTGTACCTAATCTGAAGAGTTGCCTTCCTAAAGTCATGCCTGTCTTCTGCCAGACCCTGATTTTGGAGGGGGGGGGTCATGAACTTCCCCCCCCCCGTGTATCTGCCCTGGACCCCAATCCCCCTCAACATAACATTTAGGTTCTTTGTCTAGAATCATTCAATAGCTACACGTAATACAAGTAGCAGTGGCCTACTCTATGTGTAATTATCAATGAGTTCTAAAGGTACTACTGACAGCAGCCAGTTTCCCCAGGTTCCCCCTGTGATTGAAAATACTAGTACATTGTCCCTGACTAATAACGAGGTAATCGTTATGGTACCTTCTTTAGAAATGTAACACATTCTCATCTTGCCCCCCCCCCTCCTCTTGTAAAATATTGAAATTATGACCCTAATCAGTTTAATTGTCTATCGTCGATTATCCGAAAATTTATGCTGAATGTGAGAGTTCACACTTTATGCTTGCATAAGTATTGACGGAAGTAGTTCAAATTTCAAAGCTAAAATATATATGATATCTATAAATTAGCCCCTAAACTAGGGTGACAGACAGGGCCACTTGATTTGACTTGGTAAAATGTGACCAAAACGCTGCTGCTGATTGAAAGGGACAAGTTTTGAAAAAAAGAGTCCAATTTGTTGACACGGTGTGTATGTTGGCACCTGCGTTCTCCGATTATGTTTTCAAACTTTGGCAGCCTCTTCAGCAGCCTCATAATGTTTTTGACAGCTCACTATTTACTTGGTCCGACCATTTATTTTTAAATCCATTTGGTCGGGAGTGACGCAAGCTTCAGTACCTTTCTTTCATGTTATCACTCACCTGTTTGTCCTCAAATTACATTGAGTGCCGGGCCATGAGTTTTATCTTTATTCTATTTTCATTTTTATTGCCCATACTGTATCTTTTAGGAAGACATAATGAATAGACTTTGGTCGCCCCTGGTTTGACCCCAAATCTGACACTTTTAATTTTTTATTCGAGTTTCTATGAATTTTATAAAAAATATTATTTGAATATATATATATATATATATATATATGATATGAATCCTGCAGGTACTTTGATAAAATTATAAATACATTTGATTTGATTATTTGATTTCATATTAAATGGGGTTAAATGGTCTATAGCCCAGTGCGGAAAGGTTTTAGGGGCGGCAGATTTTTCAGCATTAATAAATCAGTTCCTAAAGACTTTGGATGTTGCCTCTAGCTCAGCACTCTATTTTTGTAAAATGTTCAATGATAAAGGCCTTGAATTTCGATATCTGTGTTCTTCCTGAAACGAAGCTGTAAATTTGGAGCCATTGGGCTGGGTTTTAAATTGCGCCTCCCCTACCACTACCACTAAACTTAAATGTTTATAATGAAGGAGGCTAGTAAAAAGATAGAAATATACTCTTCTTAGGGACTCTATGTGGCGAAAGCTTCAGGCCCCTCGCTTTGGTAGGTATCTCACTATGCTTGCGTTGCGTACGGTACCGTATCAAAAAACTCATAGATTTAGTTTTAGTTTAGTTTAGTTTTAGCTTAGTTATGAGTATTAAGGGGGCCCCAGCACGGGAGAAATCCTTTGGGCCACCCCTACTTCATTATATCAATATATATTATGCGCCTATTTATTCGAAATTCCCCCTCCTGCTTGTCACTTTAGGTAAATAAATCTAAACTTTACTATAAAAGTGCGTAAATTTCCGCCTTCGGGCCAACTATTCAAAACAAATTCCCATGGTGGACGGCCCTGTTTGCAGATCAGTAAACAAATTTTCGCCAGTAACATCTATAAAACCTTACTGCTGTCAATGTGCGTGAACCCCGTATTTCGGGCCTATTTGTTTTTCTCAAAAAATGTCCCCCGGGGAGACCACTAGATAGATTTTTCCAAATTTAGAATTTAATTTTTTGGAGCGGCAATATTTGGGAGCCCAGGGTGGCACTGAGCATTACTACGCCTCTGCATACGCTATAACATTCCAAAAAAAATTCCGAAGGGTACCTCACCTCTCCATGCAATTGGCATGAGGAAATTAGGCACACTAACTTAGGAACATTATATTGTTGTGTATAATCCCAGGTTAAGATTAAAAATAATCACCATAGCAGGCCCACCAGTGGTCTGTGAATGCAACTGTTCAGTACGTGCACCGAGTAATTAAAAAATATATAAAACTACCTTTCACAGCCTCTGCAGACACTTCGGCAGTTAAAACTCAGACAACCTCGATTTCACCTCGGATGGATTGCTCGAGTCTAGTCCTTCTGCAGAGGAATGCATTGTAACAGTTATGCTGTCTGCACTACACATCCCTAGTCCCCACTCCATAAGCTTTTGTCTGTCATCTTTCAATGAGGTTCTGTAGGGACAGTTTTGATCACTAGGTTCGCTGACGACAAACCGATATCCGTATTTTTCAAAATGGCTGCCCTTAGCATCTAATTAATTCTTTTAATATTTTTTATAATATTTTTACTATGCCTGGACCTTATTTCGCTGCATATAATTTAATATATATATTCTCCATGATTTACAGAAAAATAACACTTTAACATAATGCATAAATAAGATAATTTTAAAATATTATTGAGGCTTATGGAAAAATCAACGCTTTGATATCTTAGCAACTGGTACTGCCAACTACAAAATGACGTCACAAATGAACCTCATTCTCGTTTAAGCCCGGTAGGAACGGATGATTCGCCCAGTCGCAGAATCCCCCCCCCCCCTCTCACTCTCAATAGCGTATCCACGGGGGAGGTCACGGGGGTCATGACCCCCCCCCCCCCTAAATTAGTAATAAATTCATAAGCCGGCTATTCCACTTGTCAATATTCCGTCAATAATTGATGAGATTTTTTCTTTACTCTACATGTCATTGTCCATTTTAACTGCAGCATGTTAAAATTGATTTGATCAATGATCATAGAGGAAAATCACGCTTAATAATAAATAATAATAAACTAAAATTAAACAATGGCGTCGTCTGGAGATGATAAATTGTAATTAATTTCTTGAGAACAAACGAATTACAGTTTTCCATAATTTAAATCATAAAATTTCTTGTAGATTATAAAATTAAAAGAAAGACGGCGGGCAAACTTACAAAATTGGAAAAAATTGAAAACAAAAATGGTCAATTATTGA
Organism: Psococerastis gibbosa; assembly: GCA_963971405.1. Classification (NCBI taxonomy): domain Eukaryota; kingdom Metazoa; phylum Arthropoda; class Insecta; order Psocodea; family Psocidae; genus Psococerastis; species Psococerastis gibbosa. The sequence continues at coordinate 27,460,132 of OZ020485.1, forward strand.
AGACAAGTGGAATGAGAATTGAGATGTAAAAATATAAATGCAACATTCATGATATTTCCGTCAATGGCATTATCAAAATTCAACAAAAATTGACAAGTGGAATAGCCGCCTAAGATAGTAATAATATTTTTTGCAAAAACGATTTCTCGGGAAAGTGGGGGTATATGCTGCACACCTACACATACAACTTGTGACCCCCCCCCCTAAATTTTTCCGCCCTTGCTCTCTCTCAATTTCACCAATGAGAATAAAAACAGTAGTGCTACAACAGTATGTCCCATATATCAGTAATAATTATATTCTGCCTAGTATTGTATATTTACACACTCTTGAAAATGTATAGGCTAAGTACGGTAAACATTTCCAATATATTGTATGGGAACATAGCAACTATAGAGTCACTAATTATTATGGAATACACCTGCAGGGTAATTTTATTGATGTGGGCATGAGGAACTTCAAAGTGTAATTTTTGTTTATTTAACTCCCCGGTGCCAATTTTCTGTAAAATTGTCTGACTAGGAATAAATCAATGTCTTCTCAATTAGATATAGAAGTAGAGGCCAAACGTGAGACAGTGGCGGGGCAATGGGCCGTGGAAAGCTTTGTTCCAACCACTCCTTCTTCATTAGGGCCGCTATCACACATTTCGTCACTGACACCACCTCCCCTCCCATTCAACATAAAAGTTTTCCGAATTTATATATTTGAGTGACAAATTTTTATGTACAATAATTGCAGTAGCACCCAATTAGGCGCCCATTCCACCGACCGGCTAGGGCTATTTACAAAAACAGTGACGTGGTAGGAGACATTCAAGACTTAGGCGGGTTTTCCACCGACCTCGCATTGCAGAATTGACGGAAATGTTTATTTTCCTCTATGCCATAGTTAAAATTGATCAATGATCATGCAGTAAAATCACAAACAAACAAACTAAAATTAAAAAAATGGCGTCATGGGATATGTTAAGTACAAACATTTTAATAGATTTCTATAAAAAGAAAAATTATAATTTCCGTCAATGTCATTTGCATTCTGCAATGCGAGGTCGGTGGAAACGCCACCTAAGTCTTGAGTGTCTGCTACCACGTCACCATTTTTGTAAATAGCCCTAGCCGGTCGGTGGAATGGGCGCCTTAAAGTGGAATAGACCTTTTTTCGCCGTCAATATACGGTAGCTTATAGGAATGCCGAATTGCTGGCGGTTAATATATACTGTACACGGTTTATGCGCCTTGTACAGGAATCCTGGGCAAGGAAATAGAGAAAAATAAAATATATATAAATGCATATAATAATAATAATAATGTCATCACAATATTAATTGAGTAATTTATGACATTTTTACTTCTAAAATGATCTACTTAAGAAAATTACATGATAATGCCTTCTTGCATCACGGGATTAGTCCTTTGTCCACATCAAGCACATGCTTGGCGATGCGGTCTGTATTATTTCCATTATTGTATATTAAAAAATCTAATATGATTATATAACAATAAGAACCGGTCCGAGTTTACTCGAACATGCTTTCCAATTTAACAAAATTATTAGATAGAGAAAATGAGTAATTGCACGGTAAATAATTTTCCTATGGTTAAATTTCCGATATCTCGGGTGGGGGGGGGGGGGGGGGTTGTCCACCTGCCGTCACTGGTGGTGAGGTAAATTCTAGATAGGTCAGACCAACACATTACCACACAGCAATACTGGCAGGGCACGCAATATTTGAGCGTGAATTTTCATTTTAATCATTTTTTCAAAAAAACATTTTTTTTTACAAAACCAAATACTTTTCTGGGAAAGCAACCTGTCCGGTTTGGTTACTCAATTTAACACCTAAAACATACCTGAAGGTAGAAATCATCGATAGAAAGGTGTCGCAGAACAATTAATTTTTAGTCATTTTTCATTAAAATTTAGTTATTTTTATTTTTTTAACTCCAGAAACAAACTATCAAGGGGCAAGCGACCCCCCGCATTTTATTAACATTAATAACGACTACAATATATGTGAATGTAAACGAACTCGTTGGAGCCGTTTTTGAGAAATAATTTTTTTAGACGTTTTTTGGAGTTTTTTGAAAATAAAAACCCCCCAAATTGAGTTCGCCCAAAATAAAAAAAATGGTCCCGAGGTATGATTTTTGTGAACCTACATGCCAAATTTCAATTAAATCGACTGAGTAGTTTGCCCAGAAATCGATGAACAGACAGACAGACAGACAGAGCGACAGACAGATAGACATTTCGTAAAAACCACTTTTTTTGGTTCCTGGGACCTCGAAACGTGTAAATCCGTTGAAATCTCGGAATCGAAAATTTCGACCGTCACAAAGCTTTCCTTATACTACGTATAAATTGGAAAGCAATAATGAAAGTCATAAGAAAATGTAGTTCATGAAGTATAAAAACTAGTGTTATCTTTTCTCTGTCAAGTTTGAGAAAGTCCGGAAGTTTGTTACTGCGGTGCTGGAATCAACTAAAGCGATGGAAGACAATAGTAATGTTTTGTTTGTTCGCGCCATAATTAGGCGGGGTGCCAACGTCAACAGCGCCTCGGCCCACCACCAGCACATGTCAATGGGAAGGTTAGCTAGCCCTTTGCATTACAATTTACAGATTGCCGACGCAAGAAGGCAAGTGTAATTATACAGAAGGTACGGTACCTACCTCTTAAATGTTAATAATCGAATATAACTGATTAAAACCGAGCTGAGTATAAATAAATAAATAAATAAAGACTTTTTTGTTCTATTACTAAGCCAGCCTAGCGGAGTTAGGGCTATAAAGCCCTCTCTTACACTCAACTAGGAAGGCCCGGGACCGCCTGCTTTACATACTGTATATGTTTACTGGTCAGTTTGACTTGGTTTCCTTTTACTTTGGTGGGTATTCCACATACGTCAATCGTCAATGAAAAATTGAAAAATGACGAAACAATGACGTAAATTGACGTGGTAGCAGAATTTTTAGTATGTCTTTAATGTCTGCTAAAACGTCATTTTTCAATTTTTCATTGACGATTGACGTATGTGGAATACCCGCCTTTACAGTACCAATAAATGTCGCTGCTATACCTCTTTTTTACGTTTCTGAGCCACCAAACTGCGTGGGTGCGATGAAAAAAAGGTGGGACACTTGAAACCATAATGACCGTTTTACTACAGCAGCAGATCTGTCCAGCTGACGAATAATTTCACGTAGACCTGCCTGTCTGTCTGCATCTATTATAATTCTTAAGTCATATTATCATGTACACACAAATATCTACAGCATGTGCTCTATGCAAGCAAGGCCGTACGCAGGGGAGGGGGTCAGTGAAATATCGAACTGGAGGACATGAGGTTAAAAGAAAACAGCGTCAATTAAATTACTAGGAACTTGTGCTTGCACATGTATGAGAAATAAAAAATCCCCTTCTGTAGCCTATATATCCATGTGTTACTATACTGTGAAATTAATTTAAATACAGTTTGAATGAATGAAGTAGGTGCTAGAACTAACCAGTGTGCTTAATTTTTTTCTATTTTCTTCTTAATTAAAGGCAAAGCTACCCAGCTTTTATATTCTTTGTAGCTCCTCCCCTGTCCACGAAGACGTCACTCACAAGTCTGGCGGTTAATGAGCCAATTTCGAATCGTCGGCACGGGAACTGTCAAAGGATACGAGGCATTATATCCATCCGCTGAATGGACTACCTGAAGACAAGAGTCTTTGTATAATGTCATGAACAGAATGGCGGCTATTCACTGAGCTGTCGTTGACGGCTAAATATTTTGGCGGGCCTTCACAGCGCTGCGTCAGCATCAGCAAGCCCGCAATGAATGGGACCAATTCACTGCTGAAAACCACTTCCTTTGAGTTTTGGAGTTGATTCTCTCTAGATCGAAGCCTACATTATCAACTTTAAAATTAATTACACTAAATTAATGTTAATATTTTTTGAACTCATTAATAGTTATTCAAAATTTAATTGCTTACTTGATTTGGCAGATGACTTTAAAAAAATGTGTGGCTGTTATGTAGCCTATGTATTATCATATCCATTGCATAGTGAAAAATATTCCCTGCGAAACTATGATTATGCAATCAGCAATAACCGTTACTTGGACATCAAAGGTTTCATAAAAGAAGGGCATAAGATTAGACCTCGTACATGCATTCTATTTATCAATTAATATTCGTAGGTACCGTAATAGATATTATGAGTAGTGGGAAAATATTGTCAAATGGTTAAATTTTGGTTGCTTCGACTTACCCTTTCCCAAAGCACTGAATTGATCGATGGAACGGGCAGATCAATATAATACAACACAGTAATATTGGCAGGGTGTGTAAAGCATTGGGGCATAAAATGTCAAAAATATTCATTAAAAAAAAAAAAAAACTTTGAACCTGTTTGGATTTGTTACTCTATTTAACACCTACAACATACCTGACGCTGAAAAGCATCTATTGAAAGAATCCGCAGAAACATTATTTTATAGTCATTTTTCATGAATATTGAATCTTTTTTTGCCCTCGGAACTAAATTACCAAGGGGCAAGCGACCTATTGGGTTTCGCGTACATTAATAACGATTAAATATATGTGAATTAAGAAGAAAAACATCATTTTTTTGCCGTTTCTTGGAGGTTTTGGAGGGTAGACACCTCCCCCCCCCTTAAAAAAAAGTTAGTACAACATTTAAAAACAAATGATCCCGAGATATGATTTTTGCGAACCTACATACCAAATTTCTCCAAAATTCACCAAGTTAAATACTTCACAAATACTTAAATAAATTAGACTAAATTTTGGCTTGGCCAAAAAAAAAATCATTGGAGCCGTATTTGAAAAACGTTCATGCAACGCTCAATGCACACCGACATATTTCGCCATTTCTGTTTTAAAAAAAAGACAACTCATATATGACTACAGTACAGGAGAAGGTTAGTGAGTTCAAAGTTGCCTCTTGGATGTAACCAGTGAGAATGTACTCGTTCGTTTATAAAAACCGCATAACCCCATTGCTTCCTAATGGCGGCAAAACAATCTCCTTGTTCTTGTGCCAAAGGCTGCGACAGGAAAATTAGTGGGGAACCACAGACTGTTAAGAATGGCGTTCGGGAAGACTTTGATCGGGTTACATGTAAACAAGGTGGTGGAGACCGCATCCGCGCTATATTGGTAGCATGCAGCGGAGGAGCCCTCACCGCCTTTCAGAAGTAAGAACCGAATGGCGGCGTATACTGATAATATATGAGTAGCCGTTATTGTTTTCCTATTTATACGTTAGTATAAGGAAGGCTCTGTGAGTGATGGTCGACATTTTCAATTTCGAGACTCCACCGGATTTACACGTTTTGAGGTCCCAGAAACCCAAAAAATAGTGAAGAACCAGTAGAATCCGGGCTGATGGGCCGTGGTGGAAATGAAAGTGAACTTCCAAACGTTTCGTCAACATCTACGGTAGACATCTTCAGTGGAACTGCGTAGACTTCTAAAATTGTATCTTGGAGGCTCAGCAGCTACTGTGTGGGCAGGGGGATGTGCTCTGATATTTATACTAAGTTGCGGAGTGGTGGGGGGTGGAGGCGGAGTCTTCCTCATACCTGATTGGCTCCCTACTACTTCAACCTGGTTTCCGGATGATGAGACCAGTTTCTTTGTTAAAAATAGTTTTTTACGAAATGTCTGTCGGCCTAAGAAGACGGTAAATAATTAAAAGTCATCTAATCGTGGTCGGGTTAGGTAGTAGGCTTACACCATACAATTGGAGACCTGTTAACACAGGTATATTACCTGTAGAGGCGAGAAGAGAGGTCATTCGGATACATTCATTAAATTGCATTTATATGCGACTAATCATTTTTATTTAAAATAATCCCTACAAAAAATTGAAAGACCCAAATTTTTAATTTCGAGGAAATAGGATTAGATTTTAAAATGTTTGGCAAATAATAGCGACTTGACTGCAGTATACGTATATGCTACAGTAGCAAGGTCGTCTACACCTAGTTCTTCCAGACAGCATGTCAACATATTGTGAAAAGATGGGGTGACGATGTAACACCTTTGAATCGAACCTAGATGTGTGAAGGAGGGAGGAGCACCGGAAGCCAAAACCCGCAGCAAGCAATCAACGATTCAGTCATAATTCCCACAATTACTAGAGCTTCCAAACAGCCGAGCAGGGATTCCGTAAACAACCCAGCTGTTGCTACAGGCCATAGAACAGTTGCGACGCATCGCCGAGAAATATCAAATTAACAGCCTCATTAACACCACCCGGGCCAATTTTTCTGTAGTGGAAAAAAATAAGCCTGATAAGATTAGTATAATCTGGGCTTCTGTCATAATTTGAATAAATAAATAATTCCTATGCCCTATTCTATTACTAAGCCAACCTAGTGGAGTTAGGGCTGTAAAGCCCTTTCTTGCTAGGGAGGCCTGGGACCGTCTAACATGAAGTGGCCAGAAAATGTAGCCAGTGTGGGACTCGAACCTTCAACCTTTCGGGTGATAGACAGAATCCGTACCACTACTCTACAGTCAAGTTCTGACTCGGGTTAACTTTTCACGCAACACCCAACCTGCTGTACCCACAATAGGCCATCATTGTAGGAAATAAACTACTTTGAAAGTAACTTATAAAATAAAGTATTACGATGAAGTATCGTAGGATCGTAGGATCGTAGAGCTTCAGGGCTAGGTGTGTGTTTGTAGTGCAGACAGGCGTTCAATGCAATCCTCTACAGAAGGACTAGAGCAATCCATCCGAGAAATCGAGTTTGTCTGAGTTTTAACTGCCGAAGTGTCTGCAGAGGCTGTGAAAGGTATTTTATATTTTTGTAATTACTCGGTACACGTGCTGAACAGTTGCATTCACAGGTCTTAGGCGAGCCTATTATGGTGGTTATTATTAAATTTAACATAGGATTAAAAATGTAAACATGATAATTTTAGAATGGAATGTGATATTCAAAATTGGTGTAAATTATTAACTCCAAGAATAAGTTACAACTAAACGGCACAGTAAGCCCGCTGAACTCTTTTGTATCTGAGCGTTTCCTCTTAATTTTATTTGATTGTTTTTTTTATTTTTTAAAAAGGTTAATCGCATACAAATTTAATGAATGTATCCGATTGACCTGTTCAGTTGCCTCTGTAGGTTAGTGCCCGTGTTGAGTTACGACACGTCTCCGATCGCATGGCGTGGAAACATTGGCACAAGTGCAAGCACGTTACCACCTGGCCGTTGAAGTCGAAAGTTGAATAGGGCTCGCCCTTTTGTCAAAGTAAATTCTAGGGATATTAAAATCAAAACTAACGAGTCGGCCTACACCCGAAATTTCACCCATACTCATAAAATCTCTCTTTTTAGACAATAGAGGAGGCACATTCGATGCATAGCTATTAATTTTACTAGTTCTGTTCACAAAAGAAAGACAAGATTTATTGTTCATCAATCATCAAAGCCCTAGTAGGCTGCTTGGCAGTCTTCACCCTTTTTCTGACAGCCAATGCGCAGATCCGGTCAAATGTTTTTGACAGAAGGTGAATCAGATAATCGGTGTTCGGATAATTCGGATATTGGAATATTCAGTATTCTGTATATTTCCTGATTAAAATAAGTTAATATGTAATGAATCAACATTTACCGCAAGGCGACGCCCGTTTGCGGTCTTGATATCTGGCTACACATTAATGCTTCAATATAAAATGTGTATTAAGTCAAATAAAATACAAATGGAACAATACGAAATCAGATAAAACCTTGTCTTTCATAAAAATTGAGCTTTAATATGAGTACTACTACTGCCTAGTGCAGTAGTGCCATTCTCATTGCCCATCAGTATCTCATATAATTGAAAATATAATTAGGTGCCCATTCCACATACGTACAACGTCAATGAAAATTATGAAATTGAAGGGCATTTCAATTTTACTCTATGCCATTGTTAAAATTGATCAATGATCAATTGATAATAGAGTAAAATCACAAACAATGAAACAAACAATCTAAAATTAAAAAATGGCGTCATGAGATATGACAAGTACAACTATTTTAATTGATTTATCTAAAAAGAAAGCATTTCTGTATAAAAATTATAATAAGGATTAAATAATAAGGCGACGAAGAAAACAAATACAATTTCAAGAAACAAATTCCAAAAATTTGGCGCATACGCTTCAATTGAAAATTGTCAATTTTTGAAAAACATATGGAATGGCCCCCATTAATGAGAAATTGAAATGTCCTTCAATTTCATAATTTTCATTGACGTTGTACGTATGTGGAATGGGCGCCTTAAACGGTCTGCCCAAACTGAGACACCTAGGGTAGAAAAGAATTATAAATAAATAAATATTTACTTTTTTGGTTCTAATACTAAGCCAACCTAGTGGAGTTAGGGCTATAAAGCCCTCTCTTATAGACTCAACTAGGAAGACCCGGGACCGCCTGCTTTACATGTAGCAATTAAATGTAGCAAGTGTGGGACCAAAACCAACAACTTTTCGGGTGAAAGTCGGAGTCTGTACCACTACTCTACGTATCTACATGTCCTTATCAAAGTAAGAAGAGATAGCTGACCCTAGATTACTGAATTACCATGAATTCATGAAAATTGAGTTTTTTAATTTTTTACCCCCAGCACCAAACCATCAAGAGGCAAGCGACCTATTGGGGATTGTTTACAACAATAACGACTGCAATATATGTGAATCTAAAAAATATCGTTGAAGCCTTTTGTCAGAAATTTCTTTTAGCCGTTTTTTGGTGTTTTTAGAGATTAAAACTCCCCAAAATTAATTTAGCCTATAATTAAAAAAAAAAATTGTACCTACATGGCAAATTTAATCAACGAACTGACCGACAGACATTTCACAAAAACCACTGTTTTGTTCCAGGTACCTCAAAACGTGTAAATCCACTGAAATATCGAAATCAAACATTTCTACCATTACGAAGCTTATACTATACCATTGAATATATAACACGTTATATGTTATATATTCAATGACTATACTTATAAATAGGACAGCAAAACCAGACTTTTGGGTAATTCAGTAATGGCCAGTATATACGGTCAGCCTTGATCTTTCTACATTTTCCAATTGCCTAATTAAAATCAAAATCACCTTGTCATCTTACTGTGTAGAGCCACCACAATGACGTAGGTAGCTGTCACATATTCCCTGCTATATAAATAATTGAATTTATTATAACCTAATGCCACCTTTCACTTTTTTACAAATTACAAGATCACTTTGCGTAACCGTCAAACCCTTGCCCATTAAGCCATTAGTCTTATGACTTTATTTATATTGTCTGGTCGTTGACTGGGTCTACCTACGGTCCTGCGTTCTAGGTGGGGATCAGGCTCTCTTGCGACGTGCAAGGATACAACTCTTTTGTTAGTATGGGCAACATTAATCAAGACGTCAGCCATCTTGGCCAAGAAGATGGTTCTGCGCCTGTATAGTAAGTCTCATGTTCAGGCAACTTACCGGAAATCATGGTGGTAACGTTAAAAAACAAAACCTTTGGCGTATTATCGGACTCACTGCTCTCCCAAGCAAGCTTCGTATGGGGAATTCAAAGAAACTTTATCCAACGTTACATTGCTACCAAGCTAACGTAATCACGACTACATTCTCTGCATGATTTCTTTTTTAAAATCGCCTAATCCCCAACCAACATACAAAGCACTTGATTCCTTTTTTTCCCCCTTCTAATTGGAGATTTTTTTTCCTGAATTTAATTCGGTAGGGATTTTTCGTTTATGCGTAGATTTTATATTAGGGTCCCTACGTGAGTTGCACGAAAATGTCCGGGCCATCACTTATAAGGCTTGATTTTTATTGTTTATCAGCCATATTTGTATCGTTAATGTACTGATTACTCAGTGTCTGGCATTAAAAGCGAATAATAATTTTCAGTTGTACCTAAAGTATCTCGTAGGTTTACATGGATGCATAAGGCAGGGCCAGATGGCCTCTCAGCGGCTCATTTCAGCCTCAGCAGCCTGATCGAGGCAATTATAATACCGGTATTTATTTAATCCCCTGCTGTCTGATCGAAGCGTTTATAATACCGGGGTTAAATAAATACCCTAGGATTATAACTGTAAACAAACAAATTTTGAATAGCACTTTCCATTATAAAATTATCTTGTTTACCAGTGGATTGAATAAATACCGGTATTATAAACGCCCCGATCAGGCTGCTGGTAGTAAAAATGTAAACAAAATAATTTTGTAATGGAAAGTGCTATTCAAAATTTGTTTGTTTACAGTTATAATCCTAGGGTATTTATTTAACCCCGGTATTATGATCGCCTCGATCAGGCTGCAGGTGATCAAATTTAAATTGCAATCGCCCATACTGTACACTGTACCTATTGTCCAAACTTGTCAGGGAATATATGTGCGGATTCTGACTTTCACCCGAAAGGTTGTTGGTTCGAGTCCTACACTATAGTTACATTTTCTGGCCATGCTTTGGAGGACGTGTAAAGTAGGCGGCCCCGGGCTTTCCTAGTTGAGTGTAAAAGAGGGTCTTACAGCAGAGCAGTATAGCACTTGTAGCGTGCAACCCTACCTTTTTATATGTGTATCCAGTTTACTGGATATACTAAATCTTAATATTACGATTACATATCTTCTTATTATTATTTATTAAATTTTTTCAATTTATTTATTTATTTGTAAATCCGCCATATTTGTTTTGTTCAATTAACCAACCTCCAAATAAACATCATCGGTTTAAAATAAATTAATTTTTTTCTATCTTTTATTATTATTCACAATTTAATTATCGCCAGATCTTTTAAAATCACAAAATCATAAAGTATCTATTATTATTTATTTCTATTTATTAATAAAAATACTTTTATTATTATTATTATTACTTTAAAAAAGTTTTTGACGAGAGGTTGGCGGCCGGTTGAATTTGCGGTGGCTTGTTAGAAAATGTTACGAAAAAGGATGGCCGAGAATTTCTTATAACCCGATTTGGATTTTAAAAAAAGAAAAAAAAAATGAGATTTTAAAGAAGGAAGAAGTCATAAGGATGATGGCTGGCAGGAGTTGTGGTGGCATGGATTTGATTTCGACGATGATGGGCTAAACCCCACCCGGAAGGGGGTGTTCGGACTCCGCTCCCTCCTCAGCCCAGACAATGTGACGATTTAGGATTGAGCCATGAGGTGATCGCTTACTTTTTATTTATTGGAGACGCTTATTGGCCACGCTACTACAGGTGCTCTATTTTTCTATATCTTAGGGTTTCATAATTCTATCAAGAATATAATTTCTGTTAATTAATTCTTGTTGTAATTATTTCACAACATTCATTCCTCGATCCTACAGCCTCCTAAAGAACCCTAAGCCGGGGAGAAAACACAACAAAGTGGCTCACACCAACGTTGGGGCCCGAGGTTGTAGAATGGTTGGAATGATTGTTGTGAAATTGTTACGAACATGATAATCTTATTTTTAAATGGATTGTTGACAAAAGTGATATTTCTAGGCTAGAACAATAGTTTTGAAAAGATATAAACAACAGTAGTTTTGAATTAGTTGTTGACAAGTGATATTAATAATTTTGGAAATGATAGTTTTCGAAAAGATAATAACAAACAGTAAATGATACTTTTTAAAATTCTTAATCATAGCATTTATATTTTTGAAAGATGTTCGCTAAGAAAAAATAGTGATAATAAAATGTTTTGATTGTCAACAGGGCTTAGGTTACGGATAATCTTTGTGCTGTTGTGGTTATAATTACAGTTTCGTCAATTCGTCAGGGTTGAGGACGGACGGATCCAGAGGAGTCAACATCGGTTTTATGTAATTCAATCTATAACTATTTATTTAATATTGGGCCTATATAAAAATTATCGTCATTTTACTTTAATTATAGTAAACCATTGATAGGAGTTTGTCCTTTCTGTTTGACACGGAATATATTTGACTTGTTTTGTGCAAATTGGCTCAGTTATCAGCATTGGGGTAGTTCACACACTCTTGGTCGTAGTATTGTATGTATGGAATGAATGATAAGGAAGTATTAATTCATTATATTAATAATAAGCACGTAGGCCTAGATAGGTTACCAAAAGTGGTATAATATATACCAGTTAGTTTTCTTTAGTCGCATTCGTCTTGGGTTTGAGGAGGGGGTGTTTAGGAACACCTACTTCCCTTTTTATGATAATTATAAATAATAAGTGTATTAATAACAATTATCGTGTGAATTACTTCACGTAAGACTATTTAATATTACGATAGACATTGTTGTGGAAAAAAAAAAAAATATATTTATATAAATATATATAGTGAAAAGTGCGAAAGATAATGCCGCGAACCCTAATACAGTTTTTGAGTGCCACCAGTAAGGCCCGGCTAGAAGAGATCGCTGAACAGTTAGGATTACCGATAGAAGGCACGAAGGAGACCCTGAAAAAGGAATTAAAAAGCCACTTCTTAGCGACACCGGAGTCGGCAAACCAGTTTGAGGATATGGCAGACGTTACCATTGTACGGCCTCCTTACTTAGTGGTACCATTAACATTAACACAGTATCTAACCAACTGTGATGGAGAGAAGCTCAAGTCATTAGCCACGGAAGTCGGATGTGAGTTACCGGCGGCTGATCTGGAAGAGCAACGACAATATATGAAAAGCTACGTGAATGATCATCCAGCTTGCCTAGGCGACATTGATAAATTTGCAAATTTGCAATTGGTAAGTTCACCATTACCCGAGACTCGACCAACAGACTTGGAGCCTGAGGAAGAGCTTTCCCACGATCAAGGAGAGGAGATACGGATGGAGAGAGTACTGAATCGAATCTTCAAGGTCAATTTAGAGTTGCAACGCGATTTCCTGCGACAGGTTCTTCCAGGGAGAAGCTCTAGGCCACAACTAGAAATGTTTTTAAAAGAGGCACGACGACGCAACATCACGTTCACCGGTGCCGACGGGAGTCTACCACTTTTTTTTAACAAATTGAAAGATTGCCTTGCCCTTCACCCACTAACAGAAGACGAAAAACTCCGCGCCATACCTACGCTATTTGACGGGCCAGCCGCTCGGTGGTACGCCGGAAATAAGTATGCACTATGGACCGAACTGGAAATGGCGCTGAAGAACGTTTACCTGCCGGCAGACCATCAACTCAAGTTGAAGGTCTTACTATATACTAGAACGATGGGAGAACACGAAAAGGTGGCCCACTACATCGCGGCCATGAAGGCACTGAACGACGACCTCGCAACTCCACTCAAAGAAGTCGAACTTGTACCGTTACTCATGGCTCACCTACCCCCTCGACTGGCTAGTCTTGTAGGTTCCCAACTTACGGTATATACCTCAATAAAATCCTTTGAAATAACTTGCGTCGCGGCGGAGCACCAACTGGAACAACAAGCGTCCTACGTTCCACCGACCAACGCTATGCTATGCAACCCTCTCTACGGTGACTTTGGAGCTTCAAGACCACAACTCCTGGCGCTGGTTTCTCCTGCCAATATGACCACTTACAAGTGTAGGGGTTGCCGCCTGTTTGGACATCGGGAACGAGACTGTCAAACCACTTCTCGTCCATTTTGTTATCACTGTGGCAAGACGGGAGTCCTATCCAGCCTTTGTACATGCCGGCCACCGAAGTTAAACAGCCAAGGGGGCGTGGCGAGGCAGGTGACCACGACCCCCGCAACCGAACAACCTCACCAACAACAGTGAACAATCAGCCATCGGTGCAGATTGATTTGTCTTCTTGTGCGAACGCGCCGGACCCCCAGAAACGGTACTACATTAAAGTAGACATGGGTGGGATTCCAGTTATTGGACTTATTGACCCCGGATCGACTCACTCTGTCATCTTAAGTGAGTATTGGCATGAATTACAAAAAAGGGGACATCACATCCGCGCGGTGTCGGCAAGCGCGACTGTTGCCAATGGGGAAGAAGCCGAAGTAGTCGGGTGTGTCAAGATCAACCTCATTGTAGAAACGGACGCGGGACCCGCAAATTGGGCAGGAGATTGTTACCTTGTGAAGCGTCTCTCTCATCCTCTAATTGTGGGGATGAACACACTGCAAGCCCTCCGAACCGTCATTGACTTCGGACAACATCGAGTAACTCTTCAAGATGGTGCAGCCCCTACTATCATTCGTGCTGACGCTTTTTCTCTACACTGTGTGGATGAGGTGGACGTCAAGGATGTGACCATTGAAGACCCAAATATTAATGAAATGGAGGAATTCTGCCACCAGGACTTAACACCCGTTGACAGAGCCGACTTCAATGACTTACTTCGCAAATGGAAACAGCAGTTCCTCACTTCGAGTGGCAAGTGTGACCTCGTAGAGCATCGAATGTACCTGAAGGAGTTGAATACGGTGCCGGTCAAACAGCGCTACTACCCGATGTCACCACCGGTCCTGGAGATTGTGCATCAGCAGATTAAGAAATTACTAGCAGACGGCGTCATTGTTCCGTCAGAGTCTGAATGGGCGTCGCCTGTAGTTCCGGTCCGCAAGAAAAACGGCGAGATAAGAGTCTGCGTCGACTACAAACGTGTAAACGCCTTGTGTAAATCCAATGCTTTTCCTTTACCCCGGATTCATGAGTCTCTGGACCGTCTGAAAGATGCGTATTTTGTATCTTCGCTTGACCTCCTGTCGGGCTATCATCAAATCCGCGTAGCGGATGACACCAGACCTTTAACAGCTTTTATAGTACCCAATATGGGTCTTTTTGAACATGCCTATGCACCTTTCGGGCTTAGTACGATGCCCGCGACATTCCAGAGTCTGATGCAGCGAGTACTTCGCGAAGCTCAAGAGTTTACAATCGTATACCTAGATGATGTTTTAATATTTTCCCGTACCGCGGAACTACATAAGAAACATTTAGAAATAGTTTTCCGACTCCTCCGTCAAGCCAACTTAAAGGTAAATTGGACAAAGTCCACGTTCGTCCGATCTGAGCTCATCTACCTCGGATATCGTGTGGGAGGAGGCATACTACAAGTCTCCGAAGACAAGGTCGTCGCGATCAGAAATTATCCAAGACCAACGTCTGTAAAGGCCGTCCGCGCCTACCTAGGAATGGTGGGATGGTTTAGGCGTTTCATTCCGAGTTTTTCCGAAACTGCCGCCCCGTTGAACCAGCTGCTACATAAAGATACCCGTTTTGAATGGACTGAGCAACGGGAATCTGCCTTTCAGAAGTTGAAGGATTGCCTTACGTCTTATCCTGTCTTGCGCTGTCCTGACTTCTCTAAACCATTTCAGATTCACTGTGATTCTTCGGACATTGCAGTTGGAGCTGTGCTGATCCAAGAAGAAGACGGAGTGCCCTACGCCGTCGCATACACATCGAAAACGTTATCCAGTAGCCAGCGTAATTACAGTACGACAGAAAAGGAGTTGTTGGCGGTACTACATGCGGTCACTACCTGGTCTTTCTACATCTGGGGAACGCGATTCACCTGTGTGACGGATCACCTGGCTTTGAAATGGATCCGAAACATTCCTAACCCGAGCGGACGTCTGGCCCGTTGGTTAGTTACTCTAAACCAGTTCGACATGGAGATCCTCCATAAGAAGGGTTCCACTCATGTTGTTCCTGACTGCTTGTCACGAATGCAGCCTTCCACCGTCATTTCCGCCTTGACGGGAATTACTGCGCCTTTACCCGACTTTAGTACCATTACGGATCCATGGTACCTCGCCTTACGTAAGAAGATAGAACAGAATCCTACTCATTTCCCGCAGTTTCATCTTACGCCCACATCCATTTTCAAATCCGTTCGAGATCGACTTACCAAAACCGATGATCTTAAGTTACTTGTACCATCCGAGTTTCGAGAGGAGTTGATTAAGCAGCATCACTCGTCATTACCGTCTGGCCATCTCGGAATCAATCGCACTCTCCGTCGCATCGCTGAGAACCATTACTGGCCAAGAATGGCCCGAGATGTGCGCCTCGCCGTTCGCCGATGTCTGGATTGTCAACGCCATAAACCACGCAATACCACGCCTCATGGGCACATGCAGGTGCACCCGCCATCACTCAAACCATTTCGACTTCTGACTTGCGACTTAGTGGGACCATTACCCCGCAGTCGCGGTGGCCATCGTTATATCTGTGTCTTCATTGACTCGTGCACAAAGTGGAGTATAGGAGTCCCATTGAAATCTGCGACTTCGAAGACTGTCGAAGACGCCCTGTTCAATCATGTTATCATGCATCATGGAGTACCGGAGATCATACTGGTGGATAATGGATCACAATTTACTAGTAGGCGATTTAAACAATTCTGTGAAGACCACCATATCAAAATACATTTCTGTCCGCGTTATTATCCACAAAGTAACCCAACTGAAAGATATAATCAGACAATCAAGACCGCGCTGGCTATTTACGCTAAGGATAATCACCAGCTTTGGCATTTACATTTACCATTTGTTCTGTTTGCTCTTAGAACGTCGGTAAGTGAAGCAACGGGTTTTTCTCCATCCAAGCTAGTCTATGGCAGAGAACTGCGCTCCTTTTATGAGTTGGCTGCAACTACTGATAATTCTGATTTAATGCCATTTGATCCTGTCACCTATAATGGCACTTTGACCACTAATCTTGACGCTCTCTATCAACGGGTACGATCCACCGTAAGGAGGGCTAAACAACGACAGGCGGCACGTTATAATTTGCGAAGGAAAGATGTGACCTATCAACCGGGAGAACTAGTGTTTAAGGAAGATTTTCACCAATCTAGTGCTATTGATAAGAAAACAGCCAAATTTTATCCACGATGGGAGGGACCATTCATTATAAAAACAGTGCTTTCGCCAACGCAGTATGAACTGCAACGCATGAATGGTACTTTGGCTGGACGTTGGCATGTGTCTCACTTGAAATCTGTGTTGACCTAGACTATAATATCGTGGGTTCGACTGTGTATTGTTGTGTACTTAAAATAGTATATGAAAGAAAGAGGGGGTGTACCCTACATATTTTTTTTGCTTGTTTTAGTTGTCGTCCCGGAGGTGATTAATAGTTAGTGAGTTTAGTACGACGTTGAATAGGAATGTCCTGGTTGTTTGAGTTTTGAGTACTCCTGGACGTATTAAATTTTGGAAAATGATTCGTGAATCGTTAATGGGGGGGTGAGCTTTCTATCCTTCCATGTCGATTTGCATTGGAGAATGAGGTTGAAAAGACCATGTTTGGATACCTTCTGTTCTGAGTTTGGTTTTTGGTATAGTTAGTGAATTGATCAATAGTTGGGTGGGAGTTTGTTTTCGAGTGTTTGATTTATGAGTGTGTGTGAACTCCCCAATGTGTAATTTTTTTTACGGAGGGTGGTCCGCTATGACCTTTTGAGGGCGATCCTAATGCTATCGCGAGATGCTTAGTATCGACGTTTTACGTTCTGGAACTCCCTACTGTACTCTGTCACGATGGGATAGTCCGGTCTTTTTGGGACCGCGAAGTCCCATACCATATCTCCTCAGCTGTTCTTCTTTCTCTCTGCTCCTACAGATGGCGCCCAATCCGTGGATGGATGTTGTATGAGTGGGATACGAATGGTGTATGATTGGTTTTTCCCTCTTCTGTAGCGAGGTTACCCGTCAGTGGATCGGTTAAGATGTTCTTTAGGTTTTAACCGCTCAAAGGTCTCGTACTGGCTCAGGCTAGTGTAGATCCCTTCCCGTTGTTCCGTTCTTTTCTTCTCTGTTTTTCTGGGGATCTTTGGTTCGTGTGGTGTTGACTTCTTGGGGGCGATGGGGGCTTTTCTCTCGTTTGCTTTCCTAACGAGTGTAGGTTTGAAAAAAAATGGGGGGGGAAGACCCTTGTTGTAGCGTGCAACCCTACCTTTTTATATGTGTATCCAGTTTACTGGATATACTAAATCTTAATATTACGATTACATATCTTCTTATTATTATTTATTAAATTTTTTCAATTTATTTATTTATTTGTAAATCCGCCATATTTGTTTTGTTCAATTAACCAACCTCCAAATAAACATCATCGGTTTAAAATAAATTAATTTTTTTCTATCTTTTATTATTATTCACAATTTAATTATCGCCAGATCTTTTAAAATCACAAAATCATAAAGTATCTATTATTATTTATTTCTATTTATTAATAAAAATACTTTTATTATTATTATTATTACTTTAAAAAAGTTTTTGACGAGAGGTTGGCGGCCGGTTGAATTTGCGGTGGCTTGTTAGAAAATGTTACGAAAAAGGATGGCCGAGAATTTCTTATAACCCGATTTGGATTTTAAAAAAAGAAAAAAAAAATGAGATTTTAAAGAAGGAAGAAGTCATAAGGATGATGGCTGGCAGGAGTTGTGGTGGCATGGATTTGATTTCGACGATGATGGGCTAAACCCCACCCGGAAGGGGGTGTTCGGACTCCGCTCCCTCCTCAGCCCAGACAATGTGACGATTTAGGATTGAGCCATGAGGTGATCGCTTACTTTTTATTTATTGGAGACGCTTATTGGCCACGCTACTACAGGTGCTCTATTTTTCTATATCTTAGGGTTTCATAATTCTATCAAGAATATAATTTCTGTTAATTAATTCTTGTTGTAATTATTTCACAACATTCATTCCTCGATCCTACAGCCTCCTAAAGAACCCTAAGCCGGGGAGAAAACGCAACACACTAACTAGCGTAGTAATAGAATCAAAAGTCTTTATTTATTTATACTATCTCCGAACCTTACGATCCGCGGTATACAACTGTGTACAAAATGCGCCTTTAGTCATGTCGGGCAATGAAACAATAATTAGTAATTATTTGGTTTTGAAGATCCGGTAGCTATAGAGCAAGCTCTGTTGCTGGCGGTGGCCATGTTGATTGCGCCGCGCAGATCATAGAAAACGTGCATGAAATTAACGCATTAGCGGCATTCCACTACACCTGCAAGGGGCTTTCAAGAAACTCCAATGACTGTCAATATATTTTTCCGATCCCCTTTTATGAATTGAAAAAAAGGCGCAAAATGAGGTGCCTTAAAAGCCAGTAAATATTTCTTCTATATTAAAGTCATCCAAGTGACCACAACTGGAATTGCCAAGTGCGTTTGACTTGAACCTGGTCATTTAATAACTTAATTTTTTATGCATTTCCATACTATAGGCTATGTGCGTATGCTCATTAATGATAAGTTCTGTACTTTTTGGTAATACAATAGTCTAAGCCCTAAGGTATGGAAATAATCGAATGGGTTCAGTTTCTTATTATGGGTTATACATTATAGTTAATATATATATATATATATGTCTCAAGAGGTAATAGAAACTTGCAGTATCGTATATATGTGACAATAATTGGTACAATGCTCAAAGACCAATTGAAGCATGCATTAAACAAGGGTAATTGATACAAAATGAATTTAAAAAAAAAATAGAACGTGATCTGATTTCCACTGCCTAATTCACTGTCGGTTCCATTCTTGTGCTAATTTCGCATCACAAACAAGCGGCTAGCAAATTTTCTACAAGGAGAACTGCACGTTTTTATTGCTTATTCTCACGTAATCCTTGGTTTGCTGCTATATAGTCTACTATGCATGTTTTAAAATGTAATATATAGTACTGTATGTATGGTACTTTTTAATGTTACTAAAAGAAATAAGAATATGATTCGACAGCTAGCGTTTTGGGACGGACTAAGGGTTATTTACAATTGGAATAGGCAGAAATTTAATTTTTAATTGTTTTAAATTAATTTCGTTACATTTGTTTGTTTGGTTGTTGCTTGAGCCATATCTTGCAGCGTGGATTTTATTAGTTGGTAGACTTAGACAGGGCTGCAGTCAGGACGGGCTGTTCGGGCCAATTCCTGATGAGGCCCATGAGTGGGGTTCGGGCCAATTCCTGAGGCCCCAGAGTGGTTCGGGCCAATTCCTGAGGTCCATGAGAGGGGTTCCGGCCCGCCACTGATGTGACTATGACTGTGAAAAAAATTACTAGTAATGCAATTTTTCCGACTGATAGAAAGTACACACAAAATAATATAGCCGCGTTAAGAGGTTGTTATGAGTGTACCATAAAGTAGGCTGCACTTCTTGATCATAGCATGTTAGCATCTCAAGATGGCCACGATTCAGACTTCTCCCGCCATTTCAGTTCAAAAGTTGGAAAGTGAAGCAATTTGAAAATGATAAAAAGGTTGACTCTTATGAAAATTATAACGTTAAAGGCCGAATGAAGTAATCTTTTAGTAGTATTAAGATATAACACTGCACTCTCTTTAATAAAATTCAAATCATATTGTCTGCATCCGTTATAAGACCTCTTGGCTGATTTATAATTTAGTATCACGCATAAACTTCTGAATAAGACGTGTAAAATTCCGCGCCCCTCATTGGCACAGGCTGCGGCCCCATAGTTGCCTTCTGGGCCAAATAAGTACCCAACTATTCAACACAATGGTCACATAAATCAGGATGCCCACTGCAGCATATCGGCTCGGCCATCTCCATTGCTTCGGTACGGGAACAACGCCTTCCCGAAGAAAGCTACCTCTCTTGACTCTTTCCTACCACCTGCCATTATATACTCAACTTTTCCATCACCGTATACAACAACGCGTTTGTCGATGGTAAATAATAAGACGTGTCCGCCCTCATAGCCATATCTCATCCAACTACCTACATGCATATCTACATGTTCATTATCATTGGTGAAGTTATAATTTTATTTTATTATCCTATCTCATTTATTCATTTTCATTATTATTTTCTTCATCTTTAGAGTCTAGTGCAGAAACATTATCTTTACCCTTTTGGTAATTTCAGACAATTATTTAACTAGCGGCTAATAGACTGGAAAATGAGTACCTCGTCGAGTCGAGATAAGACCGGGCACTTGCTCTGAACTCGAGCCCCCAACCTATGCCTTTACTGCAGTGGCGTAATAGAAGGGTAGCAAGTTATGCAAGGTATAACCCCGGCCAAAAGGGGCCCCCGCAGAAAGGAGAAAGAACGTAAAGTTTTTGGGATTTGGGGGGGGGGGGTCAAACTGCTCTGTCTTGCGTAAGGGCCCCCAAAATATGTTACGATGCTTTACGGCCTTACGGGGTGTAGTGGTAATACGATGTACCTGAGAGACATCTCGTACCTGTACGATACGATATACTTGATCGAGTTCCGCAGTGTCCGCATTTTCTCGATTCTCTGCCTCTATTTTCGGATGTAATAATTTGAGGACGATGGCTCTTCAATCTAAATAAATGTAATGCTAAAAATGTCAAGCGCAACCCCTTAAGAAACATCTGAGTTCCAAATTACAACACGAACACGGCCCACCAGCTTAGAATCTTTCAATTCAGTAGTTTCACTGTTTGCTCTCATCTCAGTTACAACTGTTACAAGATTTAAGTCAAACTTCTTATGAGAGGGCTTTGAAATTCTGAGCCCCAACCTTTTTGTCTGACGAAAAGCAGCGCCAATATCTTGTTCGTCGAGTGGCAACTAAGTGCTGTGGTGGTCCCCTAGGTGTCTCTCTAATCTCTTGTACTTTCGGGTATCGGAGAAGAGTGAGACAATACGCTCTTTTCTCTTTTTTTCCTCGCTGCCCGTGTTCGCGATTCAAAAGCGATTGATGAATATTTAAATGGTAACCTGTAATACAAAATTTTCACATCTACCGTGTATCTTTACGACACACCCCATTTTTTTACAATCTCAAAAGTAACTGGAAAGGTTTTTATTTATAGACTAACAGGGTTACCATTGCGGTTTGCAGTAAACACGCGTATATAGTACAATATATGCTCTGCACCTTGTACGTAACAATCGGTAGATGCCATTAAGGACCATTTCTCCTCCTCAGCACTGATTACTCAGTGCATTGAAATGTTAACTTAAAATCACTCCCGTATTTGGCAGCAAACGGTATCAGGCTTGCCTCTGAAATATTAGGCTTCATTAGTAACTAATGATATAGCTGTCCTTGTTCAGTTGTTATGTACTGTATTATGGTGTCCGGCCCTGTTGCCTTAAATTAATATATTACTGTCTCGTTATAGGCTACGGTCACCGGTTCATACATTTCTAACAATGCCATTGCTAACTAACATGCGATGTCCATTCCTCCAAACCCACATACCTATATAGTAGATAGGTAGTCACGGATTCAATAGTGTACATGCTTTACAAGCATACATTGTTCGTTTAATGCTCAATGTCACAATAGTAAGTGTACAATTTGTTTTTTCTTTACTCCTGTTTATAGCCTACGTTAGGATAAGGAAAGCTTTGTGATGGTCGAAATGTTCGATTTCAAAATTTCAACGAATTTAAACGTTTAAACGCAGATACATAAGATGGGCAACAAATAAATACCGTAACACACAGAATATCTCCATATAACACTATAACAGAATACACTAACATGAGGAGAAAATGCATAAACCGCACACGGAATAGTCCTGCGGTAAGTAAATAAAAATAAAAAATAAAAATAAACACATAACCTCTTACCGGTACCTCTGTCTAACCCTGCATCGAAAACCAAACTCTCTCATAATATTATATAATATATATAATTGTATTGTTCTGAGGACCCAGGAACCCAAAAAAGTGACATTACGAAGTATCTGTCGGTCTGCCCACGGCCGTAGCCAAGGGGGGTTCATGGGGGTTCAACCCCCCCCCCCCCCCCCGAAATTAAATGGCTTCATACTAGATAGAATTTGATTTTGAGAGGAAAAATAAAAACCAAAATGTAATACCCAATGAAATTTCTACCCCCCCCCCCCCCCCGAAAATAAATCCTGGCTGCGGCCTTGGGTCTGTCTGACTGACTGTTCTTCGATTAGTGAGAAAACTACTCGATGGATGTTGTTGAGCTTCGGCAAGCTCAAAAAACTACAAAAAAAAAAAAAATTAAATTCACATAGCCAATATTGTAGTCGTTATCGATTTAAACAAAACCCAATAGGTCGCTTATGCCCTGATAGTTTGGTACTGGGGGTAACAAATAAAAATACTTTCAATCGATGCTTTCTAACTTCGAGCATGGTTTAAGGTGCTAAATAGAGTAAGTTTTGATGAAAAATATTTTTTTTTTTTTTTTTTTTTTTGCAGAAATTGATAATGCGTATGCAATGCATTAACAATGACATTATTATCGTTGTACTACCTAGGCACAGTATATTCAGGAAATAGGTGGACACGTAATGTCATGTAGCAGCCAATATTTTTTCTCAGGGCAATCCATATAAATATATTTCGTTCAGTCATCTACGCCCCCCCCCCCTTGTCCCTCTTCGAATCTTCGAAGAGTATATAGCTAGCTACGTATCTGATAAAGGCAAAGCAAACCCCAGGAGTTGGGGAATGCCCCTGGCTTATGATGACCGGTCGGGTAACCAAGGTAAATTACCCATTTACTTTTCATGAAATTATCTCCAAACCGCCTCTTTGTCGTTGCGCCGCGTGAAGAGATTCCGCGCTCAATCGTCATCAGTGAGTTGCCAGAAGAGGCATTGGTGGGAAACTAGTTGGATGAATCTGAAATTTGAATCTTATACCATCATTATCATGTGCCCATGACGAACAAATGCAAGAGCAGCGTCAAAACGAAACCTCGGAAAAGCCACTATCTAATATCCTGGTTGAAAAATTTGTTGAGTGGGATACGAGTATGAATAGGTTATTCCTAGGGGAGGGTAGCGTTCTGCTGCGGTTCCATAATTTATCCCGAGGTATATCCCTGGACCCTGGTACAGTTTCAGTAGGATTTCGGTGACAATATCATCAGACTCAGGGTCTTATGACTCTTAATTCTTCTTCTTCTTCTTCTTCTTCGGCCGGTACTCCCCTGCGCCGAAGGAATATATTTATAAATTAACAATTATACCCTTATAATACAAATAACCTGTGGGCCCCCAAGTTAATCAACTTGTCGGGGGCTCGCACAGTAAACGCTGTAGATGATGCAACATGTTTTCTATTTCTCGTCTGTGTTAGCAAAAAAAACTTAGTTTTAATTTCAAATCAGTTTAATTCCTACCATTTAAAATTGTAAGTTAACGTAAAGAGTAATTATAGTAAAGTAAAATAATTAAAGTAAAATATAAAGTAAGTTTTAAAGCGAAGTATTTTAATTCAAAATAATAATAATAATCTTTATTTTTTCTTTAAGTACAACAGTTACAATTTAATTACATTTGGAAGGGGAGCCCAAAGGACAAGTCCCGTGCTGGGCCCCCCTTTTACAAAAGTTAAAGTGAAATATAATAAATTTACAATCTATAATCGTTACTATTAGATTTAATGAAAAGAAATAAATAAATAAAATAAAAGGAATCAAACAAGATAATAATATAGCAAACAATAATAAAATGCAATAATGTGTTATCACCGATACAACTGTTACTTTTAATACTTTTTAAGGGCGCGATGCCACGCTTGTGGCATATGCGCCAGGAAAAATGAAAGTAATGCGAATTTTTACGGGGTTGCTTCTAATTTCGATTATTTTTAAATCCTAAAAAACTCAAAATCGTACCTTGAATGGCATTGAAGGATTCTAACACTGTGTATGTAATACACCAGTGATATGTAATTTGGAAGGTGTTAAACAGAGCCTTCATTTCATGCCCAGCACGACCCATGGTTGCATTTGAACATTTTGAGATACCGCCTATGCCCCCCCCCCCCGCCAAAGTGGTACTTTGAGTATGCAGACCTATGTAGGACCATAGAAAGGTTTGTCACCTGTTCTAAGTTATTTTACCGCTCCACAAAATTTTCCAGAGTGACAAAGTTAAGGTGCCCATTCCATTGACCGGCTAGGGCTATTTCCAAAAACGGTGACGTGGTAGCAGACATTCAAGACTTAGGTGGCGTTTCCACCGACCTCGCATTGCAGAATTGATGGAAATGTTTATTTTCCTCTATGCCATAGTTGAAATTGATCAATGATCATACAGTAAAATCACTAAAATCACAAACAAACAAACTAAAATTAAAAAATGGCGTCATGGGATATGTTAAGTACAAACATTTTAATAGATTTCTATAAAAAGAAAAATTATAATTTCCGTCAATGTCATTTGCATTCTGCAATGCGAGATCGGTGGAAACGCCACCTAAGTCATGAACGTCTGCTACCACGTCACTATTTTTGGAAATAGCCCTAGTCGGTCAATGGAATGGGCGCCTAAAGGGGTAGTACGACTGCTCTGGATCACGAGGTATGCTGCAAGTTGAACTCTATCGGTAACATTTTGAATTGTTAAATTGCTGGTTAATGAAAAAATATATACCACAACAACGCCTCCTTTGGTCACAAATCCTGGAATGGTCCATGCGGATGTTGAATGAGATAGGCTTGGAGAGCTTGCTGGATAAACGGATGCGACAGTAACCTCACCGCCAATTGGATTAGCCCAAACAGGCGAAAAATTCTACCTTGCTCATTCTGGAAGAGCTTGACCTGGCTGGAATGTGTCGGACAGACCAGTATTGCGCTGGAAAGAGGAGAGCCAAGCCAGCCACTTCCACCGCGTTAGCCCTGTTCGAATGTTCCATTTAGGCGCTAATGGGGCCGGCATATCAAATATCAGCCGCGCGGAGGGAGCTCTGGCACTGTTTTTGTAACCAGAAACAATTTGTTGCCGGGCCAGATTGGAAGCAGACTTACTCCAAGTGGTTTGTTTCATTCTCCTTCATTCGCTTTTAACTAAGGTCAAAACCCTACAATATATCAAATTATGTGGTTGTTTAAGAGACAATTATAGACTTACAGACATCCCAACTATAAGTTTTAAAAGGGGGCTTTGTTTTTTATTTGATATATTTTGTCAAAAGAGCTCATTCTGTCTAGTGATTGGCCATACATTTTGGGGAAAGTCTGCAATATTATCATACAATCGAAAAGGTGCAGCTAATGAGTTAATTTAATTTAATATGTTAATTTGAAACTTAGATTTAATTTCACGTACCTATTTGGTGGTGGCCCATATTTCCTTATTTATTGAAAGCCCAAGACCATCCGGATGTGTCGCGATCCTAATAAAAATATAAAAAATACTACCTGTAAACTCAGCCATACAGTATTCATTAGCTGTTACAAAAATCTTGTTGCATTCAGGTTTTTAAAACTAGACACCTACCTACCCATAGCACTTCTTTCCTTTAATAGAGACATCGTGACAACATAGGCGTTAAAGCCAGAAGGTTATCTGATATATATAAAGGAGCATAACAAGAAACTCAATACAATACTAACTAAAGTATTCAATGAAATAAAATTAATTGCAGCTGCATTTCAATACAGTGGCTCGTTATAAATGCATTTATGGCTTCCGAACGCAAGCAAATGAGAGAAATCTGTGGCGGTATCTGAAAGAATCCATCTCCACCCCATGGCAATGACTGGTAGTACCAGCAGAAGACAATGGTGGTGGAGGTCGGACAATGGATTGTGGAGACCATGCAGGGCTATCTGCTGGATAACTATCCGATCAAGATATTTATAGCAAGTCGTGTTGCTTGTAGGCGTCTGGATTTATAGTTACGTCTTCATTTATTCTCAGGTTCGCCGAGCGCGGTGCCCTCTCCGTGGCCTTCAACTCCGATGTTGCCATGAAGATCTGCTGCTGAACAGGGCAGGATTTAGGATTTTGGGAACATGCTATAACCTTATCTGTCTGCCTGGAGACATTTATGGGTGTTTGGATTTTCCAGCTGAATATGGGTTTTCCATCTAGATTGTCAATTTTTCAGTTGTAACCAACCGGTTTGCTACCATTTCCAGCTGGAGGATTGGGTTATCCGACTGGATGTAAATAAGCTTATTTTCCAGATGGAAATTTGGTTTATCCACCTGGATTTTGATTTTCCATTAGTAGGTTTGGATTCTCCAATTTTTTTTTTTTTTTTTTTTTTTTTTTTTTTAACAAAAAGGTTAAACGCATACAAACAATTTAATGGATGTTTAGTAGGATGATTGTTGGAGTTCAAGAGGCAACTGACAGGCTAATCCATACATCCAGCTGGAAATTTAAGCCAACCAGCAGGAAGTTAAAAGCATCGTAAAAACCAACTTAAGAAACTGGACCGTTCGGCGGGAGGAACCGAGCCAGCTGGCTGCTGGACAATTTATCCAGCAGGAACATCCCGACCTGCAGCTGGCCAATCCAGTCGTCTAGAAAATCTAAAAATTGAGCTAAAAATCTAGCCATATAGACGTATAATTGAAATATCTAGATAAGATAAGATGAAGCAGATGAAATGCAAATACAAAAACATAGAATTAAACCTTCAAATTTCTCGCTGAAACATCAAGACATCCGCAAAATCTTGCTATTTAACTAGAAAATCAATTATCCAGCTGTAAAATTTAAATATCCATTAGGATAATCCACCCATCAATATATATATATTGTATAATCCAAACATAGAAACATCCAGCTACATTTTTTAATAAAAGTATGGATTCCTCCTCCCATTTCTCATCCTTGAGTCAAGGACTTCATTATTATGCCTAGGGGACAAAAGAATTTAGGTAGACCATGGTCCAGTGAAATTTGACACTTTTGAAATTAATCGAAAACCAGATGGTCTTGTGGACAGTGCTCACTGGTGTTCCGTCTTGCATCACTCCATATTAGCAATGCTGTGTGTTAAGTCTGACACGTTTGTTTTTCGGCTGTTCAGGCTATCGAGTTGTCTGTCTTCAGATTTTGACGAAGTAATGAACCACATTAAGCGCGAGGTACTTTACCATTTAGCCATATTGCAGAACTCTCGCATAACACATTCTATTCAGTGGCGTAACAAATTTTAGGGAGCCCTTACGCAAGACAGAGCACTGGGCCCCCCTACATTTTTTTGCAATTACACTAGGTCTACAATTTCATTTCTTTTCAATTTTACATATTTTTTCAGAAAATCCAAAAAAATTTGTTTTTTTATCCTTTCTGTGGGGGTCCTTTTTGGCCTTGCATAACTTGCTACCCTTCTGTTACGTCACTGATTCTATTACTACTGCGAAATTGATTTTTGGTTAGGCGGCTATTCCACCGACTAATTTGCTTCACTAATCGTGGTAGCAGACATCATTAATAAGTCTCTACCATATTATAACTTAATTTATAATAGATAAGTTAAATATCTACATAATAGTCTCCTTAAATTAAAACAAACAAAAAATCTCAAAACACAAGTGAATTAGTGAAGCAATTAAATTAGTGAAGCAAATTGGCCGGTGGAATAGCCGCCTTAGAAACGACATACTGTATAGTACTGGTGAAGTAATGAAGGGGTGGAACTGTGGAAGGGAGTGGCTCTCAGGCAAGTTACGACCTGCTCTCATGCCCTTAAAAACTAAGCATCGGATACTTTTCCCCCTCAACCGCAAGTATGTGAGTGCCCCTTTAACTATAGCTTACAAAAGAGGAATGAAATAAGACAAAGAGGACAATTAGTTTATTTTCGATGGAAGTGGTGAAAATTTAATTGGTCTGAAGCACTGAGATCTTATCGTGTGTCTAACGAATTCTAACCATGTTAAGGCTGCGAGATCTTAGAGATAATAATGTTTTATAATCTCACGATGAAGCTGAAAGCAGGATTTTTAAATGATAAAACAAAAGACAATCTGGGTAGGAAGGTACCATAATAGAGCCTGGATGCGGATGCCTCACATAGGTACACAATACGCATGTAAGCGGATCATCACGGAGGCCGGAGGGGGGGGGGGTGTGAACGATTTTTTTGAGATCTTGCCTTATTATGATGCATCCATTTAATTAAATGAATGGAATTAATAAGTTAATTATTATACTATAAAAAGACTATAAAAAGTTTCGATGCTAGAGCGACCCGATCATGGCGATTTTAATACCGGGGTTAATATAATACCCTGGTATTAAAAATGAAATAAGATAATTTTACAATGGACAGTACTATTCAACCTTTGTTTGTTTACAGTTTTAACCCCAGGAGTAATTTAATACCAATCGCTATAATCGGCCCACTGCATGTAATACAGTTTATTCTAATTACCTGCTTCATGTTATGTGTGTAAACAACACAAGTGTGCACCTTCGGAGAACCTAAGGCTATAGAGAAAAAACGTTTTTGACTTTAGTGGTCTTCTAGTCCCTCCAATTAGTTACGCTGCCATTAGATGTCTGTTGGAAATTATTTCAATATATTGCACGTTGTACTTACTGACGCAAAAGGGAAAAGTACCTAACTTTTTCGAAACTATTTGAGCTTTTTAATGTCCAAGACTCCAGGTTTTAGTAGCTTGTTGAGGATTTGTGTGTAGGTGCAGAAATGGTGGCGATGCGTGCCCGATCTTGAGCTAATGAAGGCCGGAATTCTTGTCGCTAAGCCGTAAGTTGTACTTCATTTTTACAGTCCATCAGTTCATGATCATTAAATCTCATGTAATAACGCACCTCAATTGCCTTGTACTTTTTCCATTTTGATTGCTCCAAGATTAATTTGAATACTGACACTATAAAATTGGTCTTTATGTACTTACCCTCATTATGTATAGGCTACCTACAGTACACTCATTAGAAAAGTTATTAGGTAATCAAACCTGGTGCATGGATGTGCCTTTAGGCCCACTACCACTGAATACTCAGAGGCGCACAGCGATGAAGGGTTGGATTCCTAAAAATTAATTAACTAATTAAAAATAATACGAAAAAGACTAATTAATAAAAATTTACAATAACCTTCAAACCCACCATAGCAGACTAGTGGCCTCGTGGCCGCCCAACAACTTCTGAAGTTGGCCCTGCAAATTAAATGAAATCGGATATAATAAAATGAGTATATTATAGCAGTTTGCCGAAAGACAATAGTGTACACCACACCAACCCCATTCAAAACCACAGCATTGCAACATATAAACATACAACGCGTGAGCCCCAAAGGGCGTTTTATATTAGGCGGGGATTCCACCAACGCCAATAGTGATATTAAATGTTTTTTGACGTGATAGCAGACAGTTTTAGACTGTCTACTACTGGCTACCACGTCTACTATTGACGTTGGTGGAATCCCCGCCTTAACTCCGGTATTATAATCGCCATGATTAGCCTGCAGTGGGCCTACTATGCCGTCGAAGGAATAACTTATTGCGAGGGTTAAAAATGTAAACAAAACAATTTTAGAATGCAAAGTGCTATTTTAAAATTGGTTTGCTTAGGTGCCCATTCCATTGGCTGGCTAGGGCTATTTCCAACAACGGTGACGTGGTAGCAGACATTCAAGACTTAGGTGGCGTTTCCACCGACCTCGCATTGCAGAATTGACGGAAATGTTTATTTTCCTCTACGCAATAGTTAAAATTGATCAATGATCATACAGTAAAATCACAAACAAAAAAACTAAAATTAAAAAATGGCGTCATGGGATATGTTAAATACAAACATTTTAATAGATTTCTATAAAAAGAAAAATTCTAATTTCCGTCAATGTCATTTGCATTCTGCAATGCGGGATCGGTGGAAACCCCGCCTAAGTCTTGAATGTCTGCTACCACGTCACTGTTTTTGGAAATAGCCCTAGCCGGTCAATGGAATGGGTGCCTTACTTTTTTAACCCATCAGGAATAAGTTAACGTGGTACCTCGTGCTATGCCTCCAACAGCATCTGCGTGGTCAGGATTTAAGCAGGTAGGTATAGTCCACGCAAAATGAGAAAAGTGTGGACAAGGACTGTTTTGATTCTGTGCAACACTGTAAAAATATTCTTTGCACCATTTTGTGTTACCTTGTTGCATTGGATGCGAGGCATAACAAAAATTGTGCAAAGAATATTTTTACAGTGTTGCTCAGGATCAAAACATTCCATGTCCATACTTTTCTCATTTTGCGTGGACTATACCTAATATAATTTCTATATGAATGACTATAGTCACTATAGTGCTCTATATAGCGCCAATGTCATTATTTCATTAACATTATCAATACCTATATAACATGAGCGTAGACTTTTAATTTCTGAGGTAATGGATTTTTTAACTGAAGTGCAGCTAACGTCCGTTCAACCGTTGATATCACCGGAACGCAATTTTCACAAATGCTCAAAGCATGATTTACCGTTATTAAATGGTAAATTGAATTTGGTCTGTCAATAACACTCTTTCAAATGGGACAAAAATTTGTTTTAATAAAGGGTGGCGTGAAAATAACGAAAAGGTTACAGGGTCTTTTTAGGGTTATAGGATATAACCAGAGGCGAATCTATAACTTGCCTTTGGGAGGGGCAGGGGGGCTAACAATTCAGTAAAAGTTAATAGATATTTCATTAGGTTCAGCTTGTCCATTCAATAGTGTACCGTAATGACTAAATTTAGAAACAGAGATCATGGTATTAAAAAAAAATTATCGAATATCGGTACCTCAATAAAGCTGTCTACTCATTGGGGAAATTTAATTGTTTTACGATATTTTTAACATTAGGTACTGTATGAGTTTATATATTGTGTAATGTGTCATCATGCGACTTCACAATACATATGATTTTGTAAAGTTGTATATGCGGACATTATATCTTATCTATCCTTATCTTTCGTATTCCAATTACGTACAACACTTGGTGGCAGCCGCACCGCACATTGAAGTCCGGTATAACTAACTGTCTTGTATTCCATTGGTTCCCATCACCACTTTAAGGTAAAAGGAATACAGCAAGGCACCGCCATAAAATGGTAGATTGCAGAAAAAAAATACATACTCTACAATGTCCCAAATATGTGTCATTTACACCTATTTTCCCAGTCCTATGAATCCTATGATAATCAATTTCAATTCTGCCTCAGTTTTTTACCATGCTGAAATGACCGAATATTGACTTAAAATTTAGGTCTCCCTAGATCCCCCCCCCCCCCCCCCACACACACACGTCCATCATTTCCCATATTTTCAAGATTTCTAAGAATCATTTTTCTACTGTTTATTAGACCAATAATCGAGCGCGTATTATCGTGCAATCAAACGAATGCCAAGTATTATAAAGACGTAATTCGTAAGCTGAATGGGGTTATTCGCTGGTATTCGATAAGAGTGAAAAACGGTACTCAAAACTTGGTCATAACTTGGTCATAACTTGGTCCAAACTTTTGGATGAACCCTTCTATAACAAGCACCTGTTGACAATCGGTGCTCAAAACACCCAATAGCTATAACACCCAAAGCCAAACTAATGGGGCCCGGGTCAACAGAATTCATTCATTATAGAAACACATAACGGCCCTATAAGTCAATGGGTAACGAGCACAGGATGAAATACAAGGAAAACTACTAATTTTTATCAGGTATAGTGTTGAATTTATACCTTGAGAGCAATCTTTCTATCCCCTACCTGCCGATTGGAAGGCTATACGACTGATGATGGCTACTCCTTATTGGTCCTTTAGTTGTTACTTGGGTAGTAATTTATGTTGGACCTGACACATCCTTTTCCAGACAACTTATTTTAAGATTTTGAGAAGCGACAAAGTCTCGGTCGTATAATTAGTTGGGCCGTTGATGGTGGTACCGTCCGGGAGGGTCGCCACCTGTAATGTCATTACTAACCACAGCTTTAATTTTTTTATTTGTCAAATTGAGTCTAATTTTGTATGGGATGGGTAAAAAGAGTTGGTTTTTGACGCAATGAGTGATACCGCACCACTGCTATTCAAAGCTAGCTCAATTTACAACTTCAAGACCTTGACAATGAAAAATACATTTTTTTACACTGTATATTGCCATAATATCAGCAATGTCACCGCATGAAGAGATAAGCAATCTAATAAAGGAGACGCTAAGCAGCAAATGACCTTTTAATAGAATTGCATGAACTACGGAAAATAAATTTACTGTGCAAGTCGCATGACTGCAGCAAGATAAATGTTGGTAGAAATAGCCATCTCTCTCACAATCTTGTGGCATCATCTCTTGTCGCAGCCATGCAAATCCAACTGTTGAACCCTGGACCCACTACGTAGGACATGGCAAACACTTGGCTAAACCTATAAATCTATTGAAAACATGGCGCTGTTAGGCCAATATATAGGCTCAATAGGCTACACCTACACAAACGATACACGCCTTGTTCGCTACCCCATTAAACTATTTCATTAACATTATTTATTTCTTTATTTAACGACGTAGTTGTCAGCTTACTATCTATATTTATTACTAGGTAATCGCGCTATTATTGCTACCATTTGAAATAATTTGTTTGGTATTATGTGACTTAGGTGGGCGTTAACTGCGCCGTTTGGCTGATATACAGTTTGTAAAGTTCATCATTTTTCAGAGTATTTTTTTTTATCAGTTTCAAGCCCTACTGTTAAAATTCTGCGTTTTGATAGAATCGAAAGTGACATTAAAATACTAATATTTAAATTAAACTATTGTTGATATATGGTACACAGTTAGTTGTAAGAGAGGGCCATACGCCCTAATCTCGCTGTATCTATATTCACATGTATTATTTTTTCAATAAAGACTATTATTATTATCCTAGTTCCTATTTTAATAGAAAAAATGTCTTTTTAAATTGTAAGTTATCCAATCTCCTTTTGCGAAAGAAAAAAAGAAGAAAAAATGAACCAAGCAAATCCGAAAGAGTTTTTTGACTTGAAAAATTGATCTGTACCACAAGTTTTTGTTAAATATAACACCTGTACGGGCTGTATGCAGCTGTATGTCGTGGGGTAACGACGTAGGAAAACAAAATAATAATAATTATTATTATTCTTATTTAGCAGCACTGTATGAGTCTTTTGTCCCAAATAAGCGCTAGCTTGGGGATGCGGGATGGTATTATTATGTATTGTATTTTTGTAATATATGCTCCTTGTCCAGGGAATACTGGACAAGGAAAATAAAGAAAGAAAGATTATTATCAGCATTTGAAATCAGCAGGAACCGGAACCAAGCAACTGATAGACGACCATCCAGTGTTAGTTGAGTGAGGTATTAATATGACTTAGGTGTGCGGAAACTGCGCCATTTGGCTTAAATACAGTATCTTTTTTTGAGTATTTTTTTTTTAAATCAGTTTCAAGTCCTACTATTAAAATTCTGCGATTTGGAATGGAAAATGAAAATAGTAGGAACCAAAACCAAGCAACAGATAGACCGACCAATCCTAATAATGAGTGAGGTATTACGCATTCTGGCAGCAAAAAACTTTAGATATTACAATCGAGGACTTATTAATAAATCTACAAATTGGGAGGGACGGGGTCCCCCCCCCCCCCCCGGGGGCAATTTTAAAGTTTTGTAATGAAAAGGGTTTGGGCGTTTCTAGTCAATTTAACAATAGCAACGGATTTTTGCGACAAAAAAACATAATTAAGCCACAACGTTGCATTGAGTGAGCCGCTGCCTAGCCTGTTTTAACAAATTAACCAAAAACATTATTTTGTTCACGGTAAGGTTTGAGGCTAGAATTTTTAGCAAGTCATATAATATTTTAATTTTATTTTTAATCTAAAAGCAAAATCGTGCTTCATCAACTTCTTCATAACGGTATTCGTTTTTAATTGTTGCAAATCTTGAGGTTCATAAGTGAAGCATTACAAGAAAAAGTTTGCACTCTCCTACCTATGCATCTATTGTAGTTTGTTTAGTCTCTCCGCACGGCACACCACCTTAAAATTAATTGCAATTTCCGTCTGAAACGCTATAGCCATGTCCACGGCAGACTCACGTTCCATCCTACCCTGCAAATGACTCTATTACCTCGCAAACACAATTATTTCGGCCCGAAGGTGAGTCTAAGAAAAACAAGGTTTAACCCATGAAAAAACCTAAGACCCTGTCATTTAATAAATAATTTAAGGAACAACATAATTAACTTTGAAAGGAGTTGAAGAAGATGCGGCTGGCGTTTTTATTAGGAAGGTGGGCGTTAAGTTATTAAAAAACCCGATTCAAACCTGCTTCAGGCCAAAGTAACCCATCATCTTCCAGTGAACTGTAACGAGAAATTAATGATTTACTTTTGGTTCAGGATGTCTATATTTTTACGATATTTTTCATATTCTTTAATCAGTTATGCATTATGTCATTATTTAACAAACATAGCCAGGCCCGCGGTTTGAACTTTAGAATTAAGTATATATGGTTACTTGAGTAGACTTAGTGTACATTTTTATTTCTTAGCTCTAAAAGCGTTTGTGAATAAAACGGACCACGAAGATGGTAGGTATAATTGAATGGAACATAATAATTATCTTACGGCCGTTCGAAAAGGCAATTCTCTTCCCATTCTTATCTGATTTGTTTGAAAGAAACAATGCATTTTAAAGTACTCGTTGATAAAACGAGGGGAACGTTTGTGACAATACATGCCTCTACGTAACTATTTGGGGCTGCCTACATCGACCAAGTCGATCTGATTGACTTGCCATTGACGAACATGGTTGTCTTTGCCAAGAAGATTAAGCTGTTGTTTTTCATCAGTAGATTAATTGGTAATGGTCCTAGCATGAATGCAAGGGCGGATTTTAGGGGGGG
Source organism: Psococerastis gibbosa (assembly GCA_963971405.1). Taxonomy (NCBI): domain Eukaryota; kingdom Metazoa; phylum Arthropoda; class Insecta; order Psocodea; family Psocidae; genus Psococerastis; species Psococerastis gibbosa. The sequence continues at coordinate 27,495,658 of OZ020485.1, forward strand.
TCAGGGGGTCTGGACCCCCCCCCCCAAATCAAATGAACTTACACTAGATAATATGGGTTTACAGTGGGAATTAAAAATAATGATGTTTTTTAATGTCCACTGAATCTGCCCGCTGACCCCCCCCCCCCCCCAAATTGGAGGCAAAATCCGCCCTTGCATGAATGATTGCGATGTGATCCTAATACTTATGCTGTTCAAAGGTCCCCAAGACCTATGTCAGCACAAGTCTCTAAATAATAATAATAATGCCTCTTAATAAGTTATTTAAATATATTTTGTTGTAAATAATCGACAAAAAAGGTGGTGTATTTATTTTTCGGCACCTTGTGATGGTGACATCATGGCCCGATGGCTGGCTGTGTCAGTTGTGGATCCAGAAATTTACTAAGGGGGGGGGGACCTTGCTTATTGTTTATGCAATAATGCCCGTCCGTTAGTCTTGCAAATTGCTTAACTCCGCTTCTTCATTATTTCCTATAGCGGGTGTTTGTAGAAAATTGACATCGAGGACCTTTTGTCAATGGCCAAAAGTCATACGGAAGCAATATCAATAACGTCCGGAAAACCATGGGATCATTGCCATTGGGCATTAAGCATGGACTTAATATGGGCCTAGGTCCATTAAAATATAATCAGGACGTTATAATTAGATTATTATAGACTATTATTTATCAAGATCATAGGCATTACCGCATTTGAACACTTCCTGTGCATCTACACCGTCGAAAAATTTGCCCCACACAATTTTCTTTACTGACCACTAGAATTGACTTAATCACTAACTTAATGTTATCATAACTAAATGCAACAAAAACAAATAAATAACACCCCCTGCCGCGAAAAAATGTTACGTGACAACTGCTTAAAATCTACAAGTATAAAATTATTTCACGTCAAGATTTCCCGTTAGAATTTGGTTTGAAATGGTACCCTATTTAATTTTTTCGTAATCCTTTACTGTACCGTTCCGCATTGGACTACTGAATACCAAATATATAGTAAACATAGTTATAAGCAACAGCAAGTTAACAACAAAATACAGTATGAAAATAAATAAAAAACAAAACTGCGGCTTCTTGATAAATCGCCTCAACCATAAAAGTACACGAAATTCATGGATTAACATGCTCTAAATTATAAGGATATAATGACTGGGTAAAATAAAAATGGCGCTAGGAATTAGGAAATGAAGTGCATGAGCGGTAATTGCGGAGGTCATCAGCTCTGAAGCCGGCTTGTCTTAGCTAATAAAGCTCTCAGTTCACAGCACGGACAACCTGAATAAGAGCCCTCTTGTTCCACCAGCCGCGCCGGTCACATTTGATGAAGAACAGATTTAACAGCCTGGTCCATCTGCCCAGCACAGCCAGTATCCGGATTAAAGTAATCAGGGTCGAACCCAGAGAAGGTAATACGGTGTACATCACTCCATCCCTAAATAATAAATTGACCGGTAGTAAATGTAAATAATCCAAAGGCAGCTATTCCACTTGTTAGGTTTTTTTCAATTTTGGTAATGTCATTGACGGAAATATCATAAATGTTGCATTTATATTTATACACCTGCCAACGGCCTTACCATGTTGATTCCATTCGAGCAGAGCATGTTTCAAACTGCGGCAACTTGGTAGTGTGCACAGCGTTGGCAGGGGAACCTGGTGGGACATGATAACGCGCTTAGGCAGTATAAGCCGAGTCCTGGTCACCTCCGATCTAATCGTGTGACTTTACCATGTTCCCCAAGTGGTTCGGAATCCACTATAATCAGGAGGTCCACCCTGTTAGTCAACTCCCCTTTCCCCGAGTCTGCCCTTTGGGTGCCTCAAGTTAACAAACAGACTCACTCCCCCTCCAGGCTGACAGGGTTGCTTAAAGCAGAAATGCTGAAAGCAGGCGTTAGAAACAACAACAACAACAACAACAACAATATTTATACACCTCATTGCACTTGTCATCAATAATTGACCATTTTTGTTTTCAACTTTTTCCAATTGTTTTGCCATTGCTTAATTTTAGTTTGTTGTTGTTTGCAAAGCGTGATTTTACTCTATGATCATTGATCAATTTTAACATGCGGAAGTTAAAATGGACAATGACATAGAATAAAACAAAAATCTCATCAATTGTTGATGCACAAATGAAGGGAATATTGACAAGTGGAATAGCCACCTAAATAAACCACTTAACTTACGGGAATTAAAGCGGAATATGAATAAAATTATCAATTATTATTGAGTGTCAACGGACATGTTGCTGACTCATGAGAGGATATCCTCTACCCGTGCTCAGGCCTAGACCCTTATTGGGCTGTCGTGTCCATGGATGGATATAGGGGGGAAAGGGGTAGCTTTAAAATTTAGTAAATCTATTGTAAGTTAATTAATTACGATCATTTTTTGAGATCCATGAAAAACCATTGAAATCCGTGTGCGAGTTAGTTTTAATACTGGTGTAAATATTATTTATTATTTTCCGTTGGTGCTAGGCCTACTGGAGGTTCCAGGTCACCCTGGTTAAGTGTAAGAGAGGTATTTGTTGCCCTAACTCCGCTACGCTAAGTTTTTTAAGTAACAAATTAGGAAGTAATAATTAATTTATTATTTATCAACTGACTCTACTAAAATATAACATGTCCGACAAGTCAAGACTAATTCCTGCAAGCCGTATCGCGTTCTTCCATCCAGGTTTTAATTAAGATACATCACTGGGTAAGAACCTATAAGCATGGGGGACCATTAAGGCTCCCTTGTCACGCTATGCCTATAAACACATCATACAACTTTGTCAATGCCAAGTTCCCCGTTTCAGGTATTGGATGTCTTGTCGCTCGTGCGCAGGATTATCCATTATTTTGTGATTGCTTCCCTTTAATCTGCAGGCCGCTTCTAGTTCTGCTGCCTAAGTGACACTTAGTTCTGAACTTGGTTTTGATCGTAAATCAGATTTGAGTTTCGCAATACCGGTGGCGTTTTTTTAAACGCCGTAACTTTAGGTTCTGAGTAATGATACACTCAAGCCTAAATCTAACAAATATCGCTATTAAGGAATAACTAATTATGACGATGTACAATCCAAATAAATTTGACTCCCCAATTTTTAACTGAGTTGTCAAAAAAACATGGTACCTATGTAGTTATTGTATTGATAGGCTAACAAACCAACAGCACTTGTTCGTCACCCAGATATAGTCAGGTAGCCTACCGACAAGCAGCTTTATGGCGCAACCAATTAAGCCAAATAATTTCAGCGGTTTAGCCCAAGATAGATTGGAAATGGTAGCGCAAATTGAAGCCGAGACCTCCACAATTAAGCCGTTGGGAGAGCCCATCAAAGGAAAACCAATCAAGAAAATCCTTTGGACTCATGCACGGAATGAGGTGTTCGCATGGCGAGCGCCTACGGGGGGGCCGCTTCCCCATCAATTTAGTCCTATACATCATTTTGGACGCGATAATACGTCTCTTGGCTACTTCACTCGTTATCTGGCTATGCAGGCTTCAGGCTTGTCGGGCTTGGCGCTCTTATATCGCCCATACTCTCGCAACCAATCGCCGGTCCTTTTAGGTGTTGAATGACGTGAACGTGAACGACTGAACGAGTAATTCTGAGTTGAACATGCGTACCTGCCACAACGGGTGAGTGGTCATTCGATGGAGGGTGCAAGTCCACAAGTTCGACCAAGGGTATCACTAGAAAAAAACGAGGACCTCAGAACCTTTGGGCGGATACACTAAGCCGAATAATTTGATTGAATTGCTCCTGCAGATGCCAGAGCAGGGGAGGACGAAAAAACTAGGTCGGAAAATCTCGAAAGTAGACATCCGTGACGTCAACCGCGTGGGAGGTGTCGCTGAAGTAAAGTAATTAAGTGTCAGCTTTCAGCATACAGTACACTTCAGATAATACGAAATCGACCTTACTTAGTCGGCTCGACTCATCACTTCGGTTGAACTGTCGGAGGATTTAGGCCCCCCCCTTCCCTTCCAAAAAAGAAGTGTTTGTTGACCAAGCACTAGATAGAATTAAAGAGATTTTTTGGACAGAGTGCACCATGAAAGAAATGGTTATTTGTAAGACGAAGGCAACTTATATGTGTTGTAATGCATAATTTGCCATATCTAATGAAATTACCCTAAACTGATGGGTACCTGTACTACTACAAAATCATCTCCGCATGCGAGCTAAAAACATCATGCGTCACCGACCACCGTCCAATTTATGATCAGTTAATTCAGCACTTTAAACTCGTAACAGTCTTTTTCTTTCTGACTCTACTCTGACAGAACCTTTTCAAAATCCGAATTATTAGAAAATTAGTCTACTTAAATAATAAATACTGAAGTCAATTAAGCAGTCAGACTGTCGACATTACTGAATTTAAATTAAACATCAGGTTACATGTTTTTAAATGTTTCACCATAGAGCCGAAAGAAGCCCTACATGTTCAATGAAACAGAGACAGGGGAAAATAAATAACTCGGGAAGTTCCCCAAAAATGTGTGGAATGGTGAGGAAATGATAATGATAGGAGGTTGTAAAAAGATGGCTGGTCGAGCGGTGTGATTTAGAGGTATACCCCATAAGTCCCAACAAGCATGAAGACCCCGGGGTGCAGATCCCCTGCAGAGGGCCATGTGGCCCACTTTTAGAAACCAGCCAGGTACCTGGACAAAACCATGACTATTAATAATGACGAGAAACATGGCCTCTAATATTCCCAGAATTGTATCCTTTTCGCGCCCGATCAACATCATTCAAATCTTTGAAATTGCACCTTTTAAGAGGAGACACTTCTCAGTATTTATGTCATAATTATTATAGGAATTTTCACTATACCTATTTACAAGTGATTACAATGAATACACTACTAGTAAATTTCAAATACCTACCTAAAGCACCTAATTCGAGCAATTATCGACGGAACCTGTGCGTCCATATTCTCCTTTACTGAACTGGAACGAATTAAAACAAGATAATAAACGTACATCTTAAAGAAAATTACCCTGGAATATGTCTGCAGATTGGCTATTAAACGCCAGAGCTATAAGACGGAGAAGGCTCTAAAAATGGCAAGCCGAAAGGTCATAAAAACAGCACTGGCAGTCTTAGGTTCCAAGAACAACACGGTTAAAGATGTATTTGTTTGGGAAATAATAATTTTGGTGAAACAAGTCCGTTCCCAACATCATTAACGCGACGAGTGTGAACAACCTGGGTCCCTTATCCTTTTCAGACACATTCATATAACTCATGGATGTTCCCTCTTCCCTCATTCTGACTCAAGGCGTTTTCGGTTCTTTTCACGAGTCGTTTACGGGTGAAACACTGGAACGCAGGGACGGATCCTTGGGGGGGGGGGTGGGGGCGGTCGCCCCCCCCCCCCGAGAAAAATGGCTTTATACTAGATAGAATGGACTTTTGAAGGAAATGAAGAGAAATTGTTACTCAAGTAAGGGAAACGCGATATTTTTCAGATCACCGCCCCCCCCCCCCCGAAAACTTTTTCTGAAACCGTCCCTGCTGGAACGTGCCTTATAAGTTTTAGTAGCGGCGGATCCAGGTTTTTCGATAAAAATATAGAAAACAAAAAACATTATTGTAGCGGGGATTCTTCCATTGCATTAAACAGAAATGTCGCGTATTGTCATGCTTGGTCAAAAGCCTAAAAGGTAATTGAAAAATTGGATCACTAAAAATTAATTTAACTTATTTAAGATCCTTGATCTCGTGATAAATACAATAGGAAAATATAATACTGTCGTCACTAAATGATAACTTGCTTATTAAGTCAGCCAGTGGTCATCAACCTATGGCTCTGGAGCCAACGGGGCTATGGTTCTGGCTCCACCTGAACGCCGCGGTAGAATTAAAACTAAAACTATTCTAGAAAAAAATAAAATCTGATTCATCAAAATGGAAATTCAAAACGAAAAAAAAAGGTTGTATTGCATCATATCTAATCCAGATATTTATCAATTTATGTAACATAACTGTATTAAAAACTGCTATAAAAGATTAAGTTACTTTTCCTTACCGTGTTTCTCATAGTGTAGGTATGTAGCCCAGGCCCGTATCCAGGATTTAATTTGGGGGGGGGCCAAGAACCAAATTTTTTATAAATGATTGGTACATCCGTAGTGATTTTAGTAGTTTTAGCTAAAACTGTTACATTATTTATTATTTTTTATCAAATTTAGGGGGGGCATGGCCCCCTTGCCCCCCCCCCCCTTGGGTACGGGCCTGATGTAGCCTATTGTATTTTTGTACATCTGGCTCCGCAAGCCTCATACGTAGCTGTGCAAAAATGTTGACGACGACTGGGCTAGACCTTAATCTAGATCAGTGATCTTTGAATACCCCAGTCTCCAGAGGATCTTTGGACCAACTCCAATGGGCAAAGAGATACCCTATAAAATGCAAAATGCTTAAAAACCTACTACTTCGCATGTATATTTTCAAATACGGCCCCGACAACAACAAAAAAAAGTTCACGACCCCTGGGCTACATCAGTGGCGGCCTCAAGGGGAGGCGGGGGGGTGGGGGGGCGGCCCCCAAGAAAAACAAGTGAAGACTAGATAAAATGCACTTGCCCCGGAAAACAAACACAAATAGTTACCACAACTATCCCCCCCCCCTAGAAATATTTATGAGTCCGCCTTTGGGCTAGATTATAATAGTATATCAAATTCAAAGCATTTCAGTAGCATAGCCTCCGCTTAAAATAGAATTACCCGAGAGTTAGAGCACACTGTCAAAAGCCACCCTAAATCAGACGTTGCCAGAGATTCATTTTCCCCATATCAGTGGCATTAGGTTCGGTCTCATCTGCTCCTAAAACCGCCTTGTGGTAAATCTCAGTCATCAGTTTTCTAGAGTTTATTCTAATCTTCCGGCTGGCTCCCTTTTATTTCCATGCCTGTCCAGTTTCAAACTACCCATAAAAAATTTAGAAACATGCATTTTAAGCGGTTTACGACTACATCAGTTCATCCAAAAATCACAACTTCTAAAGGTTACGCACCAGTGTTGGTCGCATTCTTGTAGTTCTAAATTAAGACTTTATTTTTCTTGATTTTGCATAAAAAATTGATCATGATAACTTTCTTGAATTTTGAGCATAATTTTGATCAATTTTAAGGTGCACCTTAATAAATGCGGGCTAGAATTGATTTTTCGTAAGACACCCCATTTCTTGCACCTAGTCACATTCTACAGAAAAGCTCGATCATAGAGCAGAAGAGTGTTCACCTCCACTTGTACTACCACTATCCGTTCTATAAACTAATCCCCCATAATCACATTATAACAAGTTTTGCAAAAAAACTAAGTTTTTGTTTTGTTTGTTTATTAAAACGAAATACCACGAAGTCCCGAGTGATTTAATTTTTTCTATTGATTTGTACACCTAAAACGTTGTCCCTGCGGTTGTATCTTAAAGAGTTGAAGACTGGAAAAGACTGGAGCGGGTCGTCGTTGCGTCGTGGCATGAAGGCCCATTTAATTTTCTCGGCGGGAACACCTCCCAGAGGATCGTGTTTCCTTAGAGACAATCAGTGGCTTTATGGCTCGCCCACTGTTCCAACATAAGACGCTTTGGCTCCCTACAGACTTGCCTACACTTTGTTAACTATCTATGGAAAAGACTTTTGCCTTGCGTACCAAATGGGAAGATGAACATATTAATCTGAACGATTTGAATTCCTGATGAAACGATGAAACGGGTTGCAATTCTAGTATATATAGGTATTTATAATATTTTAGCGATAATCTATTTGCACGTGCGATACAATCGTAGCTAGAAATCTAGGATTCAATGAAGCCAACCACTTCGCTTACTGATTACAGTACCGCCGATTAAGCAAGTACATACTTGCACTGAAATAAATTAAGTACCTGTACTAAGCATTCTATTTTAGGTTAAATTCTCTCCCGTTCTGTCAATGTTGCGATCAAGTGATTCTGATAATATCAGGTCTATATTACTAGTATTATCTAATATTTCAAACAATTAAAACGGCTCATTTTGAAAATATAATAAATATTGGTAAGAAGTGAGTATTAAACAGTTATTGACAGCAAAAAGTGCCTATTTTCTGGGTGGGGCAAAAAAAATACATGCCCCCAAATTCGGCGCCCTTAATTGTATAAAATCGTTGGTATGGAGACAACTCAATGAATTACAAGAAAAAAATTATAGTGATGATGGAATCCGCCCCTGACTAAATGCATCTCTCTATATAGGCCACATACCTGTAGCCTATTTCAGACAAAAGTGACGGCTGAGTCAAGGAAAGACCCCGACACCCCAGGATTTCGTATACAAGTCAACTTGTCATTGTCCTCAATTGTGAGAATTCTGGGCATTTCATCCCTCCTCTTTAACGCCATAAGTATCCAGTGACTAATGGCCATTTCTGGGGTGGTTCATTTTTCTAATCTGTGTTTGCGGAACGCTTTAAAGTCCGTGTAGGCACGGAGGTTAGATTTGTTCATCTTGCGGCTTGATGGGGGTCCACTGGAATCTTTTGAATCTGGACCACGGATTCATTGTCGATGATCTCATTGTCCGATCGATTTCTTTGTCCAGGCTGTCTTCATTTATTTCCTTTGTTGCGTCTAATCACCGAAAGCCCGTTGTATGGTGGCCATTGTGATGAAGCGTAACTAGATAGCTCATCGAAAATCGGCACTCCTGGGTGCCACAAAGTTCAACTCTTTTGTTGTTAGTAAAATAGATAAACTCGTGGAATATTTGGGCAATCATGTCAAAGAGTATATATCAGATAAAATATATGTATGTGCCAAGGTACATATTGATCTATTTCAATTGTTTTTGTTCTGATTATCTCAACCATGGAGGAGGCAGACGTGGTTGCTATGGCAACGTCGAAATTTAAAACGATATGGAACGTAGATATTGGTCACGCCTGGATTAATCGGTTGTTATTTTGTATTTCATTTACTACGTAAGTTATAAGGATTTGGTTTGTGGAAGTTGTATCACTTGTAGGAGACTACTTCATACACATTACGAATTACGATAGGGTATAGCTTTTGGTGTTGTAATTATCTTATGAAGTTAACGGAGGACTAAAACTTCACGCATTGTAAAGATCATGGAGAAAAGGGTTTAAGACAGCACCCTCTGATATTGTGTCCTCAACAACTTGGATACACCAAATCTTTACTTACGTACTCTGTTAGCCTTGTTTCAACCTTAGGCTTACTGAAGAAATATTTTAAGTTCTACTTGTTGCTCATAAGATTTGGTTTGTGTATCGGTATACATACCGTATGTATTTCTGATTTTAAAAATCGTATTCTTATTATAATAATAACAACATGTATCTTCTTAATATTTTTACATGGGTGATTCGTCCATTTCAGCCAGAGTCAACATCAAGTGTGTTATTAACTAATTTTAAACCCAGTTCGTATAGGTATCCTTATTGTTTAGAAAAACATTAATAAATGCCCGTCATAATGCCACATTACACACAGTATCACTATCACAGTAATAAGTTTTGCCAAAATTCCAAAAGGGTGTGTAATATTCCTCATATAATAACTTACCCATTATAGCTTGCCTATTATCATTGTGTACCCCGTTACCTAACTCAGTTGGTATCCTTATTGTATATAGAAAAACATTAATAAATGCACGTCGTAATGTCATACACATACATACAGTAAGTTTCGCCAAAAATACTTAGTGTAATATTCCCTATAGGGCCTATTAACATCGTGTAAATTGCATTCAGTTCGAAGTTTCAGTCCCCTGACTTATTAATTAGTTCCTCTTGGAGAACTCCTTGCCGAACCTGTAACCCTTTCAGGCTATTACAGTAACCTGAACGGCGAACTGCCAAACCGATCACCCTCATTATGAAAACATTCCGATGCAAGGTTAACAGAAAATATGACATTGGCCTACCAGACATTTAAATGTTCCTCCGCGTTGCAGAAGTAAAATATTCAACATATTCTGCAAAACCTGATTGGTCGCCTTTGTATGCACTTCTTTTAGAAGAATAAATGTGTAGCCGGCCCTGCTCGCTCACGTTGCTAATAGCATACGAATTAGCGGGCATTTATCAAGAGAGTGCATTTTCCAGTCGCTCAGCAAAGTTATCAGCAGGGTCGGCAGGACGTGCCTCGCATACTCGCCTCTCCATGGTGACAACTTCGTTACGCCTCCCATATAACCAGTGGCGGCACAAATTATTTACAGTGTCGAGAAGTAGATAAGTGCGCAAACGCTGTTAGCTTTGGCTACCAATTAGCAAACTAATGCAGTCGCAAAACCTTTTTAATTGGTATCTTTAAAAATTACTGAAGTTGAAATTTAAAAGTGGTTTTTGGTATGCCACTCATGCTGAAAATAAACGCCCTGCCACAACCTGGCCAAACCTGGGGACTGGTAGAGGATCTACTTTCTTGACCACTCCGCTAATTGGTATGTTATGGCAAGGGTTTGTTTAAGGGGGGGGGGAGGGGCTGCGATCCTATATTAGTATGTGTAGTGAAATGTTGCACATGTGGAAAGTTCAATTTTATCTAGTGCAAAGTCAAAAAATTCCAGGGGAACTGGGGGGGGGGGGTTTTGGCCCCCAAACCCCCCTGGTTACGGCCCTGATGGCAAGCAACATGCCCGACAGCCTACCAATGAAGGTAGGTTACCCATTAGGGTTGGGTGGACTCTGGCCCCTAATATTTTCCTTCGGTGCTCAGTCTCGAACCTCGACCTTCCGCATCGTAGTTCGATTCCCTGGCAATTGGACTATGTCGATGCCTCCCAAGGGTTGATACTCTCCACTACAATCTATTGCAGTTATCCAGGTAGAACAGTCGGACAAGACCAAAGCAAACCCACCGCTGCTTGCCGGGGACTAACTGACGACAGCCGATGCTGTGCAATGTGATTGTGGTGGTGCTCAAGACACCGCCCACCTGTTGGTCTGCACAGTTGGCGATCTTTTGCAAGCTAATGACAAGACCATCGAAGCTGCCTAATAATTTTGGAATATTTCAACAATGCGAGTTGTTACTGTGCAACGCGCACTATACTATAGGCCTAGTAGTTGGCAACCTATTTTAGCAGCTGAGTCATATTTTGAAATAACCAGATTTAGATTTGTTAGAAGAATCACACAAGCCAGAAAATAAAACAACAAAACTGATTTTTTGTTACATATGTCATAATGTTTCAATTTTTGTAGATAGAACCGGTAATATAGGGAAGCGCCGAACCCAATGAGTCAAAGAGCTGCATGCAGATCGTGAGCCTCACGTTGCCGACCCCTGTTGTAGACAACAGTGGTAAATGGTAATAGCTCTCTCTGAATCTGAGTTTATTGCTGTCAGTGAAACCCTATGGTTAATGATGGCAACGCATTTTGCATGTAAGGGAATATTACGTTATGGCGTAGCCTATACAGTTTACTGATGCAATTTTAAATAGACATACTCTACGTCATAAAATATATATTGTATATTTATGTCTCAATTATTTTGTCTATTTACCCAAAGCAAATGTCGTAATGGGCATCGTTGAGGGAATAACAATTCTAGTAGAATTATTCTACTGATTCAAGATATACGAATATTGTACGTTTTATATTGTATACGGTATTTTTATAGTCATGCGGTATTTTGTATTAATGATGTACCATACTGTGCAGGTTGTTTTACTCCATGCAGGATGCAGAAATTTTTGAAACTAAGATAAATATTTTTTTTAAATCACATAGCTATTAATGAATGATAAAAACGTTTTTTTTTATTGTAAGTTATACAATAATAATTTTTCTAAAACTAAAAAATGGCAACCTTTTCTTAATCAGATAAAACTATACTAAATTATGGTCAATAAAATTATATAGTATAGTATAGTATGTAGCCAATGCTGTACCCGTTTTCTAGGAGGGCTCGGAAATTTTTAATAGAATTCTTAAGAAGCCACAGTCCTTGTCTCTTATTGGACGGTATTTTGATTTGACGTCAGAATTCAATCGCCCCTTTAACCTAGGAGAAATGCAGGACAGAAATCATAAATTCGTCTTATCATAATTTCACTTGCATTATGAAGTACAACAACACTCACAAGGGGCTTTTCAATGATTAAATAGGGAATTTCTTTAGTTTTTATTAGAGCAAAAGATTTGTGAAATCTCAGAAAATATCCCGGGGTGTCTTTTGACGCTTGAGGCGACCGCCACATAGGACCGCGGGGCCCCAGTGTATTGTATTTGACAATGATTTATATGGGTAGAATAAGGGCAGTCGCAGTGACATTTTCCAAAACATGGCACAAAACACAGTATGGACGGCATGCTGCGTACAACACGTCAGTTAGACCTCAAGTATGTAAGAGGTAAAAGAAAAACACAGCCTGATATTAAGAAAAACATTCTGATAAAAATAAGGAGCGTGTAAATAAAATAAAAATAAAAAATGGACCTTAAAGTCCAATAAAATGCAAGTAGGTAAGTATATAGTATATGTATTTTATCTGGCTTAATAATTAACTTTTTCTTTATTTTTATTTTCATAACGCCTGCTTTCAGCATTTCTGCAACCCTGTCAGCCTGGCGGGGGGAGTGAGTGTATTAACTTGAGGCACCCTAAGGGCAGGCTCCTTCACCTCGGGGAGAAGGGGAATTGACTGACAGGGTGGACCTCCTGATTATAATGGATTCCAAATCACTTGGGCTTAATTAAATCCCTTAAATAACATTTCTAGCATTGACCATGGCCGTGCTCAGGGTGGTGATCCATGGGGTACGGACCCCCCCCCTTCCCGAAATAAAAGGGCTTTATACAAATTTAAATTTCATTTTATTTTTTAGGAATTTATCACTTTATGTAAACCTGTATTGTTTGAAGAATTGAAATAAATTTATTTGAGTTTGAACACTGGATAGAATGGACTTTCATTAATAAATGACGTAAACAATTTTTTGGACCAATTCCCCCCCCCCCCCCCCCCGAAACCTGGTCACGGCCTTGGTATTTACTATTTAAGGCTTAAGCCGCCTGCAAATGCCTAGATGCCTACGGTACTGAAGAGCTTTTCAGTCACTCCTGCTGTAGGTTTTTTTTTTTTTTTTTTTGCGGTGCCTCCTTAAGGTAAGGTTTGTTGCGTCGACCTTTGAGATCTATTGCAGCTTGCTGTAGGTACTAATCTAGCAGCTCTTGCATGTGTTGCTGTTGGAAAATGGAGAGAGCACCGCTGACAGATCTGTCTCGGCAGAGTGAAGTCTTCATTATTACTGGATTCATTGCTATGTTACCGAGATCGGCTTCCATACGGAGCAACTAGTCCCAGGCCATATTAGACGTCGTACTCCCTCCATACCTTCAATGCACTTGTCAAATAAATACCTTCAATTAATAATTTACAGATTTCTGCTGTCTACACTTGCTTGGGAAAACAAGTACTGCTGTATATAATATATTTTCCACGGAATGACGATCTTCCTCCTTTTTGCCGACACAGGGGAATTAAGGTTTTGTTCCATTATAATGGAATAATGCAGTATAGATAATATATCTGTAGTTACAGTGCAGTAATTGGGCATTTTAGTGTGATTTATCTACCTATTTAGACATTGACCAATTTTCGATTTCCAGATTATTTCTTCACAACATTTCACTGTCGCAGATTGAAAGAAGTGGCAAGTTTCCATGTGTTGTTTCTTTGTGAATTTTAATAGGCCCTATTGACTATTGACTAAATGCATGAAAACGGATGATATCGTGAAAATTGATTAAATCCCTATGGCCCAATAGCCCTCTCTACAACAATATGTTTGCCTGCAGAATTTAAGCCTCGCTCACTGAACCACTATGTTATTTAAAAGAACATGCTTTCCAATTTATAAAGTATTAGATGGACGCATAATGGCTCATTTCATTGTAAAATAATTTCCCTATGGTTAAATTTCGGATCCCTCGGGGGGGAGGGGGGTGGGAGGGGGTCCACTTAAATGTATTAAAAACCCCTAAAACTCAATCGCATATTCTGGAACGAACAGACCAATATATTGTAACAACAGTAGTAACATATAACACAATAAAAAAAATTGTTCTCGAGGTATGATTTTTGTAAACCTACATGCCAAATTTCATCTAAATCGACCGAGCAGTTTGCCCGGAAATCGACGCACAGACAGAGCAACAGACAGACATTTCGTAAAAACCACTTTTTTGGGACCTCTTTTCCTGGGACCTCAAAACGTGTAAATCCGTTAAAATCTCGGAATCGAAAATTTCGACCATCACAAAAATTTCCTTGTACTACGTATAAATTGGAAAGCAAAAATGTTCATATAAACAAACTCTAGCCTATAGGAGGGGGCCTGGGCATGTACAGTATTTCCGCAGAACAGGAGTATGGGATGAAAATTCGGGAGACTCAATCGGTTAAAAGATGCAACAAACTCACCCACAATTTAGCCCTCCTGTGTTATCAAGGGCGTAGCCAGGGGGGGGGGGGTCATGGGGGTTCCACTAAATGAAATGGCATGATAATAGATAGAATCGGGTTTTGAGAGGAAAAATATAAACTACTATATAATATCCAATGAAATTTCTGAAACCCCCCCCCCCCCTGAAAAAAATCCTGGCTACAGTCTTGCCTTCATATTATCCCATAAACAGTATATAGGTCCTCCCATAGAAATAAATAAGGACTTTTTTGTTCTATTACTAAGCCTAAGTTAGGGCTATAAAGCCCTCTCTTACACTGAACTAAGAAAGCCCGGGACCGCCTGCTTTACATGCCCTCCGAAGCATGGCCAGAAAATGTAGGAAGTGTAGGACTCGAACCAATAACCTTTCGGGTGAAAGTCAGAATCCGTACCACTACTCTACATGTCCTGACAGGTTATCATATACAGGTTATCCTTCAAACTGACTAGACACTATGGATTTACAATACTTGATACATTCCTTAAATCCAACTGCACCCTGCTACGATGTACGATAGTATCTTTGATAGGACCGTACCACTTCTACACTTCTACCCCCCTCCTCCCTTGTCTTGGGTGCGCGAGAGGGGTGGTTGAAGATCACTTGTCTTTAGATGACAATGACTGTATGGTTGGATGCGGGTCACATTATAATGAACCCCTATGACAGTCACCCTCATAATATACAGGTGCCAACTTTTCAAGAGCCCTGTCTTCGCAAAGTTTCAAGAGGAAAATGAAATTTATTAGGGCATCACTAAGATTTCTGTATCCTGTGAATAGAAGGAATGGAAGCTATTTTTTTAAGTCAAGAGTACAGCTTGGGCTGATTTCTTTCTGCCATTTATTGTAATAAAGTTATTACTATTTTATTCATCACTCTACAGTACTTCAATACAGTGCGAAGTCTACAGACTACAGTTTAAAAGGAGTGTCCGCGTGTTCAAGGAACGTGGGCGTAAGCCGCAGCTCAGCAAGGGTGTCCGCAGCTTTCTTTCCATATGTGAGGCGAAATATTTAAATATTTTCATATTGCCCCCCCCCCCCCCGCCGCCAAGAAAATTACCATTTGGGGTTGATTTGTAAATGTTACTTACATTTTATTACACACATATTGAAATTATTCCGGAGCACCTATATTTTAAATGTTATTAAAATATAGGTGCGAAATAGTGGGGATTTCTTTTTGAACATGGACATAGATCGGTCACGTGACGGCCCTGATTACATGCAGTACAGTTGTTACTGTAATTAGAAATAGAGAGACGAGATAAAAGTCAAACAAAGGTTTATCGCCTTGTGCACACAATGGCGGTAGCCTAAACATACAAAATTGTGTTCTCAGCATACAACTTGTGTTGGTCCAGCCACCTAACCAACTAAATATTTACCGATTTCCACAAGCCACTACAATTCAGTTCACACTAATTATTGAGGAAAAATTGCACCTTTTCTACAGGGCTCCAGAAAGTCAGTACTGTATATAGTAGTGTACCTACCTATCTTGTGCATGGATGATTAACGAGATGGTTTCTAAGTTCAATATTCTAGGGTATATGGGGTCAAGGCCGTAGCCAAGGGGGGGGGGGGGTTCATGGGGGTTCAAATCCCCCCCCCCCCCCCGAAATGAAATGACTTGGTACTAGATAGAATCGGATTTTGAGAGGAAAAATAAAAATCACTATGAAATATCCAATGAAATTTCTGAAATCCCCCACGAAAAAAAATCCTGGCTGCGGCCTTGTATGGGGTTACTGCCATTTTTTAAGTCACAGTAGCCTCAGCTAAATAGCGGATTGTATATTTAACTTAGCCTACCTTACTGCAGGGTAGGGCTCAAAATATTTCAGTGGTGTACGCATATAAAATATTTTCGGGAGGGGTAGAGATCAGATAGCCAGGACAGAGGACCGAGACCACGTTGAATTCTACCTACAACGCCACTTATCGGTCGCTGTTAACCCCCACAAAATGAAATTTTATTTATTTGTTTATTTATTTATTTATTATTTTGAATTTGATCCAGGCATAAGCGAAACCATCACCATTAAGTAATATATCGGGTTCTAAGGTTGTAGATTGACCTACTTAACGATGTAATCAGGTACCCACAAGATTCCGGTACCATCTGAATATAACATGACATATACAGTAAGTTAGTCTCAAAACACCATGCACAGGCGCACAGCGCGTACCTATTTTTGAAAACCCTTTCCCAGCCTGAAATGAAGAAGGAGTGCCAGTCATCAGACACCCAATAAATCACCCCGACCCCCGTATATAAATGAATAATTTTTTGTATCAACATTGAAAACAAACAAGGAGGCGAGTGTCACCCCATACATGTCGAGAAGCTCCCGCTCAACAGATGTCAAATTCGGTTTACCCGTACAAAAGGATGATGGAAATGAAGTTTTCAGGTTCTTTCTATTCCGGCTAATGGAAGAAAGCCTCATAAATTTAGTCGTAGACCTGTTAAAGGGCCTAATATTGGGGTTTGATTGGATGATGAGGCAAAATCCCAAGGTTGAAGGCAAGGTAGGTTGCTTAGCGCTGGCTACCACTACCGACCGTTCGTGTCGTCTCTGTATGAAGATTCAGATGGCTGCCCACAAACAAGAAATTGAGAAAATCTGAGATTATAATCTTGGTACCTACTACCAACCAGAAATTTTCTTGAGGTACTCCCCGGTTATTTCTTTTTTTTAAGTTGCAATTGTGTTTTTTTTTTAACATTTCTGCAGAATCACTTCAAATACTCAGAGCCCAGCCGGCCTACTATTGCGAATATTTTTAATCCTAACCTGGGATGTAAAATGTAAACAAGATTATTTGATAATGGAAAGTGTTATTCAAAATTATTTTGTTTACATTATTTTTAACCCCAAGAATATGATAATACCAAACGTTATAACTGAGAGCCTAAAAGTAGCGTCATTCGATTATAAGAAGTTTGCCTTAAGAATTAATCCACCATATTATACTGTACCGATGTGTAATTTTACTATATCATAAAAAGATGGTGGAGTGTACAAAACCGATGTGACTGGAAGAGTGTTGTCGAGCAGGCCAAAGCTTATCAAGGGCTGCAGAGCCAGAAGAGGAAGAAGAAGATATAATAAAAACAGAAAATTTTAGCGCAAATGGCATTACTCCGCTTTGTCTACCAGGATTAATTTTCACTTGGCACATCTTTCTCTAGAGCATCTCTAATCTCTGGTTAACTCAGGTCGCAGGTTCTAAGTCATTTATCAGTGCCCACGAATGTCCTTTGAACAGTTAACAGAGACTGAGCTGAGAACAATGTGAAATCGCGTAAGGTTCTCCAAGGGGTTAGCGAGAGCATGTCAATTTAGATTGATATCGGTATTGGCAAAGACATCGTCTAACTTCTGGTAGCGTACGCTCATTTTCCCCGACCTCTGTTAACCTGCTGTCATGATCAGTGGTTAAAATCTATTAATTGTCACGAAATCAATCGCGTTCCTAATGATAGAAGGGTAAACCTGAAACTCAGATAGCGGTTCAGTAGTATTGTAGATTGTAGGCTATCTATACGTTTTTGTTTTAAAAAGAATATCATTATTGGCTGTAAAAAAAACAACTATTGTATGCATTGTTATTTGTTACAACCAAGCAGTAGTAGTTTATTTTATTCTACACTAAAGAAAGTGTTGTTAATTAATTAATTCAGTAAACAGCGAAATTTATAAACCCCCGCCCCCCTGGTGGCAGGCACATTATAGCATATTTTTAGGTAGATTCTCATTTATTCTGTATTAAAATAATAATTTAGATTTAAACATATAAGAAAATTATATAAAACGTGTTTTTTAATGCACAAAATATTGCATTAATTACTATTGTATTTGCAAGACTAACGGGTGAGTTTAACCCTGGGACAATTATTATTTGTCGTGAAACTACTCATATTTTTATTATCTATCTCGTCACCAACACTAATTGATAAATATATGAAAGCATGCACGGGTTTACATGTAAGTTACTGGTTCTTTTGAATTTTTTACTGGTTGATTTATATATATTATATTATATATTTATATATATTAATTTATTTGCATATTATTATCATTTCTGCCTTCTACACATATTATTATTATTTTTTTTTTTTTTAAATTGGGGTACAGGTGTTACCTGTGTGCACTTAAGCCTATTTGGCCTATTGTGCCCCTACAACAAAGTCTCTACATCACTTCTACATCTCTTCCTCGAGAACTATCTCCCTCGGGAGAACCAGGATCTTGAGGGGATTTAGAAGTTGTAGGTCTTTTACATGTAACTGCAAGCTTCCCGAGCATGCTGCTTTTCTTCGTGCGATTGTATCGCAATGAAGGAGAATGTGCTTGAGGTCCTCCACTCCTTCATTGCAGAATCTGCAAGACTGTAGTTGTATCCCCAAGAGACTTCAGATATATAACCCTAAGACCAAAGACGCCAAGGCCTGTTCTTGGTTTTGTATGTCCCAGCTTAGAGCCATCAGTAAACCACTTGATTGTGTGACTATTGAGAATTCCTGCTGATTCGCAGTATTGTTTCTTTGTCCCTAATATAGTTTCGAATTCCCTCCTAAAACAGTATTTTGGATGGATTCTATCGCTTGGCATATCCAGGCAGTGGTCAGACGTAGTCAGAGAGGCTGAGTCTCTCTTAACTGCCCTTCCACTCCTTTTTAACCCGCTCCTAATAATGCCCTTTCGGCTGAAGTTTCCACTGCAACATGGAGGGGTGGGAAGTCCAGTACTATCTCCATTGCTGCAGTGGGACAGGATTTCATAGCCCCTGTAAAGCATCATGATAGAGAATACGGGCTTCTGAATTTAGCCATAATTTGGATACCTAATTCAGAGAAAAATTCTCATGTGGTTTGATTTTGCCGTGTCCATGAAGCCATGACCAATGGTATGGTTACAGCAGGAAATGACAGGCTGATTCTACACATAAGCACAAGCAGGCTTGAATACCGAATATGCCTTTTTGGCAAATTTCTCTATAAGGCATTGAAAAAGTGAAAAACCATTCAAAAATTTCGAAGAAGCCAGTAGAAGCAAGTTCACGGTATAAAATGTCTTAATTTCTGATGTTTTTCACCAAGGGTCACTTCCAATCATCTACTCGAAGCTGGCTTTCATACAGAAATCTTTTTAGCTACCTGGAAATCGAACAGATCTCATTTTCTTAGAGTAAATTGTTAAGTTTATTTACTCTCAATATAAGATGTTGCCACTTATCCTGAAATTAATAATGCCTCAAGCTTCTTTGCATGAAAATCATCTGTCTGGAATCCAGTGCTTTGATGATGGCCTGCTCTTCGTGTAATTTGATGTAGGTTCCAATAAGGCAAACATAGAAGGTTCGGGCAGTAGAATCGCAGTTATTGTCTGTTCACTGAATGTTTACTGGCCGGGACAATAGAGTTGTTCCGATGAAAAAAATATTCCGGCTAAATTCATGCTATATTTACAGAAGATTAGGCACCATGGCAAACTTTCAGGAGAATTCAGTCTGGTTTTTTGGAGTTTTCTTTCGCATTACTAGCAGTCGCGTAGCGAGACTTCTCAATCTCTGCGTAGCAGTGGCGCAGCAATTTCATAGGACCATCCTAAGGTTTAAAATTTTATAAGTTACAAAGTTATTTCTAATTTAGAAATACAAAAAAGCAATAGGTACCTAGGTACAAGGCCGTAGTCAGGTTTTTTTTCGGGGGGGATTTCAGAAATTTCATTGGATATTACATAGTGGTTTTTATTTTTCCTCTTAAAATCCGACTCTATCTAATATCAAGCCATTTCATTTCGAGGGGGGGGGGGGGTTGAACCCTCCCCTTGGCTACGGCCTTGCCTAGGTACGCCTATCACTTTGGAGAAAATGTGGAGAAAATGTGTCTAATGTGCAAATCATCAATGGTTTACTCGGGGACGGATTCAGCCCTTTTTTTTTGGGGGGGGGGGGACAGAGCAAACATATGAGTATGTAGGTATCGATTAAATTAGAGGGTAATAAATTAACTTACAATAAATGTACTAAATTTTGGGGGTTTGGGGCAGACACCCTCCCCGGGCCTCCCCCGTCCCCCTGTATCCGTCCATGGGTTGGCTACAGATACAACCAAATTAGGAAGATATAGAGGATCCATGCAAGATGCAAAAACTTGCGGTATCGGCTCGTATCAGTAACCTAGGCATATTCTCGTAATCAAATAAAATTATAAATTAATAAATATTAAATATTCGCCATAGGAAAAATTATATAAGTGTCCTGGCTCTCATCAAAGTGTTATCAAGATTTTTTTAAAATTATTTATTTATCAGGGACGGATCCAGCCCAGGGGGGGGGGGGTAGTTGTGGGTCAACATAGGAAAACCATATGTAATATCGATTTAATCAGAGCTTAATAAATTAACTTACACTAGATTTATCGCTAACCCCCCCCCCCCCTGTATCCGTCCATGAGGTGCATTACATTATCCTAACTACTGTTGTTCTATACAATAGTTTGCCGTTTTTTCATGGCATAATATATTTTTAATTAACTAATTTTTGCAGCTAAAATAGGTAGGTACAGGTAAACTACGTAGAGTTGAGCCATACGTCACAGCAGAAAAATCACAGTAAATTGACTTAGGCGTACTGTTCAAGTGTTGTTGGAATAACAGTCTTCTTCCAAATGAATGAATTGTTAGTTGCGATAACGAGCAAACCGTATAAAATTTATGAAAATATACCAAACAGTAGCCCTTTGGTTTTTGTTGTCACCACTTCTTTGAGTGAACAACGGACAGTAGGGGATATACAAGCCTTACAACTACATTGATAGGTGTCAGTTTTTGCCTAAAAATAATAAATTATGTTATTGTATATTTGTATGCAAGTGGAGAGCTTGTGGATTGTGGAAAAGGCCAGTGTCCTGGTGGTGTTATTGAGACGTTGGGACCTGAACGCTCCCCTCCACACCAACTCCAATGCTCTGAAATGAGAGACCCTTTTGAACGCGGAGCCACATATATTCACTGATTTGCAGTGATGTTTATAGGACAGGACAATCATTTGGTAATTGGCTATTGGTATATACAGTAGCTATTCCTGGATTTTTCAAAATGGGTAGTCTTACGGAATTTGAGGTGTTCTTTCCAAGTTTCAACTTGACCCCTCGTAAATGTTGCCACTTGCAAGTCGCGCTGCCACCTTAAAGAAAGCAAAATTTTCTGTTTTGTCGCAGTTATCTTACGTGTCCACTGAAACTATATCGGTCTGTCTGAAAGAAGTAAGGGCACATTTTTTTAACTTTAAATTCTATAAAATTAGACACCATGATCAAGTGTCTGGCTGGTATACTTTTGAGGATAGACGGTTTTCAATTTCAAGTATTTTCTTTTAAGAAAAATTCTCAGGTTTCAATCCCTTTTGCTAAATAAGGAGATGGTGACCTTACTGACCTAACCTAACAATACTTGATATCATAAAATTGGTATTAGGGTTCATATTTTGCATATTATTGGACTTTGTTGGCAAATAAATGCTTATTTATTTATTTATTTATTTATCAGCTACAAATGGTTACCTTTAATACCAGCGTGATCTTGAACGGATGAACCTTAACTATTAAGTAAATTAGATGCTTCCAAAGAGGCCCCCCCCCCCCCGAGCGGAAAAATTTGAAAGTACAGGTAAGAAAAAGTAAATTTTTAGGCAGTTCACGTGCATACTTTTAGCAACACGGAGCAGCGTGCACCTCTTCCTAATTTATTCTGTCCTTGACTGATTTTGTGCCATAATATAGTGAAGACACCGGTACCGGACCCAAAAGTCCACAACTACAATTACGCCAGATCAATTTTAAGCTGTAAACTTTCAAATTTTTATTACACAGAGAATTTGAGACTTTTCCTATTTTTGCCCTGTGCTAAATTGAGCTGGACAAATGGGATACAGCTGGATGATATAATTATACGTTAGACTTTCACCCAAAAGGTTATTGGTGCTTGGTTCGAGTCCCACACTGGATAAATTTTCTGACCATACTTCGGAGGACATGTAAAGCAGGCGGTCCCGGGCCTACCTAGTTGAGTTTAAGAGAGGGATTTATAGCCCTAACTCCGCTAGTTTGGCTTAGTAATAGAAACAATAAAAAGTCCTTATTTATTGTATTTATTTATTTTATGGCCCCCTCGTTAGCAATGTCAATAAAGGAGGCAAACGTTAGCAGGCGTAACCAGGCGCAGGGCCCCAGAAATGTCTGGAATGTTCAATTACATCTAGTGTAAAGTCACCCCCCCCCCCTGGCTACGGGCATGGCCGTAAAGTACCATTTGAGGGGGAACGAGACAACACGGAGCTTGACCGACCAGAAAATTACTCTATTAGCAGCTCCGGGTAAAAAGGGTCTCGGCAGGCAGATCGTTTTGTCTGTGCGCCATGATTTAGTTTTCAAGTTGAGCCGTCTGTGCGTTGTCAGTGTGAGCCCGGCACATGTGCTTGTGACAAACATTCTTCTGCACTTCCATTCCTTCGCGAGTTTTGTGTTGTGTGCTATGGATTCTCTCCTGCGGTGTCTCCCTAGGATTCTTATACCTGCTTCATGGTACGTGCATAGACCCGTCTTCTGTTATTTCTTATGAAACAGAGGTTGTTTATGAAATAGGATGCTTTCGCCTTTCAGCCGGTGGGTTCTTCTTGCTAGGAGGACTTTGTTATTACTTGACCACTTGCAGGTTATCTTTTGAGATACAGTAGGCCAGTTGAACATACAAAACAAGAAAATAAATTAAAACCCTGTCTTTACTCCATGTTAGTCACGGGATGGGTTACCAGTACCACGCTCCCTCCATGCATTTCACCAGAATGTTGAATTGTTGAAGTCGAACTGTAAAAAGACCTATCTACTGTAAGTAACAGTACTGATTAGCCTAGGACTTGGCTAATATTAATTGGGGCAGTTAAATTAGTTGGCCATTGTCAAAGTATACCTTGTAGAATAGTTTATTATAATTGGTCTAAGCCTAACCGACGGATTTATCAGCTGAAAATGTTATTATTATTTTGATTGCAAAGGTGATTGCTAGATTTATTAAGATACTAATAAGCTAAGCTAATAAGCAGGCCTATGGCACCAACGGAAAATAATAACTTATCCGGGATTAAGTGTAAATTATCCCAAATAAACCCCTGGAAAGAGCGAATTGAAATTTCAAGTTGAATGGCGTTTGCTTTGTTCTTAAACAAGCGGCTTTGTTTTAATACTGCATTAAAACTGTGTAAATTCCCGGGTAAGTTATTCTTTTCCATGGGTGCTACAGCTGATGTTGAATAATTTTACCACATTTTTCAGCCTATGATACTATATGATATTGCCGTTTAAAAAAGACAAAATAATGTTTAAATGCATGACATCATTGACAACGCTTTGAGGTTTATAGGCCTGTACTGCATGTAAAATTCTCTCCTCTACATCTTGATTTAAAAAAAAGACACGAAAAGAACTTGGTCAACTGCGTCAAATACAGTGTATTAATGTTTTTGTCGAAGGTTAAGCAAGTGACGACTTCCCTTGCAGCAAGTACCTGGCCAAAAAGCAGTTATTCTTCAATGACTGAAATCCCTTTGAAATTGGGCAGTTTCAGCCTACCTGCTTCAGAGAAATCGGACCTTCCTGCAAACAAAGAACAAGGAAGGTCATGTTCAGTTATTACAATGCCTTTTTTGTTTGTCACCATTCCAGCTACAAAATGACGTATTTTAGCCGTGCGTTAAAAGCCGTGGAGTTTTAAACGATATTTCCCATTCCATTAAGGTTAGCATGAAAACAAGACTTTATAGTCTTATTGCTCGCCGTTTGTTTTATTTGCAATAAAGTAGTTTTTTTCATTTCATTTCATTTCCACTGTCACAAAGATATAAAAGTGTTATTTTGAAAAATTTGGAAAACGTTGCAAGGTTTCTAAAAAAGCATACTTTACCCAATTACATTACGACGATTCTACTAGTATAAAATCTGTACATGTACAGTGCATACTACACAGCAGTGTAAAGAGCAACATATGTAATTGTTACATCTTGTAAATTGAAAAAAAAAAAAAAATCAGGTTGACGAAAGCAGATGTTTTCTACCATTCAACTTAATTCATAAGTATTGGAGAGTGCAACTTGTAATTTTAATTAATTTCGTTGGCTGTTCCCTTTTGTTTGTTGCTTTCCAATTTATTATATTTTGAGATATTTAAGGCTGAGTGTTCAAAATGTTTTGTAAACAAGAAATTTTACTTATTTTTTGACGAAAATAATTTATTGCTCATTCCACAGATACAAAGATAACAAAGTGAACAGATAAAAAACTCATAAAAAATCCAAGTTATCGCAGGAAGTTTATATTTTCTGAACTGAAATATTATTACCTTAAAAAAATTGGATAAATAGCCTTAAACCCATTTTGTAGCACAGTTGTAAGTCTGTAAGGGAAATAGACAATGAAAGCGCTCGTATTTTTTAATATTTTTTCATCTGTTCCCTTTTATATCTTTGTGGCTGTGGAACGAGCAATTAATTAATTTCGTCCAAAAAGTACGATAATTTCTTGTTTACAAAACATTTTATGCACTCAGCCTTAATATACTTTTTATTTCTTTATTTTTTCTTTAATAAAAAATTATTCGCATACAAACAAACAATTGGTAAAGGCTCAGTTTAGCTACCCCACTGTATCAAAAGTCGAATGAAAATGCTTTTAATATGGAAGGAAAACATACCATTTGCAAGGGAATTCATATTTTAAGCAAGGGTTGTCGTATTTACATGCCTCTGACAATGTTCCTTCCATAAAAATTTTTATGAGCAATTCAAAAACCAAAATTCTAACTAAATTCGGCTGTAACTCAAAAAACTATACTTTTCCGACTCTTAATTCTTTCGGAAATGGGTTTCTTTAAAGCTAAATCAACGATATAGAACCAAATTTTGTGATTTAATGAGGGGTAGCTAAACTGAGCCTTTACCAAACAATTCAATGAATGTATATAAGAATAACCTCTTCAATCGCCTCTGTGTTGAGTTACGACAGGTCACCGATCGCATGATGTTTAGAGACTCCCACAAGTACGAACAAGCTACCACTACGCCATCGAAGTCATATAATTTACTACATTTATTAACGATTTAGTCCATTCAAATTGTAGAAGACTACTTGAAGTATAGTATAATAATTATAATAGGGTGTTTTTAATATTAGTTGTAATAGTTTTTAGATGAATTTAATTTTGCTATGATATCCAATATATTTTTATATATTATGTATAATAATATTAGGTATATATTGTATAATGATACATTACATTTACATTACTGAGACCACCACTACACGTTTCTTTGTACAAAGTCAAATTTTAGAGTCCGAACTCCCGGCAGACCGACATACGTACAACCCGATAACACAAGAAACAGGGATATAAACTAAACTATCAAGTATCAATGCTCAACTAAGCTCTCCTTAATAATTACTCAACTCTTTGGTGGGGTTTCCACCGACCTCTCATTGCAGAATGCAAAGACATTGACGTGTAGCAGACATTCAAGACATAGGCGGGTATTCCACCGACCTCTCATTGCAGAATGCAAATGACATTGACGGATTTTGAATTTTTCTTTTTATAGAAATCTATTAAAATGTTTGTACTTAACATATCCCATGACGCCATTTTTTTAATTTTAGCTTGTTTGTGATTTTACTCTATGATCATTGATCAATTTTAACTATGGTATAAGAGTAAAACAAAAATTTCCGTCAATCTCATTTGCATTCTGCAATGAGAGGTCGGTGGAATACCCGCCTAAGTCTTGAATGTCTGCTACCACGTCAACGTAAGTGCATTCTGCAATGAGAGGTCGATGGAAACCCCGCCTTAATAATTACTCAACTGTTTGTAACAGTCTAATATCAGAACTATTGAGAATAAGACTTTCCGGCATTGCCCTACTTTTGGAAATTTGTCCAAACTGAGTATAAGAATTTTTAGATGCTCTACTAATCCACTAGCACCACTGATCTGCCACTAAAAAATAATTTATTATTTAATGTTAGGCATATTTTTTTAATTTTTTTTTAGTTAAATAAACTAACTAATAAAATAACTAATAAATAAACTTTCGTCGCTAGGGCTACTGGATGGCTAACTGACTTTGAAATTTCAAAGTCAGTAGTATTGTATCATCGATCATAGAGCCATATGAGCAGTAGAAATAACACTCTTAATAAAATAAAAATAAAATAAAAAGTTTTAATACATTGTGTGATCAATCAATCAATTAATAGTGTATTGTCATTTTATCTGCATCCATGCAATCCATGGACGCAGCTCGACCTCATCATAAAGTGAACTACTCGACAAAATAAATAAGTCACAAAATGTTGCCGGCACCGAAACTAACCGTTCTGCCTGGCACAGTTTTTGAGGGCGTCAAAAAAAATGTAAAGTTAGACTCAAGGACGGATACAGGGGGGGGGGGGGGTGGGGGGGATAGCCCCCCAAAATTTGGTAAATCTATTGTAAATTAAGTTATTACGCTCTAATTTAGTCGATCCTACATAAGTTTTCCTATTTTGACCCTCAGCTACCCCCCCCCCCCCCCCCCAAAAATGGGCTGGATCCGTCCCTGGTTAGACTAGGTCCACGCCTTCAAAAACTGTGGCCATAGTGCCTGCTATAATACTACATATACTATGTATTAAAATTAATTCCTTCTACTTCTCATGGCTCTATTTTTATGAGAAATTTGACAATTCTAAAAAAGACGTCCAGTGGGGTGCCGGATTGTCTCTTAAACTTGCCGCTCATCAGCGTTTCCTGCCTTTGGCGTGGGCTGAAAAGTGGATTTGGCCATAAAACACATTGCACTTTTATTAGGTTTACATAGTCATTTTATTTACACAAACGTTTAACTGGCTCATAACTAGTTTACAACCTTATGTAAATATGGGCTTCGGTCCCTTGAGTACATAAGGCCTTACTAACAGGCTACTTATTAGTCAGTATCCCAATAGGACTCAGTTAATTGTTTGCTCTTTTGTTTTAAATCCTTATAATGTACATACTGCATTTGCGGTTTTGGAGCATTTGCTATCCTTCCTAGTCTATTCTATAACGAAATCGCCCTGAAGACAAACCGATTTCAAGGCAGTTCTTCTTGACCTGTCTGACACCCCATCAGGCATTTTTATGTTTTGCACAGTAAGAGGGGATTGTTGGGAAAGAAGCATAATAATTTTTTGTTCATCTCCACTGATGAGGAACGACAAGACAAACTGAATGATGGTTGAGGCCATATTACTTCGTGGGCATTCAATTATAATAAGACGTACTGAACCTACAATGGTTTTTTTGGTTTTCGCTTCGTCTGTTCCATTTAGTTTACTTTTATTACAATCGTTGCCATTGTTTTCCTACGGGGAAATAAAGGTGGAAGCGGATTAAATGCACCATCTGCTTCAGTTATTATTATTTTTTTATTGAATTGAAAACTAATGAGTCAATATCTTACTAACTTACTAACACACTGTATTAAAACAAGTTAGTTGGTATGACTCAATGCAGAGCTATTCTATTCTATTCTAGCTCGGAAAATAGCGCTCCCAAAAAAGTTCAAAACTGGATACCTTGTTGCGTGTTTACTTACCGTACTTGAAATTACCGCGCTTTCACTGTAGACTGCTATTGACATTGCTGACATTTATGATGTATACAGAGTGCTATATAATCCATTATGGGGAGGTACATTTATAGGGATGATTCAATCAAATTAATCCATGGTCGGAAGTGAACGGTGTGGGTCCACAAAAGGCTGTCCCGCGGATTTTTGTGAAATAGTTATTATTTTTTTATGGTCAAACCGTGAGAAGTAGGTAATAATTAAAGACACTTTCAGTAATTATATCAGGGGTGATTCATTTAGTAGTATTTTTAGATTTCCAAAGTTCGAATGGTGGCTAGAAAATCCAAGATGGCAAAAGCTTTTATGAAGTCGTTGGGATTTGGCATGCGGTTCTGATTAAAAAATGTCAAAGCTTTTTTTCTTTGTACACCATCTGTATTTGAAATACCTACTTGAAATATTTAAGTTGAAAAAAAAATGGAGAAAATACAATGCAATGCTGCGGCTGAGTGGATGCTGACAGAACGAAGTTAATTAGGAAAACGTGAATAATAAAATACAAAATACATCAATTTATTTAACCCACTTTGAAAGTACACCTAACTTATTGCGAGTTCCAAAGTATGCGTCATCCATTTTGAGAACTCAATCAATTTTTAAGTTTTCCCGATTAGAACAAGCAAATGAAAGATACACATTGTACCTACTGTACTTTTTACGACACCGCCATGTACTACGATTTAATGTCGATACGGGCAGTTAGGTTTCGTAATGTCGTGGCGCACTTGGTCACGTACCATTAAAATAATGTAGACAGTATGAACTTTTATTACGCCTTCATTCAAATCCATGAAACGTCAATTATTCGCTTATTCACTGTTTAATCAATTAGTATTCTTTTATTACTATTGTAGCTCCTACGATTTCTAGATGTGTTTAGGTACCGCAATATGGTATGCACTATACCTATATCCATTTAAAAAGTAATGTACCGACCGACAAGTTTCGGTGTCGGCGGCCCGCGTCGCGCATATAGGGACAGGAAAGGTTTTTTTCATTACTGGAATTGCATTGTAACTACATACTCCTTTTTGAGGCTTCGAGGTGTTTAGGAAGGGTTCACAATTTGACGTTTTACGAATCCTATCCTAAATTGCCCAAGCCTGAGCTGTTTTATAAAGACACATGGTTTGGGTTATGATCAAGGACTTTAATTCATTCGTTATATTAATTCTTCCTTAGCCAATGAGCTACACGATGTTGATGAAGTCAATACGACTGATTGGTATGCCAGCAATTGGTAGCTCGTTAATTCGTCGATGTATGTATCCTCCAGCGCCATATCCGTAGATTTTGATTGCACTGACGTGCTGAGTGTGGAGTTCTGTGCCAAAAACTACGCGAGTATGTCATTGTCAAGGGGATGCTTGAGTCTCATAAGCATGCCATACGCATCCTGCCATGTTTTTAGCACCATTTGTGTCATGAGAAAATTATCAAATGTGCCGCTCGATTCATTTCTTTCAAAGATGGATAGTTTTATAATTGAGATTATAAATTCAATTGCAATATACCTATAGGTGCGTGTGGGTACTTTTTAAAGAAGTTACTAGCCGCATAGCTCCAATTGCTGCTACTGCATTTGCTGTTACTGCAAATAATATGATTTACTACTATTCTACTATCTGTTTATTGCACTTTATCGGGGTTCTTTGCCACCAAACAACTTACCCAGATACCAATTAGTGGCAGAATTTAGGTTGGCAACGGTTCATGACTACCTTCAAAAACACCTTCACACCATAGGTGTAGCAGCGGATCCTTCATCTTCATCTTCACCTTCAGCGGTTCATCTGACGTCGCAATATACGATAATATTCTCGTATTAAAAATCCTTAAAACTCCATTCTATCTAAAAAACGTTTCGGACCCCCCTATGGCTACAGCTCCTATCCCGAAGCAATGAATTAATCTATGGCATTGCATATTATAGAACGGGAAGACCAAGGATAGCAACCTGTTCGGTTTTGTTACTTTTCCATTTAAGGCCACTTTTGTTTGCATTAGGTTATAATAATTGCATCCATTTAATGAGTATATTTACTGTACAATTGCCTAAAATGGTGGTATTATGTTATCAGCGACCGCAAGTTTTTATTTAACTTTAGAAAATTATCTCGCTGGGGGACTTTGTGGCACCCATCTTAAGAGCCTGAGATGGGATCTTCATTAGGGCCAATAAAAATCTGTTGTTTTGAATTTAATATTGCTGCGATGCATATATAGTTTATTGTAATATGTATGCGATAAACTTCACTTCACTCAGAATGCTCTGGCATATGCTGAGGTCAATGACTCCCGTTATCGGCTGAGTTCAACGTTGCTGACCAGCATACCAAGAAAATGTACCAATTGTCTGTACCTGATAACCAAGAATAATGAATCCCTGATAGGATTCTTTAATTATGACTACTGCAACAACTCATATCTGGCGCCGTTGAGTCCGTTCGCACTTGCCGGGATAAAAAAAAATAATGATGAGAAAAGTCTTTGCGGCTAGTTTCATTAAGACCGTCTGGACTGACCGTTATTACTTGTGAACTGTTAATTAGAGGGAGCTGTAAAGTTAATGTATATCGTGCATTTCAACCCTTCTTAAATGAGAGGTGCTTCTGTTTTCTTTCATTAAGCTCGTGAATGGAAATTTTATCGCCATGCTAAAATTTTTATTGACTTAATTAACTCTAAAGGCTAGTACTGAACTCGATCAACCGACTGTATATTGTATAAATACAGTATATATGTGTAGAGATTGCGTGTGAGAGTACTCATACAGTAGTGTGGTAGAGTTGGGTTAGTATTTTTTAAGCCTTAAAAGTGTATGTGCTGTCCTGAAATTGGCAGCCCGAAATGTAGTACTTCTTATTTTATATCTAATTAAATAAGCAAGTTATTAAAAATTTGGCTCAAGTTGTAGAAGACTACCTACTACATGCAACTTTTAATAGGATATTTTTAATTTCTAATTTTGTAGTTTTTTCCTAGTATCTATTTGACGTGAAAATTTATTGTTATAAATTATTATCATGTTTATGAAAAAGCTACGGCACCAGAAATTAAAAATACGTTATTACATGATGCATGAAGTTGTCATCTACAACTTAAATTAGCAAAATCTTTAATAACTTGCTTAGATAATTATATAAAAAATAAGAAGTATTAAATTTCGGGCTGCCAATTTTCTATGGGACGCACACTATTAATACTTGTACTGTACTGTACTTGCAATGAAATTTTAATTTAAAATGTCACAGCTACACGGGTGTTTATAGGCAATTTAATTTTAAGTGGAAAAGGAGCGTAAAAAATTAGCACTCCAAAATCAGACACTATAATTTTTATTTAATTTACTAATTAAGTATATTTTGTGCAGAGCATTGAAAGGAGTTTTGATACAGTAATTCTTTTATGAAAATTATTGGAGACTAACATATTTGTCGTAGTATGAAATTATGAACAAATTATAGTGCGGTACCAAAAAGAGTGTCCAAAAAAATCTTAGGTCTTGACTATTATGCTATAGCAAGGAATACTACAAAAATACTTCAACCTATTACAGTAATATGTTTTCATTAACTTTGTCTTTAGTGATGAGATTAGTCGGTGCAGTGTCCCGGGCTAACCTTCGTCCCCAGCGATATCATAACGAGCCGCATCTTGTGACATGTACATAATTTAATTACACTAGTTTATTTGTTTTCTTGTTAACTCATTACTGCTGCAATGAATGACCAGTTGAAGAATGAATGGTCTGTGGGAGGTCGAATCTCTGTCGTGGCGCCCCTTTCACGTATTATCCATTAAATTATGCATACGGAACTTCAAAACTTAATATTTAGAGCAATTCCTGCTCAGTATAAAGAACGGGCCTTGAATGACGTACGGTAATCGAAGTAAGTTTAGTTTGAGGTGGCATGTCTTGCTTCAAGGCCGTGCCCAGGTTTTGATATCGGGGGGGGGGGGGGTCATTTTTTTACGTAATTGATTAATGAAAGTCCATTCTATTAAATTCAAATAAATTTATTTCAATTCTTCAAACAATATAGGTTTACACAAAAAAAATTATTTGGGGGGGGGGGGCCTTGGACCATCCCCCTGGGCACGGCCCTGTCTTGCATAAACGAACAGTTTCTATTTATTTTTATTTTGGGCTCTTTAAGTTTTCTCATAAATAATTAGATTACTCGTGACTTCGTGGTATTTCATTTTAATAAACAAAAAATAACAAAAACTTAGAGTTTTAGAAAAACTTGTTATAACAACCCGAATTAGTAAAACCCAAATAATCGTTAAGAAATTAACTTTGTCTAAGAAACCCACTTGTGTTAGTATAAAACCCTTTTTATTTATTATTATTATTATTATACTAACACAAGTGGGTTTCTTAGACAAAGTTAATTTCTTAACGATTATTTGGGTTTTACTAATTCGGGTTGTTATAACAAGTTTTTCTAAAACTCTAAGTTTTTGTTATTTTTTGTTTATCTTTAAGTTTTCTCCAAAAACTAAAAAAATGGATATTGTTTTTTTTCTTCAAAAACCGCTCCAACGATTTTCTTTAAATCCACATACTGTGTATTTTAATCGTTATTAATGTAAACAAAACCCAATAAGTCGCTTGTCCCTTGATAGTTTGGTTCTGGGGCAAAATAAAAATTTTCATAAAAAATGACTGAAAATTTTAATTTTTTGTTATTTTCTTGGGAGACTACGTTTTACAGTTTCCCCAAAAGTTTTCCCGTTAAACTTACTTGCATTAAGGGGGTCTTATGCCCAGCTTTATCAGATGTCTTGTAAAAATTATACAAAACTAATCAAAGTAAATGACTAATAGACTGTATCTTTATTCCATAGACTGCTGTTCTACAGTAAAATTTGTAAATTGTAATACTGTACTTCCAGTAAGTAATTAATCCGGATATACTGGATTCCAGTGGAAACAACTGTTGATATAGCAAACACAAAACACGGGTTAACTATTTTAACAAGCCTAAGATGCTTTCATGTAACTTGTCGTTGATAATTGCGTTAACTGTTTGTCATCTGACCCGACAACTTGTTGACTTGTTTCCCTCATAAATTCAATGCATCGTAATCATTCATTTATTGATCATTATTATTTATTCTAATGCTGATTTCATACAGCCAAGCGTGGGTAGTGGGGTGGGACCGTTGCGTCGATTGCCTAAAATTATTGGCAGTATTTATACGATATCAGGGATATCGTTGAAAAAAATAATTATTCATTTATTATTTTTACACACGTTTTTGGTTATAGATTTTTTAAATGTTTTTCAACTTGATGTTTTTTTCTATATTAATAAGTTCACTGTTCGGCTTCCAGAGGATTTATTTATTGATGAAAACTACTAACTATTTCCCTCCTCTTGATCCTGGCGCATTTGACCCGATGAAGAAACCAATTCCGTGACATCATCATACTCTTCTTCATTTCTTCATCCTCTTCGCATTAAGTCTTCCTATCTTCCTCAGCTCGCAATTCAATACTTTTCCCAGTTTCTCACCCATCATAAGCTTCATGTTAGATGATATATACGTAAATCACTTCCATTATGTGTTTGTAAAATTACGGAAACTGTAATCCGACACAATAGTAGGAGTGGCCGCTATAAGATAGATGGAAGTGTGAAGTTTGTAACATTCCTCTGCCAATGTTTTTATTTTATTTCTCGCTCTAATCTATCCACTGTTGTCTTCTCCGTTTTCAAATTATCCTCCTCATCTTGTAAAGCTCGCTCCGAACGAAGAACTTTTGTTTTTGTGTCGCGTGTCTGTTCAAACTCGAGCTGACTCATGTCATTCCATTTTTCTGCTGCTCAAATTCCATTCTCTTCA
Organism: Psococerastis gibbosa; assembly: GCA_963971405.1. Classification (NCBI taxonomy): domain Eukaryota; kingdom Metazoa; phylum Arthropoda; class Insecta; order Psocodea; family Psocidae; genus Psococerastis; species Psococerastis gibbosa. The sequence continues at coordinate 27,529,702 of OZ020485.1, forward strand.
ATCTCTCATTTTGGGTTCTCCCGCTCTTGATATTGCCGTAAGTTGGCCACGCCAATCTGTGCGCAAAAATTTTGGAAAACCACATCTTCCACATTATTTATATTTTCTTTCATATTTTCAATCTCTTTATTTCTCTCGGTCATTCTCTGATCGATGACAGAAATATTCGGCTCAAATTGCACCCGTTTTTCCTGGAAAGTGTAATCCGACACAATAGTATAGGAGTGACCGCTGTATAAGATACTATATGATTGCGGAGTTTCAAAAATTTCAACTATCTATACTGTAAGTAGGCCTATGCATCACATCTCCGATGAGCTGCTCTACTATACTACATCAATGTAGCATTAGTGATGCACAATCCATGCACGACTGTCTGTCCGATTTGATGTAGGGGGATTAAATCAATCGGAACTGTAAATGGAACCCCGAGTCTCGACTAGGCTAATAAATATTTCAAAGGGCCGCGATGTAAATGTAAAATAATGAAGCTATCGTTAAGATGTAGGCTGTATGGGAAAGTCAGGCGAGCATTAAATCAGTGCTCAGAAATTGGAGTGGGCGGTGTTGTTTAATGCACTCGTCTAAATTATTGATGCAGCACACCAGATAGGCACAGTAACACCTCTCTCATTGTGCCCGCGAGATTGCCGTTAATTGTTGGGCCCAAACTGGAGTTCCATGATGGGACATTCGAGCGTGCCAAAAATATGTTTTGAATCCTGGGGCACCTGATGCCACGTCTCCTATGACCAGCTAATGAAAAACGTACCTGGTGGCCCGAGGATTGAAAAAAAATATATATTTGACGCGCTGCCATCCCTTCTATGTAGTACTGTACTCTAAATCATACGTTATTCTGCCTCTCCCAAAAATATGGACGTATTTATGTTTCAGTAAGTATGGCTGTCCGCTCGCAATGGAAAAAATAGTCAAATATATAAATTTGCACTTCCATAGCAATGAAGACAGGATATTCATAAACGGGTAGTCTAAATAAGGTCCTAACCCAAAGAGAAGTCGGGTCCCTCCCCAAAGCTGTGGTAGTTGACTATATAAATGTTATAAACTATGGCAACTGTCTTGGAACATGCTGATACAATTTGGTGGGGCTTTAAGCAATGCACATGCATTTTTCTCGCCACTCAGTGTAGTCCTTTACTTTGAATAAATGTTTTGAACTGCGGTTAAATGGTCTCCGTACGGAAGGTAGGCGTCAACCCCTTCAATTGGTAATTTGAAACTCCTTGCCACATATTTTAGTTTTTAAAGGTACGTGATATTTGGACACAAATTTGTGCCCTTCTCAAAGCCGCAGGACAGTAAAGTAGCGAAAGTCAGTGGTGCAAGTTGCCCCTGCCCGGGCCAGAGTCAGTAGCTAGAGGCGATTTGGTTTTAGCCCCCCCCCCCCCACAAAAATATTATGTAGACAGCATTGCAAAGGTTTAACTATTGAAATTAGTGCAGTACATATAATTTGCTAGATTAGCCTCAAGGGAAATTTTGCATGTCTCAATTTCAACTAAAATGCATCCTGGAGTTTCATGAGTTATTTGCATATAATTGGAATGGTAGCCGCGGTAAATGATGGGACACACCTCTCTATTGCACTCCACGTGTCTGCATGCGCATACTTCTTGATAGCAAAATTAACAGTTGTGTCCGATAATTGCGTTATAAACTGTAGCTAGCCACTCGTTTGAACCTACGCATACTTGCTCATTACAGCAATGTCTTAAGGCCTTAGGGTATTTCTACTGCAATATAAAAAATTACCTATTTAGAAGCTATTCACTGTGGAGTAACTATGCAAACTAGGGTGATTTCTTATTTTCTTTTTGCCTCGGTGAGGTATGGTTGCATTTATGCTCCCCTAAGAATGTTCTCATTGCATTGACATATTGTCAGCACTTGAAAAGATCGCAGCTGTTCATTTATTACCCAAAGTGATTGTTGTACAAAGTATTCTTCAGCTGCTGTAATTATAGATTTTTTTTCGTTGCAGGTGACTGACGGGGTTAGATTCGGAGTGAAGTGTTGTGAGGTGGGTTAGTAGTGGTGCCATGTATAAAACATTGGGCTATGCCCGAGAAAGAAGTCTACATGCCCTCGTATGGGCCGGCGCCCGTCGGACTCACAGGGCTACAGTTCCCCTCGGCGTTCGCGGCGTTCCATGCGCCTTTGCCGGTGGACCAGCGGACTCATGAGGGGCGCTACGGCTGGGACCCCTCCACTGGTCGGCTTGTCCATCCTGGCGCCTTCCATCCCCCACATGGGTGAGTAACTCGTTTTTTTTTATTAACTACATGGCGTAATTGGAAGGTAGCGAAGTGGCGTCAACTTCCATGTTACCTTGTGGTGAAATTGGCCCGTTTCGGTGAAGGGTGGTTCTCAACGTCGCGTCGCTAAAAAAAAGTCTCGGTAAGGAATACCGCTATGGCGCTATGCATCGGTAGATGGTAGTAAGTATTTATTAATAAAAAAAACGCAATACAATTAATAAATATCCAAGGGCCACACTAAGTGCACCCTGTGATGGGGACTTGCGTCGTGCTGTCCTGTATTCCCTAAGGGAGCATTTCAAGCATAGACATAGTAAAACTGTAGACTCATCGTAAACATTCGGGTTGAAGCCGCTTGACTTCGGCTATTTCCGTAGTATAGGACCAGATTGAGCCTTTTGCCATTTGATACGATGTTAAAATTTTATTTTTTATTTGATTATTTAAAGATTATTTAGAACGGAAAATCATGCCAGCTAACCAGCAATATTTTTATGCAGAACTTGGAGTACTTTTAATTTACATTTTAAAAAATATTTTTAGCAAAGTTTTCCCTACTTTTAGATAAAAATAAATTTTTTTAATGCAGATCTTTCAGTACTTTGAATTTAAATTTTAAACAATATATATAATAAATGTAAATAATAAATATAATTATATATGAAACAACAAAGAAAACTATAAAGAAAACATATAATAAAACTATTAAATTTGAATTTCCCGCCAAAATGCACTTATGAGGGGGCGTGGTCGTGGCTTCAGTCCTCCAGCACAGCCGAAATACGACATGGTGGCTCCATAGTTTTATTAGCTCCATGATTTCAAGCGAAGGGTGGGTCCTATGATCGCTTGGACAATTTCGGATGCCATGCAATGAAATATCGCGGTGACGTCCAGTATTCCTTAACGAACCTTGAGTTCTTTGTATATTGCGAGAGATGGGACATTTGAGCTAGCCAAAGATATTTCTTTTTGGATCCTGGGGCCATCTCGTCAGTGGTCACAGTTGGCTTCAAAATGTTTTTGGCGCGCTCAAATGTCCCTTCACTCCCTTCTCTCTTATGGAGAACTCTAACCAAGACTTTTTAAGTGATGTGGGAGCCACCCTAAGGCGGGGTTTCCACCGACCTCTCATTGCTGAATGCAAAGACATTGACGTGTAGCAGACATTCAAGACTTAGGCGGGTATTCCACCGACCTCTCATTGCAGAATGCAAATGACATTGACGGAAATTTGAATTTTTCTTTTTATAGAAATATATTAAAATGTTTGTACTTAACATATTCCATGGCGCCATTTTTTAATTTTAGTTTGTTTGTGATTTTACTCTATGATCATTGATCAATTTTAACTATGGCATAGAGTAATACATAAATTTCCGTCAATGTCATTTGCATTCTGCAATGAGAGGTCGGTGGAATACCGGCATAAGTCTTGAATGAGAATTTAAAAGAAATCGTTGGAGCCGTTTTTGAGAAATAATTTTTTTAGACGTTTTTTTGGAGTTTTTGTAGAATAAAACCCCCCGAAATCGAATTAGACCAAAATATAAAAAAAATCCCCAGAGGTATGATTTTTGTAAACCTACATGCTAAATTTCATCAAAATCGACCGCCCGGAAATCGATGCACAGACAGACAGACAGACAGACATTTCGTAAAAACCACTTTTTTGGGTTCCTGGGACCTGAAAACGTGTAAATCCGTTGAAATCTCGGAATCGAAAATTTCGACCATCACAAAGCTTTCCTTATAGCCTATTACGTATAAATTGGAAAGCAATTATTAACATGAATTATTATTAATTACATGTAAATATACGTATTAGGCCCATGCGCCTACTTATAGGCTAGTTCAGGCTTGCATATTTTCTTCCGATTAGAAAAGTTCCACGAAAATTGATGCTGAGAAGACAATCAGAGTGGGGATATGTAGACTACCAACTGTATTATTTCAATAAACAGCCTTCTTGGCCGTTTGAAAGTTTTCTCATGAAAGTTACTGCTGAATATAATTTGTGGTGGACTGAAGTAAGCTAAATATAAAACTGCGGGCACCTTTTGTCAGCCTGTTCCTGGGAATACAATCGTGCCGCAATATAGTAGTTTTTGTTGTCAGTAGTAGCTTGATTTTTCACTGGCAATTATCTGCAGGCATAATTAGGCTAAATTATCTGAGGGGCGTGTTATAATTATGAATAATAAGCGGAAAAAGATGCTAAAGGTAAGTTTTGAAATGAACTTAATATATATATGCAGTTTTTTTTTTTAGAAATAGCCTACTAGGTGTCAATTTTTATTTTGCGCCTTCGCTGTATAACTCTACAAGTGTTGAGTGTAGCTTATATTCCCCTTTTATGTCCCTTGAATGCGATAGCGTTGGAGTAGTGATTTTAATTAAAAAGTGGGGTTATTTCATGTAAGACAATATGCGTGAAATATGAATGCTGTTATTACAATAAGTAAAGAACATAGGAAGACGACTGGCCGGACGCTGGAAGGATGAGTTGGAAACTGACCTTCGCGAGTTGTGTTGTCGAGCAGGACAAACCCCATCAAGGGCTGTAGAGGCAGAAGAAGAACACATCGGATAAAAAATAATAATATGTAAGCAATATTTTCCAGTGAATTATCTTATCAGTTGATTTAATCTAGCCAATTTCATGCATATACTAATAGGCATTACTGTATTGAAACATGATAATATCCAATTGACAGGGCCTGATTATTATCAACCCCTTGGGAAAGGTGCCGTGTAATACAAAATGGGAGCGTCATGATTTTTGATTAGTTTGTTTAACCCTTTCTTGGCTGATGATGTGGTTACGGACGGAAATGCAAACAACCCTTCACATCTCCGCTCTACGTTTCAGTTCATAAAGAATCATTGGTACGTAGACATTAGTACAGTACCCTAGTAGCCTGTATTGTAATTTTCTGAAAATATGTATATTTGGTTTTTTTTTTCTCGTAATTGGTTTTTTAAAAGAAATATATTGCTTCGGTGCAGGGGAGTACCGGCCGATGAAGAAAAGGAACGGTTCTTTATTGTTCTTGCACATACTGCAGATCCCCCCTGCCTACGCAACAGCATTGCTTATACTGTATAAACTCTATATAATTAATGGCAACACATGTTTTAGGACCGCACCCGAGGAATTTTACTCCTGGAGGGTTTATTCCATCACTTTGCGGTGGGGGATTGATGCCTTCCTTATTTCTTTCTTTCTGGACATGGATGGAAGCCAGACTTGGAAAAAACATGCGCAGAACACAGTTTTTTTTAGCATGATTGGTTGTTATTCGACACCATTTTCTAAAAACACCAAAAACCGGTTTTTGTACCCCTTTAATGATTTTACAGTTGTCAAATCATAACATTACTGCCTTACGCAGAGGAAGTGTTGATAATTTACGGTACAATAAGGGCTTGGTCCCCACTAATTAACTGTATAGTTCGTTAAGTAGTTGTTTGTATTTGTTTGACATACTGCGACCCAAGCTGTTTCGTGTTCAAGACATGTATTCCTCGTTAGCTTCTCCAAATTATAATCAAATTTATGCGTTTGTATATTTAACGTAGGTAAACAATTGTTCTGTTTATACCGTGTATTTAGTTGCTTTTTTATCATCCTTATGAAGTAATGTTTTTGTAGGTAGAAACAGTAAAATTTTGCATTATCCAATAGGGCAAATTTATTATTCATTGTATTGCAGTATTATATGGTAGGATATAGAGGTTATTCATCTTCAGCCGAAGTAAATTTAATGTCAGTGTTATACAATATATACCATATAATACTGCAATATAATGTGTAAAAATTGCCTTTATGGGATAAAGTAAGCTCACAGACTTGCTCGGTTAGATAGTTGTGTAGCTGTGCTAACCTGTCTAGCAATACGAATCATGCCATTACGAGTATATAAGTCGAGGATTATATCAACTGTTCTTGTCGGGGCTTGTGGTCCATCGGTTAAGACGACGCCCCAGTTAGGCGTAAATCGTGAGTTCGAATCCCACCAAGCACAGTTTTTCTATATCCTCTAATTTCCGGTCATTTATTGTCATTTTTGAGCAATATTTGATGTTAAAATAGATACAATGTATACTTCCACTTTAATTGCCAGTTACAATTAGTCAATTAGCCTTTCCTCAACTCTTTCCGCGTCTCCGCAGTTTAGTGTCACTCACCAGGAATAGATCATATCTGCAGCCTGATCATGGCGATTATATTGTAATACCGAGGTTAATATAATACCAATGCCATGCCTCGTGATGGCGCTAATTCAATTGTTTAAAATCAATGAACAGCAAATTTCAGAATTTTTTAAATTGTGATGTTGACAATACTGAAGAACTGAACTGACGTGACGCTGCCGTAGCAAATATAAACACACATCGCCCTAGAAATAAACAAGTTTTAATTTTGAATTATTATTTTAAGGATTATAAATTATTTGTCTAAATCTAAGGCAGAAAAAATGAAGAAAATATAGCCGAAGATCATTCAATTGTTTAAATTTTAATTTTCCGCGGTTAGCACTCTTGTGACTATTACCAACATCAAAAATTAAAAAATTCTGAAATTTGCAGTTCATTTATTTTGAACAATTGAATTAATACCATCACGTGACATGGTATTATATTACCCCCGGGATTAAAACCGCCATGATCAGACTGCAGGCTGCAGGAACAAGAAAACTTTTAAATGCTGTATTTTCCAATTAGTTGATGTTCATTCGCTGATTGCTTGGAATGGATACGGTCGTTTATGAACTCGCTCATACATTCAAGAGGAAAGACCTGTAAAGTTTTATCGTCATGCTCATAATTCACGTTAATAAACACTATATGTATATACACATTCTGTTACGACAATATTCCATTATAAGACGAATTTACTACCACCGTATATTTACAGAATAGTGCACTTTATACTTTATAATGGCAAAATTAAAATATAAAAAAATACGTGACTACAACCTCATATTTTAGTCATAAAACCGCGGCCACAATATTGCAGAAACCTGTCATGTTAGGTCATGAATTTGAGCGAGTCGCTACCATGATATTTATGGTGGTGAAAATGGTTTTACGTTTTAGTTCTTGTGAAATTCCACAGAGCCGTGGGATTGGAGTAGAGGGACAAAAAGGTTGAGATGGAACAAAGAACTAGGTTCACAATGGAACCAGCAGGCTACACGCTCTATGTAAATAGCAACCAGTGGTCCAGGGCAAAAATCTGGTTCGTCCTTGGCTGATCCATGTACTTCTTTTTCCCGTATATTTGAAATAATGGGGGAAACCTTGACATCTTACTTTAGGATATTTTCCATCGAATAAGTACCTGATTTCATTGATGCCATGTTGTATACTGGTCGATCCCAAACCCGTGACCAGGATTTTCTATTGCACTTGTAGCAACTTTGTCAAAATTTGAGTGTTTCCGTTTATTATAATATTTATTATTATTATTGCTTTTTTTTGGGTGGGTGTGATCCTATCTAGTGCATTATTTAGAGGTTATGGTGTCACTGGCATATATGATAGCATAGGCACATCAAACGTCAATTTATTGGCGGATTTAGCTTCGGTGCGAACACAGGCTTGCAATATTATGCGGATATGCGGACTAAATCGTAATGTTAGCAATTACGACGGTTTAGTTTGTATTGAAATAATATTGCATGTAAGCATTTAACCCAAAGGAGGGGGAATATTTTGAAAATATAAGTGCAAAATAGTGTGTTTTTACGCATTTCAACAGCAGTAAAGTATAGACTATACAAAGCTTACAAAGGAATACTTATTCATAAAAATAATATTGCATTTAACCCAAAGAGGGCCCCCTCTTGCCTACGGCCTTGGAATAACGTACCGGTTGCTTACTTGGCCCAGGCAGATGAAATGGCTTAGCGTAATTGTGGGTCGTTATTTCTTTGCTTCCTTATTTGGCTGGCATTTTTACTGCCTTTTCTAGCATTTTACGCTTAATTCGGATCCTACCTTCGTTTAAATAGTTCGTGAGTTGGCTAATACTACCCTCTCTATCGTTTTTTTTTTGTATTCGTTGGTAAGAAGAGTTTATAGTGTATTTAAAATATAGTATAAAAAACATAGTTTTATTTCTATGTTCTAATATTTTCCTATTTCCTAATCAGGGCCAATTTTGGAATATGCCCAGTAGAATATTCTTTAGATCTCTCTCTCTACGAGTAACTTAAACTTGACAGCGAAGTCATCCTTAACTTTTCGGATATGGCATTTCAACTTCCCTGTAACACTTACTGGGCTCTAAACTTGAACAACGCCTATGTAATTATTAAAAATAACAAAAGTAGGCTATTTAATTTAATATCGTCACTTTTTTTAAATATGAGTTTTGAGTAAGGAGCATGCTACAAATTCAATCAAATTAGTGAAAAATTAAATAAAAATTCTGTACACAGCGCACCGTATAACACGGAACTACCTGTGAAAACGTTTTGCGCGACGCTGGGAGTTAACAGGACATTTCGTCAAATCGAACATTTGATTTGGCATAGTCAATAGTGAAGAATATCGCCGTTAAAGTAAACTATAACGTTATACGCAGCCCATTTGATTCCGCCCTAAAAGCACTAGGCCTACTTTTTTTTAGTAGGCTATTTTACCCATTTAATATCGTCAATTGTTTTTTCAATAAGAGTTTTGAGTAAGGAGCATGCTACAAATTCAGTCAAATTAGTGAAAAATTAAATAAAAATTCTGCTACAGCGCACTGTATAGCACGGAACTACATGTGAAATGTTTTGCGCGACGCTGGGAGTTAACAAGACAGTTCTTCAAATCGAACATTTGGCATAGTCAATAGTGAAGAATATCTTCAGCGAATCGTTAAAGTAAACTATAACGTTATAGGCAGCCCATTTGGTTCCGCCCTAAGAGCACTAGGCCTATTTTTTTTTTTTTAAATGTCAAACCGTTGCCAACGTTAACCTTTATTGGTTATTTTCTGTTCGCACTCATCGTTGTTATGGCAAATAAGCTAGTCTTAGCTAAGTATTCCGCGGGGAAATGGGGTGTTAATGTACATTGTATTTTGATATACAATAATGTCATTTCTGTCGGTTATGAATCAGCAACCTTCAGTTTGAAATAACCACATAAAATTGTCTAACTGCAATACAAGGTGAATTGGCCATGGGGGTGGATAAACATGTCGACTTGTATTTGAAATATCGAGATTCGCATTCCACACTTGAATGCCCGGGACCGGGCACACCCCCATTATCAAGAATTTTCGGACAGCCGCAAATCTCCCGTTTTGTTCGAAATCTGAAGAGTTGTGAAGTGACCGAAGAATGCCTGTCAAGATGAGGTACTTTATTAGCGGCCCAGAGGAAACGGCGGCTGTTATTGAGACAGGTGCTCCCTAACAAAACAGACGGCTGAATGTTGTGGTTAATGGGCCAATTAGATTTTTTTCGGCGTGGTCCAAGCATCTAGGCTACATAATTTACAAAAGTGAGCAATTATAATTTTTCTTAAATCATGGAAGGATTTACCAAATTATTTAGTACAGTACATTTGTCAGATTAGTTTAATTCAGTGTATTATGATTTGTACTGTGTAGGTTTTGCGGTTTCTGAAAAATTGGTCAAAACTTACATGGGCTGCTTTGATACTAGACGACTCAAAAGGACTCGGACGTCCAGAGGAGAGATGAAAACAATCCAAACATAGCTAATGGCACTCGCCACTCCTAGGACATTACACCCTTGGTGATATCGGCAAGGAATGAGGTTGGCCCAATAAACAAAGTTACAAAACAAACTCACTTAATTCACTACCTCCTGTACCTCAGCCCTCGACCCTCTCGGAGTCTCGGCCCTCTCACTCTCTGTCTCTCTCTAGTTTCTTTCTCACTCTCTCAGTGCTCAGGCCTCAGTCGTTAACTCGGTGGTCGGTGCTCGGCTAGTCGCTACTCGCTACCCGGTCTTACCCTGTCCATCTTACGAATATATTGCGTTGGTCTGAAACAGCTTGCTTCATTAGCCTCAGATATCTTATCGTTTTGGAAGGTAATTATGAATTAAGCTATTTTTGTTTTCATTTATAAAATTAAATTAAAGCTCCTGCGATTGTTAAAATGTTATATTTTGTGATTTCAAGATTGCACTCGGTGTTACTAACGTCTAATTTTCTCCCAGGCTCTTGTTACTTTTAATGTCCATAGATTGTCATTATTTCTTTATTATGAAATATTGGTAAAGGTTTAGTTTAGTGCCGCTACCCGCGTTTATAATGGGAAGACAAAAGTTCCATTGGCAAAATAATTTCTGTTTCAATCAAGGATTGCTTTATTTGCATGGCACTAACATGTTCTTTCCATAAAATTTGGTCGTAAGTAATAAGTGCCTATGCCTACTAATGCAAAAATTCGACATAAACTGTGCTGCAAGTAAATAACTATGTTTGGCCGACCTATAGTTCATTCAGGGTTTCTTTTAAGCTAAATAAGCGAAACATAACCTAATATTGTTATTTTATTAGCATAACTAGACCTTCACCGAAATGTTTTCTGGGTATATAGCATATTTTTTTCCCCAGTCCTATTAATCCTTATATTTTCATGTGGCGTTGCTAGCGGTATTATCATAATGTGCAGCACACCACTCTGAAAATATAAAGCATGGAAACTGTTGCGTAGAAATCTCTTGAAATTTCTTCATGTCATCCAACGTGAGTAAACATTTTCCTCTTATTTCCTGTCCATATTTTTTCTATTTTATATCTTCGCTCTCTCATACTCACAGGTTATTTCTATCGTTTTTTTTTTCGTTAAGCGTAACCTTAACAAAAACAATACCATGTTTAAAATGTTTTGGTTGATGACTTAACATAAATTTCCAACAACTTCATTTTTCATAGAATCAAGAAATTGGTTCCCGCCTTCTTGCCATCTACCTGAAGCTTGTTCCCGCTGTTGCCGAGTCATCAGACTCCTGCTTTGTTGACTTGTATAAAAGGAGAATCCCTTCAATTGACAGCCGTTCTTTCTTGCTCCTAAATAATGTTGTCGATCTTTTTTTATTCCTAATTATTGTTTGATCTTGTTTTGTTGGTCGCTCGATTTTTATCTGGTTACCAGTTCCATTTATCTGTATATAATATGTTTTGAAATTGTCTTGTCACTTATTCATTAGTCTTTGCCTTATTATTCGGAATACAAACGAGATTTTCTATATAACTGTTACCTTCAAGGTTTCTTCACAACCCATGCGTCTTTTTTGTTAATACAAATGGCGGTTGCATTCATCAATCAATAATTGATCCATTACTGGTTGGTATCCTTTAACAGGGGTGTAGATAGCGCACATCGGAAGCCCCAATGTCAAGCTTGTTACATTTTTTTTTTCACACTGATACATGCCAACCGATATCTATATCTATTTAAGATTTATCATATGCAATCAATTGAATGACAACGTATCCGAATAACCTCTTCAGTCACTTCCGCAGATAATACCTGTGTTGAGTTACGACAGGTTACCGATCACATGGTGTGCAGCAGAGACTCGCCAAAGTACGAGCACGCTACCACCATGCCAATGAAGACCCTTTGAAATTGAGGACTTCCTCCTGATCTTGACTCTATGATCCTAATGCGTGAGGCCCCTTGGAAACATTTCTTGTCAAGCGGGTCGGCTGCCCAATCCTTTCAGCTCATTAAAGGCTGTTTGCCTCTTCGCTTATTGTTTCCTCCATTCGAGCCCAATGGACCTTCCTCTTTAAGGTTTTGCTACCAACAGCTTCCTAGTCAGTGCAGCAGTTCCCCCATTCTTGGGATGTGGCAATACCTAGCCTAGTTTTTTTCTCTTCTTTTTTCTAGCCTTAAAGTTGAGGACCCAAGAATCAGCCGCGGATCCAGCCCATTAAGGGGGGGGGGGGTGCTGTGGGCCAAAATAGAACAAATATATGTATATTATCGATTAAATTAGAGCGTGATAAGTAAACATACAACAGAATTACTAAATTTAATTTAATAATTACCATTGGAGGTTAGGGCAGGTAGTTCACTCAGTAGCTTTAAGAAAATAATTAAACAATATATCTTGGAAAACGCTTGAGACTTTCTCCGGTCTCATAATGGTAACGACAATGGATCCCCCTCTATCCTTTTTTTTTCTCTCTTCCTCTCTTGTTTCTTCTCTATTTAATTTTAACCATCTATCAATAATTAATACAATATTTTTGTTGTTTAAGTTTAGCATGAAAAGAAGACTTTATAGTCTTATTGTTAGCTGTTTGCAATAAAGTCATTTTCAATTCAATTCAATAAAAAATAATATAATAAATATTTGGACTCGCGCTTTATGAAATCGAGTTTTGGTGTGTGGACGACGGACGTGTAGTAATGCCGATTATACTATACTATTAATATTAATGTAATTTCCATGTAAAATCATAACAACAGCTAGTTACGTCGTCTGGTCTTATTTTACTAGGTAGGCAATTAACAGTTTATTAACACTGGATGTGAGTAGCAATATTCCCATCATGCTTTGTTATTCTGCAAGTCACTGTTGTTATTGTGAAATGTTGGCTACGCAGCTCGGTTGAATTGATAAATAATAATTATTGGGCCTATTCCTTTCTCTACTCATACTTGCAAATTATAATTAGACCTAGTAGGCCTATCAAATAATACTACAATTAGTACCCAAACAATATGAAACCTAATATTTTCAAAGGGAATAGTACCGTATATCTCAGGGTAAAATTAGAAATATTGGGCGCTTTGAGCCTTTCACCCACAGCAACAAGCGTCTAGTGTCTATTATAGAAGAGGAACAAAAACATTCATTTTTCCTATATTTGCTATATAATATGTGCAGGATGTAAACAGGTTGTAGACTAAATGACTTCGATTTCTTAATAATCCAATGGTGAATACGTATGGCAGTTCGTATCAGCATAGAATAATCTTATATTTACAACGGATTAAGAACTTCCAAATTTCCGTGCCATGTTAAATAGGTAACTTTCAATTGGTTTCCTATGCGATTATCGATTTAACATTTTTAACACGGTTTGGGTTTAGCACGCTGAATACAGGATTGTGAATTTTCCTAGTATAATGCTTCAAAATGGACTCCAACCATGAGGGTTTTGTACAAATGTCCAAGTATTTGGAGACCGTGTAATTTGGGTCTTTATTTTGTAGAAAGAAAAATAGGACCCCCTGCCTAGTTCTGGACTTGGTGAGGGCCAACTGGCAACGAGGCTCTGACCCAGTGAAGGCCAAACTATCTCCCTCTCCCTCCTAAAAGTTTGAAATGGAAGGTGCCTTATTATACCATATTATAATACCCCAGACCCGGCATTCTAGATGCACTGCATGAAAAAGTAGGGGGACCAACATTATGCTTATTTTTTGCCAGCAGATGACGTCACTGCCCAGATTTTTTATGTTGACTTTGCAACAAAAATAACACAAATGAAGACAAGTATTATATGATCTATTTGAACCGCATAGTTTTAATTTCAAGTTTTCTGACTATTCCACGTTTTTCATCAATTATGATTGTTTTTTGTGTGGCTTATAAATTGCACTCAGTGATTGCAAAAAGGAATTAGCTTCCACAGTTAATCAATTCATTGCAAAAACTAGCAGTAAGCTTATAGTGTAAAATCTATTCGGACGGCAAGTTTTTATTGTTGATTTGGTGTTTTCTCACTATGTACTCAGTGATTCCAAAATTTATTTGTTCACCAGTTACCTAGTAAGAAAGCCTTTGTTGCTAGGTGACCTGGTCGCCGGAGTGCTTGCCGGAGAGTCATTTTATGTCGGTCCCTCGGAAATTTTAACTCTAGAGTATTCCATGGTGTAAGGAAGGTACCTTTAGGTCTGCCCTCTAGGGGATACTGACCCCTATCGAAGAATTAAAGCCTAAAATTTTCCTCTAGCTAGGCAAGAGGGGTAAGGGATAGATAAGATCTGTGTTTGTCTCGTGTACTTGAAATTCCTGTGCCTTTTCCCCAGGAATGATCCTCTTCGTTTCAGTAATGTTAAATACGGAGTTATTATGAAATTTCTGCGGTTGGCGTATATGGAGCATACATTTTTTTTAAGTGACTGTCTTCAACCGAGACCGTGGGCAAGCATAGGCCTAGCCCCAGTGTGGGTCGTTTTGTTGGGTGGAAACCGGTATTTCAGGAATCTAGTGACAACAATGATGTACCGAACACTGCCCGAAAAAGATTTATGCTCCCAATTTCCTTCAGATTTCTGGAGGCTTAATATGCTTCAGCGATTACATGATAAAGACTTTAACGTCGAGTTAAAAATGTTCATTGTCTTCATATGCTAAATGAATTTAAGTTGAACTGCAATGCGATCGATGTACTGTCAGTGTTACGTTGGAAACCTTGATTGAGCTCTCATTTAAGAAAAAAAAATTTGTTGGACCTTTACATTGCGCTTAGCTTTTAAGAAACCCATATCAAATCAGAAAATATAAGGCAATTTCTCCATCCGTGACATGGCCAAAGTAATCTTCTAAGGGCCAACGTTCCACGAAATCTCTTTGTATCATTACCGGTATTATAAGAAAATCCTAGTTTTATATGGTTTTTATTGGGGCCCAAGAAATTATACACCACTGATTTCAGTGGTGATGTTCTGAGTAAGAAGCCAGGTGTTTTCATGAAAAAGTGAGGGAATCGAGTTTCATTTAAGAAGTTATCTTGTACCTGAATAAATCGCGTGGAAAGACTTGTTGGATTAAGGTACACCTTGGGCAAAAGTTTTCACACCGTTCACACTGAAATGTAATAGCGATGACTCAATTACTTTGGCCCCTGCCTGAACCAATCTATAAACATACAGGTTTGGAATTAATACATATTCTCTTTATTCTGTACCATGCATGACCGGAGACTATTTTCCCTTAAATGGGCATACATTTACTTTAAAAGGATCGGTCTATTCTTAACCACGTGTACATAATAAATTTACAGTAAGTAGGTACTAGTGCTTTAGAACTGTATATTTTAAGGACAATTTTTAACATGGTAGTGTTCCAAATTTTATCTGCCACATTGTAGTTCACCAACTATAGGTAGTACCTACTTACTTGTCAACCTTTACTTATAAATAACGGTACAGTAATATATTTACTATTATTTTCTTATTTAAAAAGGTTAATCGCATAGAAACAATAATTAACAATTTCATGAATGTATTCGATTGAACTCTTCAGTCGCCTCAATAAGTAAATAAATACTTGTGCTGAGTTACGGACACGTCTCCGATGACATGGCGCGTAGAAACTCGTACAAGTACAAGCACACTACCACCTTGCCACCGAAGACGATATCATTATTATGTGGGTAGCTGTTATTCTCGTGAAATTTTCAATATTTTTTAAAGATAAAACCGTTTTCCACCCATATGATACCGCTAAGGCTGTTGGGCGGTTTTACTGAAAATGGGGTCTTTGCATGCGCTAAACTAGGTACACTTATCTGCCCTGAATCCCAGGAATACCCCAAAAATACTATGTTATTTAAATGGTTGAGATTTAATGAAATCATTAAAAGTTATCCTTCGTGCGCTCTGGTGCTGCAAAATTCTGCGAATGTTGGCATGAGTCCTCTAGTAAAAATTTGATTTAAAATACATTTTTAGTGAAGAAATATGCTTAGGCTACGTAAATTTACTCTAAATAGTAATTTCACAGGTTCAGTTTCTATTTTTAGTAGTAAACTCTGATTTTAGCTGGAAGTCTGCCTCTTAAATAACATAATAAATGTTAGACCCCATTATGGGTGATTCAGTAGGAACTTGGAAGGCATTTAATAGGTTGTTTAGATAACTGTGTGAAATTATCATCAAAATCTCACGTACTTGAGTAGGTACTTCTCCCCACATTTGTAACTTTAACAAAATTCGTGCCTTATCAAAGTAACCGTACAGTAGTTCAGTATATCAGGCTTCCAGCACCTTTACTTATTATGCTACTCTGCGTGACTCATGACTAACGCCCCATTTCAATATAGAGTTCAACTAAGATTTGCTCATTTATCATGGCAATTGGCAATGATACACTTAATTAGGGTTTGATTGTAGATGTGCATATAGCTAACAATGCAATGCCTGGGATTTGTTGAGTATATCTAACTTCTTCTTCAGCCAACGCTCGCCGCAAAGAAGAGCTGGGCCAATCCCTCCTGTGTCTCAGTTTGGTTTTCTACCTCTAGAAGGATATTTATAACGGAAGCATCATGCGTCACGCTGAATGGGGTGTTCGGTTCTTCAAGTTGTGGCACTTCTGCGAGTCTTCTTACAGTGAAAAATTGTGGGAAGACTCGTGGAAATGCTATGATGCCCGCTGCCTAATGAGTCTTTCAAGGACGTGATATCTATCGTCAAACCATTCGTTATAAATTCATAATTCCATTGCGCAGTGAATAGGGCCCCTACGACCACCTATGGTAGATTCTATTCACTAAACCTAGTACTGCAGTTATTAATTTATTGTCAGCTTGTTAAAATGAGAAGTTTTCACTTGAATTGTGTGGTAGGCTACACACTACACACCCGTATTGCCCAAGAAACCTCCATTTACAAAAAGTACTTGGTTTTTCTTTAAAACTAAAACATGGGCCGTGGCTGCCGGGCGGTGTAATGTTACAAGGCACGCCGCTGCGTGACCCGGCCTGGATGAAGTGATTATTTCCAGCCTGAGAGCCAGTGCTACGTAATTACTGGGTACCTGGCCAGTGGCGGCTCGTCCCAAATATATAAACAGATAACTTCTCCTCATTTGGCCTCTTCATCCAATACGATTGATGGGTCAATTATTAATATTTCGATACGCTTTTATGGATTAATACCTGCCAATTATTTAGTTTTAAATATTTACCTTAGAATATATTGGACTTGAGTTGTTTTTATTGAGCAGATGGCGTCTCCAATGAGAAAAAAATGTAGTATTTAATGTCCCCCAATGTCATGGAATGCGTACGTCAGCCCGTGCCTCCTTTTATTAGAATTTGAAAGATACAGTGGCTAATTTCTGTATTTTTGAAAGTAACAAATTTCATTGTGTAGTACGCCATACGTCGCACCATCAAAAGACTAGCAATATGATTTACTACAGTAATTTTTAAGCATCGTTTGGGCTATTGACCATGACGGAAGCTAAGCATTAACAGTTGTACCTACGTATAGCAGATTTTTATGGTTTCTTATTGTTTAATTGCGTGCAATATGCAACGTTAACGGGCCATAAAAATGAAGAATCGTAAAATAGTCCCTTTAAATCGCTTTTATTGAAGAAGCATTACACCTCAATGGAGTGACTGTAAATAACACATCAGTGTTCGTGACTTTCATGGATGTGTCATTGTTCCCCGCGCCTTACCGGCAATCCGTTCAAGCTCATATCGCCACAATAGCTTGTCGATCCGCCGACGTGTTCCTGAATAACAATAACCATCATAATTACCCATATTTCTTTGTTATTTTATTAAGCCGTGAACACGGTTACGCCACTGCCCGTTTCGGCTGTGTCACGGTTTTGTCTACGGGTTTCTCCTCCATGGGTTGTATTGTGGGATCGAAAGGAGTGTGGACTGCCTTCAGCACCCAAGATAATGTAACCAATATATGCTCGGCCCGACTCCACCCAGCTACATTATCGTGGTGGAGTATTTTGACTACTTTATGGTTTGTATGATGTTCTCCGCTGTGTTGAGTCGACGCCCACAACACCTTCTAGCCTCTTAAGAACTTGCGGCCCCATTCACGCGAGAGTCGATCCAACGAAACAAGCCAAATTTATAATAGCTTGTCTGGGGAAAAATAATGGAAGGCGGTGGTAGAGTGGTTGGATGAAATGTTTATGTGTTTGCAACTTTTTTGGACACATTTTTCTTGTCTCACTAGTATGTGCATAGGTGCAGCCTGTGGATTTAAGGGTTTTTTCTCTGGAATATTCATTGTATCTTAGCAAGGCGACCCCATGACACTCATGTAATACTACAATATTACAATTTTAAATTCGGAAATTTAAGCAACAAAATTGTCTTTTATAGATAGGTAGTTGATAGTCATTCTAAAATTAATAATAGACTAAACTTTTTCCTCAGAAAATAATGAAAAAAAAGAGAAAATTAAGCATTAAACGCTCACACTCCAATTAATATCCACTGATAAACAAAGTACAAATGTAATAAATAAATCTAATAAATGAAATGGCCGCTTACATTAGGCTGTTTACGCAAATTTGTGATTTCTCGACATTTACGATGGATTGAGCGAACCCCAAATTATTGTGTGATTCAGCATGCTAAATGTTTAAAATTTAAAATTCGGAAACGTTAACATCGTCAAGATACCTTTATAGACATTCCTGCTAAAATTTAAAATCCACAAACTATTCCTCATCAGAAAATAATTAAATAAAAAATATGTAGAAAATTAAACATTAACTGCGATCACACTCCAAATATCCGCCGAAAAGAAAATTTAAAATAAAATATAATCAAAATGGCCGCGGGCATTAGGCGGTTTACACAAATTTACGATTTCTCGACATTTTACGATGGATTTAACGAACCCGGGGTTCGGTGAATATCAGTGCCTTGCTAATAATTTTGCATTGTTTTCATTTACGATGGAGATGGAATTCTGGATTTACCATGTTAAATACGGGATTGTGACATGCATTGATGTTGCATTCCTAGCATTTGTGTTTTTTATAGATATCGAAGTATTTAGAGACCCTGTAATTTGGGTCAATGCGGAACTAAATTTGTCTTGGTGATGTCCCTGACCATGTACCTTTGTTTCGTATGTCCGATTCCGTTAAGTTCCTTCTCCTAGAAATGGTTGTTTTCGCTTGTGTCAACATAAATACACAGAACCCTCTATTTTATATCTAGCCTTTCAATGTAACCTTTCTAAATTTGTAATGATAAATGACATTTTCTAGGAAAAATACTCAGACTATACACCTATTTCATTCAAATATTTCAGACTACTCTTCTCCCAAATATTTTTCCGTTGAAAAGGTTAAACTTGTCATACCCACGAAAAAAAAATCACCCATTTTAGCCATGCCACGGCCCACATCCCATGCTATGCTATGTCCCTTCATACAACGCTCTTAAATAAAGCTTGTAACCCCAAGAGAGTTTTTAAAACGTATATGTTTGTCCTTCATAGTCTTTACTCTTTGGTTTTGACAGGGTCTAGCAGTGACGACAACAGCTGAAATTTCGGTCATGGATATGAGAAAAATTAGTTTTGGAAGATCTTTCAATATGATGTACTGCAGGCCCGTACCCAAGGGGGCAAGGGGGCCATGCCCCCCCCCCCCAAATTTGGTCGGATGGTCTTTGTATTGACAGTCTCACAGGTGAATTACTACGGATATATCATTTATAAAAAAAAATTGGTCTTGCCCCCCCAAAAAAAAAAATCCTGGGTACGGGCCTGATGTACTGACGAGTGACCCCGACAAACTACTGATTTTAGACAATTTTTTGTAAGATTTTTATTTATTTATTAATTTATTTATTTTCATCAGTTGCGCCGCTGGACAGTCACCGTAATGTAACGTTCTTCGGGTCCAAACGTAACAAAAGGACTCGATGCCCTGAACAACTCGCCCTTTATGACACATTCGTGTTTGACATTGTTGAAACAGTATCTACGAGTAGCACCTCACTATATTACCGTTCTTTGCGCCGTCCCTTTTGGAGATCTTGCGACTTGAGAAATAACAACCCTTTCTGAGATCATTATTTGATATGGTTCAGACATAAACGTGTACAAATTCTTCAATCAATTATGTTCCTGAAAATAACATGGATGTGGCTCCAGCCATCAATCATACTGAGTTAGGTACAGAGCCCTTGTCATACCTTAGGCCGACATCTATGCCATGCCGAGCAACGGAGTATGACATTGTTTTATTGATCTTTCTCTATTGTTCTATTACCGTATTATTATTGTTATGCTTCTTACCATTACGTCTTCATTCGACTAGTTGATTGTTACGCTTTACTTTGTAGCTATTTCATCTACTGAGTATGAGTTAAGCCAACGTAGCAGGTGTGCACCAATGTTGGTATTGTACCTTAATTTAAATTTTATAACTGTATTTTAATAGTTGCGACTACGCTTATACAATGACGGAAGTCATACGCCAGGGTATTGGAAAAAGAAAAAGAAAACATACCGAACACGAGCATAAGTTCTTAACCCTTTCAGTCCTGACTGGTCCCCAGAGGAACATAACTTTGGACAGCCCTAACTCCGTAAACATAACGTGGCCGCGGGACCTTTGTTGTATGAAATTATTTCTTCATTCCCCTACTTCGCCGAGTTTTTTTGCTTTGGTAAACAAAAGTATTCATAATGGCGACTCAAATGGTGATAACTCATGAGTTGCTGAAGATTTTCATTAATTGTGGCTAAAATTATGGTAGAATGATGAGGAAAAAAATAGTGTATCATTGAGAAAGGACATAGAATTACTATTCCTTAGAAAAAAAATTAAATATTTTGAAAACGTTTGCTGTAGCACCGCCTAAATTGTTGTTCCTCTCATGGTACAAAAGTTCTCATTGAAAACTTTGTGCGAAAAGTACTGTTCCCCAATGGTATAAAAGTTCTCAATTTTGAATTAATCAATTAGCCAATATTTACAGAAAAGAAAGATCTATGTGATGATGTAGAGCTGTATAAGTGGGGAAAATTTTGGGGAAAGTACATTTTGTGTCTTCTATAAGAAAGAAACTTTTTTTTTTTTAATTTTATTATAAAGAGCAGTGCTGGAATAACCCATGGGCACTTGGGGCACAAGCCCATGGCCCCCAAAAAATACCTAAAATTCCGGCCCCCACAAACGATATTTTTTTAAAAACACAAATAAAAAAATAAAAAGTTGACAACAATTTCCAAAAAAATTTGAAATTGGCGGTAAATTAACAGTTTTTTTTTACTATGTTGGTAGACAGAGCTTGCACCCACGGCCCCCACATATCTCGTGCCCACGGCCCCCACGGGGTTAATCCGGTACTGATATGGAGTAATTTTTTATTTTCGAATTTGCCTCAAGAACATATGTTTCACCGGAGAGGAACATGCCGAATCTTCAAAGTTGAGCAATGAAACCGGGAAAAGAAGTCAAATTATCTATAAGAAACATAAAATTAGAGTCAATTAAGCAAAAAAAATTTTTTTGGGCATCTATATCATAATTCAGGACTGAAAGGGTTAACTTTGTAGACTTCTGATTCACCCGTAAGGCATAAATCTTACAAATTTTATTAAATTACGGTATGACAGCATAAAAACTGGATTCAAGTGGGTGGTGGCTCTATTATTTGTTTGGCTACAATTTTTATTATTTTTTATTTTTGGTCGAGTATTTTTTTCATTATGTGACAATGATCCGAAATAAATAGTTTAAGAGTGTACGTCCTGTAGCAAATTGGCAGCTCGAAATTTAATACTTTTTATTTAATTAACTGAGCAAGTTATTAAAATATTGGTTCATTAAAATTGTAGAAGACTATTTTATGCATCATATAATAAGTTATATTATTAATTTTTGATTTTGTAGTTTTTCCATGGTAGGCCTATCTATGTTACGTGAAATTTTAGCTCTCAATAGTTTTTTTGATAAAGATACCGTACCAAAAATATAAAACGCCCTATTATGATGCATAAAGTAGTCATTTACAACTTACATTAGCCAAATCTTTAATAACTTGCTTTGTTAATTAAATAAAAAGTGTAAAAACAACGGATTTTGGAGTACGTATTTCCTACGCGACACACACCCTTAAGTCAAAGTGTATAGAAAAAGCAATTAATCGAATATTAATATTCCTGCAGCCTGATTGAGGCGATTATAATACCGGGGTTAAATATTTATTTAATCCACTGGTATTAAAAATGTAAAAAAGATCATTTTATAATGGAAAGTGCTATTCAAAATTTGTTTGTTTACAGTTATAATCCTAGGGTATTTATTTAACCCCGGTATTATAATCGCCTTGATCAGGCTGCTGGTGTGGACGTGTGGTGCATAAAATCGTCATCAACAACTTGGATTTTACCTTGCATAGTAAATTACATAGGAAATAGGAATTGTCAGGTTTATGGGTATTCCAGGGGTGTCAATTACGTATAATTTATATGATGCTGACCATCGTCCCGAACATATTAATTATCTCCCATCTTTTACGAGTAGATTGTTTGTTTACTTGAAACTCAGTTACTGCTCTACTATCAGGCGGGTGGTTCTCACCATATGCGCATTGCAACAAAATCGTGCCCCCAAGGTCACGCTAGCAGTCGACAAATTTGGTTTGTACGTCAGAATTCGCAGAAAGAAATCGACTCTACCGAGTATATTGACATTATATGTTACATTATATAATTTATTGACAATTATTTAATTTAAAAATTACATTGGACCGTTTTTTTATAGTTATTTCTTGCTTTCTAGACATTTGTTGAAATTTATTTTATGCATACTCCATACTCTTGCCGTACAGAGGGTTGTGGCCTGAGCGGCACGCACTGGTGAATGGTGGTAGTTATCCATTTATATATAGATCAATGTCTACTATATGAACCTTACAAGCGTCTGTCTGCCTGGTGAACACACCCTGTTTTGTAGTCCTTCTCGACACAGCTGCAGGTGCACTTGTCTATTATTTGACAGAGCCTGACTTTAGTACCGTGACGCATTTATAGGGGGAGGGGACCTCGGGTTTCGATCACTTAATCCTGCTATTGTATGCAGATTCAGTCCGTAACGAAATCTCTTGACAATTCGAGGAACCAGTTTCATGCCAGTATTTCTTATTTTACTTGCTTTTCGTCTTAAAGATGTCATGAAGACAGCTTCTGCTTTGTTATGTGGGTTGATATTTTTTATAGATAGAAAAATTAGGACTAAATTACATCAAGCCGTCTGTTGAATGGTTTTTCGTCCCATCTGTCATCTCAATAGCATGAAACGGAAGATTGAGCTTCGAGACTCGACAAAAAAGAACGAAATAATCTGCTTGGCGTGGGTCCACCCAACCCCAATGGGTAGATAGAATAGAAAAATTAGGACTAAATTACATCAAGCCGTCTGTTGAATGGTTTTTCGTCCCATCTGTCATCTCAATAGCATGAAACGGAAGATTGAGCTTCGAGACTCGACAAAAAAGAACGAAATAATCTGCTTGGCGTGGGTCCACCCAACCCCAATGGGTACCTTACCTTCAACGGCATATTGATTGCTGACAACATCATTAATAGAGCAGTAGTCAAGAGAGAAGTCCTCTACCAGTTCTCATGCGTAGATCCTTATTGGGTTGTCATACCACGTTTTTTGTGTGGATATATTATGGAGACACAATGTGAATGTGTGACGTAGGAGATGCCGACATGGTGTATTGGAGTGTTATCTTGTCTCAGGGTGGCTCCCACCATCGTTGGCAATGCTGCGGAAAGTGGAATCAGCCATGTTCTTTAATATTCCACCTAGTACAGTGGTTCCTAAACTTTTTAGGCCGTGACCCACATTTAAAGAAGCCCTACTCAGTGTACATGGAAAAAGAAATCCATATCAATATATATTGCTCCCTTTTCAATGCGACAAAAGTGGCTGCATCTCACGGACAAATTTTGATGCTGGGAGCTACTCTCAGCTCCTTGTCGAGGTCTTTTAGTTTGTTAACCTAAGGAGTGACGGGAAGGACCTTTCACATAGGTATGATATCGGGAATCAATATTTTCAGAGCCTAAGATACCAATTTTGGAATGTCACCGGCCACACTTTCCCGAAATTAATAAATTTATCCTCCCGAGGTCCCCAGTACATGTAAAGGTACCTAGTACATGGCGGCTTCCCTCGGATTCCGCTACCCTAGACACAGGCGCGGATCTACGTGGGGGGGGGGGGGCTATGGGGGCTATCCCCCCATTAGGGTTCTCGAAATGCGTAAAACCCCACTATTTCAGTCCTATTTTTCACTAATTTTCCCCCGGGCCCCCCTTGTGCTCGATTGTATTGTACTTATAACATAGAACCCCTATTGCTCTGAAAATGCATAAAACCCCAATATTTCAGCCCTATTTAAAAAAAAAAAAATCGAAAATTAATCTTAGCGCCCTCCTTGGTCTCATTCTAGATCCGCGTCTGCCTAGACACCCTTAGTGGCCTTAGTGGAGGAACTTAATTTTTCTAACGATATGTTTTATTTCCTTTCAGGTAAGTTATTAAGTCTGAATTTGAAGACTAATGGATGATGGAGGTATTTTATACACTGTATGAAGGTAAAATTCATATAACTTTCTTGTATGGTGTACTAGGTAATTGAGTGAAAAAGGTTTAATACCGTACTGTACTGACTGCTGCCGTCTAGAGCTAATTACGGTAAGCAAGTTGTTTTGTAATATCTGAGTGTCCCAAAATTGTAAAAATTCGTACTTTCTCAGATATGGCAACTTCTAATTTTACCTTGAGCCATGAATTTTGATTAAACCATAGCTAATAGCTAAATGCTTTGTCTATGCCCTATGATATAGTACACGCAAAATGAGAAAAGTATGGACATGGAATGTTTTGATCCTGTGCAACACTGTAAAAATATTCCTTGCACCATTTTGTGTTATACCTTGTTGCATTGGATGCAAGGCATAACAAAAATTGTTCAAAGAATATTTTTACACTGTTGCACAGGATCAAAACATTCCATGTCCATACTTTTCTCATTTTGCGTGGACTATACTCGTGCGCAGAATTTTTTATATAGCTTGTCAATAATTTTGCGATGAAAAGAAATTTAGCCGTCATACAGAGTCCTTATCAAATGCAGTAGACACAAACTTTTGCAAAATAATCTGATTTATTTTCTGAGGGCAGTGTAGCTATTTAAATGAAAATAATTATAGAAGTGGGAAGTTTTATTTGTATGAGAAGTATCCCTTGAATTTTACATTCTGATGAGCATCAAACAAGTATAGTACACCCCCACCCCAAGGAAAAATTGAAATAAGGTCCCTGGAAAGGAAAGCGACTGCCCAGTCACCCAGTGATTACTGAATGAAACTTTCACAATAATATTTTTTTTTTAAATTATAAACCAACCCATATATACATCGATGCCTTAGATGTCCCTCAAATTTGACAAAAATTGTAAGTAGCACACATCTTGTAAACCGTATGTAATCACAGTAGTTGAAGCAGGTTTTGTGGTTGCGGGGGCAACATATTTTCAATTCAATACCTAATCCTGCCTCGGGTTTTTATACTCGTTTTTCTGCGGCGGCGAACAACTCAGGATGTTCGTGGTAAAGTTTAATCGACTGTTTATCGAGTCGGTTTTGTCTCAATTTTAGCCGAGAGCCGCGGTCTCCGATTTTTTTTCTCATTGTCATACTTTTATCTGCCTCATTTGATGTCGGTCGTGATGGTAATTTTAATTTCAAACTCTTGATTGAGTGCTATTGTTCAGTTGATTCAGGCTGCATTGCTATTTAGTTGCTGCTTTATATGTTCTTCTCATAATAACAGTTATTTGACATCGCATCGGTTGTACCCATGAGTCGCAGACCTTTCATGCACCCTTTATCGATTGTTAGTGCTCAGTGTAGAATTGAGTGACAACCTCGATGCTTTATAATAAGTTATTTATTGATTTGCTATTGGTCCGTTAGTAGTACGCGATATAAAGAAAGCTTCTTGATGGTCGAAATGTTTGATTTCGATATTTCGACGGATTTACACGCTTTCAGGCCCCAGAAAAAAAGAAATTTGGGATTTACGAAATATCTGTCTTACGGTTTGCATTTCGATTCGCGGCCAAACTACTGCATTAAATTTGGCATATACTGTAGGTTAACAAAATTATTGTCCAAACGAATTTACTCATTTTTTGATAACTTTCAGAGGCGTAAAGTTGATCGCGGGGGCAAAACTAGGTAGACCTTATGAGGGCATCAGGCAGGATTTAAGGAAAAATTGATAATATAAGAGCAAACTAGTAGGGTTTTACGCATTTTAATAGTTGTAAAGTTTAACTAGATTTTACAAAGCTAAAAAGGAATGCTTATATTGATATTGCTGCAAACGGGACCATGAAGTATGAACCACGTCTTACGATGCTCGAGGCTGGGGGGGGGGGGCATGTTGGACCGTGCCCCCCCCCCCCCAACTTTACGTCCCTGATAACTTTTATTTTGGGGATTTTATCACTAGTACCAGTTTTAATTTGCTTATGGCTGAACGCTAATACCGAGTAACACGTAAACCACTGTGGGGATTCAGCATTCAATCGCTCCCTACATTTTTGACCCAGTGAATATGTTCTTTGTTGCTAACCCCATAGTGGCCTAGTACCTGAGCTTTTGAACAGGTACGCTGTTCGTGTGCAGTAGTAATAGTAGTATTGAGTTCTACTGCACAATGCACTCAACACCTGTTTCAAGCAATTTGCTCTGTCACTAACGTTATACGTGTATTTACTGAATTTACGTTTCATGTTCCGTATTATTCACGCAATGTTCTTTGGCGCAGAGTATACATGTTACAATAAAAATGAACAGCAGCATGTACTTAAAAAATAGAGTAATTACCGTACTAAAATTTACCGTGAAAACTGGGATTTAAAGCGTGAAAAATATGTTCTCTGCATCGTGATACGATTGCGTTTCTATGACGAAGCTTTAGTTTTATTCCCAGCGTTATTGCAGACACAATTGCAATGAGAAAGACTTCTCTTGGCTAATATATCCAGTATTTTATTTACTGTAGTATTATTGTACCTGTGTACCTTTGTTGACCCATATGTATTAAATTTGCATTGAGCAATACCTGAAATATTATAAAAAATACCACTTTTCTTGTGTGTGTGCAGCAGGTTCTACGAACCAGAACGAAGCTATAATATAATGTCCAATTACGGCAGGTTCTATGGTATCATATGATTACCTGCTCATGAAAGAAAATGGTATTATTACACCCCCTCCCCACGCTACTTACCTCTCCAATGATCATTATGGGAGCAAGTGGAATAATGAAGAGATATGGATAAGGAAAAACGCCATATTGGAGGAGTGCACGAAGATAATGATAGCGGTCGGTCACGATTTATGCTGCAGGCCGACGGACCACGATATACGTCGTTTTCATCGGCGTCGATCGTTTCACTTCATTTGCTGGTGAGACTATTATCTGGTCTCTACTATCTGCCAGTTTTATGAGCACAAAGCTATAAAAATTAATGTAATGTCCCTACGGTAAATATAGTTACCTTAGAAATTGTTGAAAAAACACTTGTTAATTGGGTACATTTTCGGCGCCGAGATTACTGCTCGTAGTTCATGTTGTGATAATGGTTGTTTTTTATATTGATCCAGGTTTATTTAGTGCATAATATGATACTACAATGGGTGAGAAGGCTACATGCAATAATATTTCGCCAGGTGGTTTTAAACAATAAATAAATGACGACTTGACTGGCCAAAAGGCGAGTGGTCCTGCAAAACCCTCGGAATTTTTTTAAAGGGTCCCATTGAAAATATTTGTTGTTGTCTTGGACAGAGAGTTCACCCGTTACAGTGGCAAGTTTGTAGTCAACAACCCCACAAGCCTTATCATTAATACCTTCATTCTGTGTTTCTGTTGACATTTTGTGGAAAATAGGAAACCGTTACCTTCTCAGAGACGAAATACGGGATTTTTTGCTTTCCAATTTATACGTAGTACAATATAAGGAAAGCTTTGTGTTGACATATTCGATTCCGAGATTTCAACGGATTTACACGTCTTGCGGTCCCAGGAACCAAAAAAAGTGTTTTTCATACCTTGGGACCATTTATTTTATTTTGGGCTAACTCAATTTGGGGGGTTTTAATCTCAAAAAACTCTAAAGAAACGTCTGAAAAAATTATTTCTGAATAACGGCTCCGACGATTTCTTTTAAATTCACAAATATTGTAGTCCTTATTAATTTTGACAAAAGGTGGGGGTCGCTTGCCCCTTGATAGTTTGCTGCTGGGGGTAAAAAAACTAAATTTTAATGAAAAATGACTAAATAATAATTTTTCTGCGAAACCTTTCTATCGATGATTTCTACATTCAAGCTTGTTAAATTGAGTAACGAAACCGGACAGGTTGCTTTAAAAAAAAACTATTTGGGTTTGTGCAAAATAATATTTTTTGAAAAAATGAACGCAAATTCACGCTCAAATGCATTGCGTGCCTTGCCATTATTGCTGTGGGGTAATGTGTTGGTTTGACCTACCTAGAATTTACCTCACGTCCAGTGGCGTCAGGTGGACGACCCCCTCCCACCGTGATTTCCGAAATTTAACCATAGGAAAATTATTTAACATAAAAATAATAATTTTCTCTATCTACTAATTTTGATAAATTGGAAAGCCTGTTCGAATAAACTCGAACCGGTTCTTTTAATTGTGCTATCCCATACTGTTGTGCTTCTTCCATTTGTGGGTTAGTGCGTTCCGACCTACCTAAAGAACACCTCAGTCTTCTGCAACGAGTACCCTAATTTGGCACTTCAAGAATCAGGATAGACGTGACTTCTCAGGTACTGCTTTTAAATTGTTTTCCCTGAAAGACGGATAGGAGGAAGGCACTTACCGTAGATATTGCATAGTGCTTCTGCTAAACATTTTTTTCTACGATATTATTAAAGAAAATCAGACAAAGGTACTGACAAATTTTTCACGTTCCTTAATAATATCAAGACGACTTACATAACAATAATTGGGGATAAGTAGGAGTTGGGGGTTTCATTACCTGGTTTTAAACATGCTCGAGAATCCCATTCTTGAAAAAGAAAACAATGGAAAATTATTTAGCAGAGCACTAAAATTTATCTAACTAAATCCGACGTAAATGTCGGGAAATAGTAAATTTGCGTAAACAGCCTTGTGGGTGAGGCCATGTTTATTTTATTCGATTTTTTAATTAGTTTATCAGCGCCTATTAGGAGTGTGAGCGGTTAATTTGTAATATTTTTAGATATTATTTTTTCATTTTTTATGAGAAATAATTTGGATTTTAAATTTTGACATGACTATCTATTTAGGTATATTCTCAATGTTTACATTTCCGCATTTAAAATTTTAAAATTTGGGCATGCTGAATCACATACTGAATCCCCCTTTTTGCAATGATATAATTTCTATTAGCATTATTTTGTCTAACCCAAAACAATTTGAAATTTGAACGATTAGGACATTCTCCAGAGCAGTTGCGAAAGCCACCCGGAACCTTATTTAACTCATTCACTGTCCCTGCGCTAGTTTGATGGGCACAGTGCTTCTAGAAGATATCCAGCTAGGAAATAGTTGGTAACACATTCTGCTTTGAAGAATGTACCTAGACTTGCTTGTAAGTAAAGCCACTCTGCTAATTTAAGTACTTAATTCCAGCTAAATCCTAAACTCTCTACGGTGGGCTGGTTATAGCCTACTACCTGTTTTTATAAGATCAAAATTGAGAGCAGAAAAAATTAACACTGGTATAAGAAGTTGAGCGTTAACCGTGTAATTTTGATAATGAGCGGGTTTGCAATGTAACGACCAAGATAATCAAAGTCCTGTCAGTTGCCTTGATAGCTTAATTATTTCACGTGATATAAAAGCATTTACATTTGGCCCAGGAATTTTTACTCCTTTCCCAAAACATATATTCTGCTTTTTGTTCACCGATGGCTCTTGTCCTCGTTCTTGGCTATAAAAATATCTGATGAATTATGTGTTACGTGTTACAAGTGCCTGCCTTACATTTTTAGTGAGAATTGAAGAATTCTCTTCATTTCATGAGTCTTGGACCATCCTGGGGTCTCTTATTCTGGCCCATAGTAAACATTGAAAATTCTCTCTCTGCCTTTTAGTCCGTTTATGATGACACTTAAATGCATAAGCTTACCATAAGAGAATGCTACCTGGTTTTCGTCTTCAAGTGACCATGCACCATGATATTTATTGCAGAAAAAAGATATTTATCCACTTAGTGATGCTGCTGGTGTAGCTGCCTCTCGCTGAACAAAAATAATTATTTTATTACACTTACACCCACATTAAAAAAAACAGGTATTTTTTTAAATTAAAATAGTCGCTCATACTACAATAAAAGCAGGAGCACAAAAAGGACATGAAATTGAATATAGTACGTATACTCAGGGCCGTTGACAGCATCATTGTGTCTCGGGAGCTTAGAGATTGAAATCTCATCTCAATATCTTCATTTATTACCCTGCATCAAATGTACTTTCCGCAATTTTATTGACATCGGTTCCACGAACTTGGCGTAATTATCATGTGACTGAAAACTAGTTTATTGGCTGGTTCGACAACAAAACACTTGAAATAAAAAATTTAAAAAAGAGTCATAAAACGGTACAACCATGTTGTATCCATTGCAGTGGGACCAGCGCAATGTTTAAGTGGGCTCTAAAGCTACCTGAACCTGACTGGATGGACAGGGACAAAAAATCACAGAATGAAGAAATTAAAAAATTCAACCTTAATCCAAACTCTTTTTGTGGCCAGTTTATTGGCCTTTAATGGCTGGATCGAAGAGATGCGTCAAATTGGGGGCAGTGGCGGCACATCGGTTTTAATGTCTTGAAACTTTTTTTTATTCCTGAGAAGTTCATCTTAGCATCATGGGTGATTCGAATGCCGGTGACGCGCTGAGAAATTTGTTCTGCGAGCAAATGGGCTGGTGAATGGTGGGTTCAGAAAAAACAGATTATTTCTGAACCCACTTCAATAGATTTCTAGGTCGCTGGCGTACCGAGGGGGCGGCGATCCAGCGACAGAAAACTGCTGATGTAGACTGGGGTGTTGTACCAGCGCATTTGCTCACATGACAAATTTCATAGCAGATCACTGACGATCACGTCTTCCGTGCCGGCCTTCTGTGCTCCATTAGTACGAGTATGTCCGTCATTCCGAATCAACCATTTTCTTTGTGTGATGCTGTATTTGTCGATTGCCAGCGCGAGTACTATCCCTTCAATCTATGAATAAATGACATGTAAGAACGTTTTAAGACCGCCGGTAGTAGAGTCCTCTCAATAGCCGAACAAATTTAGTTGAATTTGCAAAAAAGTTATTTTTGGAAAGGTTTGTTTTTTGGAAACGCCTGAATTATGGAACATGGGATATATTCTTCGTTCATCCGGTTCCCTGTGGCTGCTCGTAGTCTACTGCTGGCTTAAATAACAAAAAAATCCGTAAGCTGAAAATTATAATCACGAATGCTATAAGAGATACGTATGTCAATCTATCGACGATTCCCCCAAAATATGAATCAGTTCGGAAAATTATAGTGCTTGGTAGTTAACAATGATCAGACCTGGCAGGATGATAATTATCATGGGTTCAATTTAGTCAAATATGGGTTGGGATACAGTTATAGTCGATGCGCAGGAATACATTAATTGAACCAAATAACAAAACGTGTATTAGAAAATTTCTCTTTGGTCCTATAATTCATTAACGACATTGTGGACCAGTACTAATGGTTACACAGGGCTTAATTACAATCTAAACTCCTTTGTATAAATCTTAATTTGAAATCTGAATTTATGCAATTTACTTTGGGGACGATTTATAGCAGCCATGCACTGAGGTAGATATCGTGGAGGGGACTTCCTTTCCCCCAGACGTAAGCAGAGACAATTATTTGAGTTTCGTAAATGTTTTTTTTTTCAACTTGTACCTGACATTTTGTGAAGGGTTTTTAAAAGTTATGTCCTTGAAATATTTCAAATTCCAAAAAAGGTATATACTGAAATATGTATTGTGTAAGTACAATACATTTTAGACGTTTTTGTGGATTTTTTTGGATTTGTTAGACCTTGGGGGGTCTCATTGGCATGTTCTTGTTTTGTTCATATACGGTACCTGGTACTCTAAATGCACCCTTCATGTCAAATTGCTGATTCTCTAATAACTAATGATCGCTGTAATTGGATACGGTTCCCCTTTTTGTTTTTGCATACAAATACGTACCTTTTTAAATTTTAACAAAAGCCCGTCTATTTTCGAAATTCTCTAGTATAATGTCCCCTTCCCCCTGGACGGCATAGTCGTTTTTGTTTCCGACTTTAGAAGACCAAACCATTCAGTATTTCAGTATTGCTATTTGCTTCTACAGTAGTCGGGTGAAGACATCAAGTCGTAGTTCTTCTGCTGAGTTAATATTTCAGGGCCAGTTTCTCATTGGTATTGTATTGCAGACCTCAAGTGGTAATTCTTCTATTGAGTTAATACTTCTGGGTAAGTCTCTCATTGGTACTGTATTATAGACATCACGTAGTACTTCTTCTGTTGAGTTAATACTTTTGAACAAGTCTCTCTTTGGCACTGTATTGTAAGTTATTCAATCACTTTCTGAACAAACTCTGAAACTTGGCGACATTTCTTCTAAGAGGTGCGCTTAAGGCTTTGGAATTCCTTGGCAGAAGAAACTAAGAAAGAAACTCGTTTGGAGAGATTTAGGACAACCTGCAACCCAAGGACCCAAATTTGCTAAATCTATTGTAAATTGATTTATTACGCTCTAATTTAATCGATCCTACATACAGTATGTTCTTCCTATTTTGACCCACAACTACCCCCCCCCCCCAAAATGGGCTGGATCTGTCCCTGCTGCAACCAATTTCTGGGGGAGTGCTGTGTGAGAGCGAATGAATGAGTGCCTGATACGATATATGCCTCGTATATTGAACTGTCATGTTCCCTCTTTTCCTTTTTTTGTTGTTTTTATGCAGAAAATAAATATAATGTTTGTATGCAAACAAAAATAGGTTGATTTGTAGAGTAGCCCTTCGGGGCTGAAGCTCGCCTAAGATAAAGACGTTTTTAATTTTATTGTTTTCCAATTTGTACGTAGTATAAGGAAAGCTGTGTGATGGTCGAAATTTCTGATTCCAATTTCAACGGATTTACACGTTTTTGTTTACGTAAAAAGTGGTTTTTACGAGAAGTCGCTCTTTCTGTTCATCGATTTGCTGGCAAACTACTCAGTCGATTTTGATGAAATTTGGCATGTCAGTTCACAAAAATCATACCTCTAGGAATTTAATTTATTTTGGTCTAACTCGATTTTGGGGGTTTTATTCTAAAAAAACTCAAAAAAACGTATAAAAAAATATTCCGAAAAAAAGGCTCAAACGATTTCTTTCAAATTCACATATATTGTAGCTGTTATTAATGTTTAAAAAGCACAATGGGTAGTTTTCCCCTTGATAGTTTGCTTCTGGGGGTAAAAAAATGAAAATAACTCAATTTACATAAATAATGACAAAAAAATATTTTTTTTGCCGTAACCTTTCTATCGATTTTTTCTACCTTCAGGCATGTTTTGGGTGTTAAATAGAGTAGCAAAACTGAACAGGTTGTTATCCCAAAAAATTTTGGTTTTGTGCAAAAAATTATGGAAAATTCACGTTCATTTACATTAATTCAGTGTTTTGGGATAGGTGATATCCAACGCCGCAGGGGGGGGGGGGGGTCCAGGGGGTTGGGACAACCCCCCTCCCATCCCGAATAATTTGCAGCGTACACTAGATAGAATGCAGTTTTAAGGAGTTTTAAATATACTGTATATTGAGTTTACGCCACATCAGGGGACTTCAGATGGCCCCCAACCTAATTAAAAAATGTCTAACTGCGGCCATGGGGATATCGAGGGATCCGAGATTTAACAATAGGAAAATTATTTACCAAGAAATTACTCATATTATCTATCTACTAATTGATAAATTGTTCGAGTAAACTCGGACCGGTTCTTTTATTTAAAATTAGTTCTGAGCCTCTAAATTGGAAAGCATGTTCGAGTAAACTCGGACCGGTTCTTTTATTTAAAATTAATTCTGAGCCTCTAAATTGGAAAGCATGTTCGAGTAAACTCGGACCGGTTCTTTTATTTAAAAATATTTCTGAGCTTCTAAATGGCCGAGGAACAGATCTTTGAATTGGTCAGCATTTCGGTGCAAAGCCTCACGCTGAAAAAGAGGTATTTAGTAATACCATGTTTATGATTTGGAAATGCCTAATCAACCTACCTATAATTAACTGCCTGTAATTGCGAATCCGAAACCGGTGCACGCGCCCCTCCCTGGACCCTGTTGGCTTGGATCCACCCCTGACTGCCTACTTAATTATGGGCCTTCATGTGAAATAGTCTAAGCCTAAGGGCGCGTTAGAATAAAGTCTGGAGAAATCTACTAGTTAGAAAACTGGCTCCACAATACTGTATCAGTCAGCACATTATTCGTGCTGGAACGCCCTACAGACATTCACTGCACACATTACTGACTTACTACTTATTCCTGGGGCGCTACGGCCCATGAAGGGTCTTGCCTGCTCTGCCACATCGCGCCAGCCTGCGCGGTCTTGCACTCTCCTTCGCCAGTCAACGGCGCTAGGGGTCGCCAGATCCACCTTGACGTCGTCCCGCCATAGCATCCGCGGTCGGCCCACTCGTCTTCTTCCTTGGGGCACCTTGGGTAAGGCTGCTCTTGTAGCCCTATTTACTGGCATTCGTTCTACGTGCCCTAGCTACCGGATGCGGGCTCTCTTGATTTCGGCTACTATCGTTGGTTTTCGGTATATCGCGTAGAGATCATCATTTCTACTGATACGCCACTCTCTCAGTCCCTCCCTCCCTCCCTCTACACATTACAGCCTACTTAAAAGCTGAACCATCTCATTTTGTATCCAGAAGGATGTACTAATGCAATGAATACTTTCCAATTAACTACTCAGCACTCGGATTCATAGTCTAATAATGAGTTTCTCGCACGCACAGTTTAATTAAAACATCAATAGTAATAAGTGAATAATCATAGTCGAGCAGTGGTGGGGATAGGAAGTGGCTGGAAGTCTGGAATAGGGCCGACGGCCCTGCTACGCCGACTGGGTGGTCCAACTCCCAATGATGTCTTGCTCTGGCTCCTCTTTGTTACAACCAATGGTAAATGAAGCTGTAAGTTCCGACCAGTCCATCGAGAACCGCGTGCCTGCATGCATCTATAGTGCTTTTTCTTTGTCCTCCAGAAAGAAATATATAAAAAAATTAATTGGTCCAAGTTGTTGGATAAAAGTATGAAGTGCTTTCTGTGTTAGAAGTGTGCCGAATAGTTGACCAATCAAACTGGACGGCATGGTACCTGAAATGTGGTGTTATGAAAAGTTTGTGCGTTACTTGGGTGTTAAGTATTGAGATTTGATTCACCTGTGTGATAATGTATGTGACTCAAAAGCGTAAATCCGTTTCTTTCTTAGCGAAGCATCTGTCATAATAAAGCTCCAAGAATATGAGATGTGATGATTTCAGATTTTCCATTTATGAATAGTGCCGTTTTACAGTGTTATAATGTGATTTCGTGGAAGATTTTTGTGCCTTACCTAAGTGGATAGCTGATACTCGGATTTCGACAATTTAATAAGTTAATTTGAGGAGTTTGGATGTGACTGACAAGTGTCGATAGTAGGAAATTAATAATGTCTGCTATAGTGCTGTTTCGGAATGTTGTGAATGTGGTAAATGTTTCTGAATCTTTCAATGCTATTCTTGACACATGCGAGAAATTAATAAGAGTAAGTGCTTTCCTATGCTTATGCAACCCGGCATCAGCAGTAAAAATAATATTTTAATTAAGCTTGGCTTAGTTGCATCTTTTCGTGGTCCTCAAAAACTCACAATTGCTGTATCTTTTTCAATAGACAAATGATGTACAGTCGGTTCAGTCCTTTTGTAAAATTTTCAGATTACCCAATAGAATGGACCTCACCATTTCGTAAAAGAGGCGAAAGCTGCAAACATATTCCTTAATAGTAAAAATATTACAAGGTACATAATTATTTAGGTTTGCAGGATTTAGACCAGATCCTACGACTGATACTTTAAATGACGCCTGTGTATTATTATTATTGTTATATTATATATTGTTTATATAACAAGTAAAAATAAAATAAAGTCTATAAAAAAAATAACAAAAAATAATATGATAAGTCCTTTGTCCCAATCAAGTGCTAGCTTGGGGATGCGGGATGGTAAGTCTATTATTATGTATCGTATTTTGGAAATATATGCTCCTTGTCCAGGGAATACTGGGCAAGGAAAAGAAAGAAAAAAAGATTTATATTATTTTTATTATTTATATTATTATTGTTATTATATTATAGGCAAGACCTATTGAAAATACAAAAAAAAAGTTGCAACATTTATAAGACGCCACCCCCGGCAAGCGGAAGCTTTGGGGTGGTCGTGATTTGTAATTTGCATATTTGTACTTTGCTTTAATATAATCCCCTAGCTGGTGGAGAAACCAATTAGGAAGAAAAAAAAAATAAAATATTGAATCGGCTGTCGTAGTTAGCCAAGGCAATTCAGTAATAATTTGTCGATCTATTATTTTCCTTCTTAAGAGAGCTGAATGATTTTCATCGTTTTCTACGTGCACTAATCCATATGCAAAGGGCTACTCACATTTTCTTACTTGAGAGTCGAAATGACGCTTTAACATAGTTAAACATACTTTAAATGCTTCAGTTTGATGCATAACTATTGTTAAGATTGAATAAAATAATAAACAGATTCTAACATGCCCATGCAGATCCTGAGATCCTAAACTGCCCGCGTCCTCACGTTTAAATTTCTTTCTAATTTGTGATGACTTTTTAACCCCTCTGTTTGAACATAATTTATTACCTACATTAAATAAAAATAATAACAAGATAAGCGTCTCTTAAATTTTAAATACCTATCAGTCGTCAGATGTATTATATAAAAAAATGATCCGACTTTACAAAGTCATTAATGCGGAAATTATATCTTACAATTTGGAATTGATTATTTAACATGTGTAAAAAAGGGAACAACATTCTACAATGCTGGTTTAATTTTTTATTATATTAAACTATTAGGCTACCTACTGTATATCAATTAAACAAAAATTTCTTCAATTTTAATTATCAGTCGTCAGATGTAATATGTTACAAACTGATTTGACAATGTATTTGACTTTACAAAATAATAAAAGCGGGAATTATATCTTATAAGTGGCATCGATGATTTAACATGGGTGAAAAGGGGAACATTCTACAATATTAACTTAACTTTTTATTCTGTTAGACTACAAGGCTGTATCAGCTACTTCCAATATACATATGTACTGCTGAAATTGGCTCAATAATATGCACCATTAAAAGAGCCGGCAATAGTTTTTATTTATTTTAATAAGGGGCTTAACGGCGCCGTATTTACCCGAGGTTCGCCAGTCGTCAGTTCTCCACAAGGAACATAAATCTTAATGTGAACATTAAGTTGTTTTTGTTTTTGTCCTCGTTAGGTAATAACGACAATGCTTGTCCTCATAGAATCATTCTGTCTTAACCATTAATTTATTCGGGGTCGTTGACCTTTTACAACCTTATATGACTAATAATTCCATTACTATCTGGCAGCTGATGACAAATTATTATCATTCGTTTAAAAATGATTTTAATATATTATCGGACTATTGAAAAAAAAAACTTTCCCTACAGTTTCTAAGATATAGGCTACCGTATTTATTTATTGAACGCCTGTCAATCATTAAAATATAAACCCACATTGGGGCAGCAACCGGTATAAACCAACATTCTTCTTGCACACTGCTCGCCATTGTTGGCCAAAATAAATGGCCCGCAGAAAACTTAAGGTGCAAAAATATTCAAGTATCGTATACGGGGACAGACCTGCTTTGCACCGATGTCTACCTGCCTTATTTATAAGAAAACCACGTCACGGGTGAACAATAAGCACCACAGTGACTATTATCTACCAAAATCTGGGTCTTCTTACAAACCTGCCTTTTTTAAACCTGCCGAAGAGTATAGCCCATATTTATTGAGGCAAATTTTCCAATAATCAGATGAATGCAGCACAAAATTTGAGTTAGATATCAATTTTGTCAACTCTAATAATTTTTGTCTAACTGATCCTCGTCGACACAAGGTTAATGCGGCCCATAAAAAAACAAAAAAAAAACAAAATGGTCGTAGTGACCCTCAAACCAAGTGTCCCGGTTTGAGGTTAATTATAAATGGTCACATTAAGTATAGGCTATTGGAAAAGTTATTTCTATCTAATCCACAGCACTAAGCCAGTGAAGTCTTAAGAATATAAATGGAGTCCCCACTTATCGTTTTATTACTATAGCAAATTTCTCATAAAGTCGCCATGAAATGTTCCTATATGTTTTGATACAAAGCATGTGGCCAACACCAATTTTTAGAACTCCTTGACCTTGAACACCTAACACCCTCTGGCCGATTGGTGTTACGGCCACATTATATCACAATGTAGAGGAACATTTTTATACTTTATGATCTTTCACATGTATGGTTCTACGACAGATACTTCATGAAGAATTAGACTTAGTAAAGTGCAAAAAACTGATACTGATGTTCCATAAGTATGAAAAGAAAGAAAAAGAAAGAAAATTGTTTATATTTTCCGTATGGGCGAATTATGGGCCATTCGGCCCACTCTTACAATTAACCTACAGTAAGTATGCTCCTATAAGAGTGTACAGTCCGTAGGAAATTGGCTGCCCGAAATGTAATACTTTTTATTTTTTATTTAATTAACTAAGCATGTTATTGAAGATTTGGCTCATCAAAGTTGTAGAAGACTACTTCATGGATCATATAATAAGGTATTTTTAGTTTTCGAACTTGTAGTTTATAAAATCGATTATACGTGAAAGTTATTGTTTATAAAATATTATCATGTTTATGAAAAAACTACAATTTCAAAAATTAAAAATATCTTATTATGTGATGCTTGATGCATGAAGTAGTTTTTTTACAACTTTAATGAGCCAAATCTTCAATAACATGCTTAGTTAATCAAATCAATAATAAAGAGTATTAAATTTTGAGCTGCCAATTTCCTACGGGCTGTACACTCGTAATGCATGTCATGACATATGGAGCAGTGGTACGGACTCTGGCTTTCACCCGAATGGTTGTTGGTTCGAGTCCCACACTACCTACATTTTCTGACAAATGCTTCGGAGGGCGTGTAAAGCAGGCGGTCCCGGGTCTTCCTAGTTGAGTGTAAGAGAGGGCTTTACAGCCCTAACTCCGCTCGGTTGGCTTAGTAATAGAACAGAAAAGTCCTTATTTATTTAATGCAAACACTATAATACTACTTACAGCTATGTAATACTGGATATATAAAGCTTGCGGAGCTGAAAGTCGGTATTCGGCAATGAAAACTTATCAAGGAAAGGCTTAATTGGATTATTGCAGCAATAAAATTTTAAATGTTGCGCAATAACATCAGTTTAAAGCTATGCAGTTTTAAGGATGTAGTGAAGCCTATCAGCAGGCCCTAAACAGTGGCTGCTGACGAACTCCTGTTGCGTCGACATCCCTATCAGTGACCTCCACCTTTGACTGCTGCCACTGCACACAACTATAGCATTTCGTTGGAATCTTGTGCTTAGTAACTATTGTAGCTGCTATTATTGGAATGCATGGCTTCGTCACTGATTCATAAAACGCATTTGTTTCAGTTTCAAAAATGAGCCCACGCTCCGCCGACACTGGCACCTGAAGTGCCTGTAGCTATGTTAATTAGAAGTTCTTTGGTCTTAATAACCCCATTTACAAAACTGGCAGTTCGAGCTAACTTCCTTAAAACATTTCCGTTTCAATACAGAAAGATACGCAACACAACGTAACGTAGGTATTCGGACTAAAAAGTTACGCTGATATTAATAAGGCAACATATAGCCTGTCATTATATGTAGTGAATAATATAAGAGCAGAGCACAATCGCAGTCACAATAATATACTGAATTTTATGATCATGGCACTTTTAATGTATCTCATGCGAGTTGTCATAAAGGCAATTGAAATGAATAATGTTATAGATTGAATCTTATTGCTCATACATAAATATCGGAGTTGTTCAACACAAGTTGATGGGTGGCTACTGTGATTATTGCGGTGTAAAATTTGAATGACTCGTACTGTGTAGAATTTAAATGAACATGAAGGCCAATTAATATATGAATAAAGGAATCCACTCTACTATGCATTATAAAAACGCTTAAATATGTGGCAACAATGACGATAGAATGTTATAGGCTGGCACTTTGGTATGTTTTTTTTTTAGGGAGGTTCTAAGCCAGAGGCGACCGCATAAAATTTTTCTTTCCTGCATATGTAGACAGATATCACCCGGGCATAGCCATATATTTTTTTTTCGAGGGTGTCACTACCATTTTTTTTACATATTATGAAGAATAGTGTTACCGCAACAGGGGTGAATGAATGAATGATTAAACGACTTTATTGCAATGCAAATGGCGAAGAATAAGACTATAAAGTCTTTTTTTCATGTTAACCATAACTTAATAACAGTGCATAGTAAAACATAACTTAAATTATCGTATATGGAATATAAAAAGGGGGGAAGAAGGTAAAAAAGGAGGGGTATAGGGGGGTTCATTGTTTGTACTGCTACGAGGCTAGGTAACATGGTCTAGGTGTTATTGAAAATATGACGTGATTTTATTTTATTTTTAAACTGATTGTGTGATCCAGCCGCCCTAATCTCAGTAGGTAGTAGGTTCCACAGTCTTGTGTAAATAATTGTTGACTGTCCGTATCTGGCTGTCCTATGTACAGGTATTTCGTAAAGTGTCCCGTTTCTATGTGTGTGCACTTTTAGTATATTTTTCGTGGATGTATTGTAGTAGGTTAGAGTGGGTCACGTTGTGAAGTAGCATTAAGGCATAGAAATTAATATATGAGTGAAATAGTTGTGATTTTTATTCATAAAATTAACACAGGGCCTGGGGGTCAGCCCCTGGGGAATAATTTTGAATAAATAAGAGGAAAATAGTGGGTTTCGTGATAAGTAGAATTCGTAGCAAGACTTATGTTGTTGCTGAATCAGGTGTCTTTAGCACAATACTATTTTTTAAAAAGAAACTACCAATATGCATTTAATATTTCGAGTTGGGGGGGGGGGGTAGGAACTCCTAACCCATCCACCTTTAACTACGTACCTGGATCTAGGCTTGATGAATTTTCATTTTTCTGTCGTAGGCCTAAGTATACAATAGTTGATTTATTTTATAATTTTGCGTCATCGACACTGGACAAAAAAAAACAACAAGTTTCCATAACTGTGCATATGCGCGTATGCTAATAATAATAACTGTTAGTTAATTTTGCAAAAATAAATTTTTAAAACTGGATGCAGGTATAGTCTTGCCTGCCTGATGCATTTTGTTTATATTTCAAGACATCGAAGTTTCGAATTCTGAGCCCTTCTAGACAGACGCAGTGATGTCAAGTGTGTAGTAGAGGACATGAATTTTTTGTGGATTAGTTAGACCTTGGGGGGTCTCATTGACATGTCATTTTTGAAGGGTCCGTTTGAAAATCTGTTTTGTTTATATACGGTACCTGGTATTCTAAATGCACCCTTCATGTCAAATTGCTAATTCCCTAATAACTAATGATCGCTGTAATTGGACACAGTTCGCATTTTTGTTTGTACATACAAATATGTACGGCCATACCTTTTTAAATTTTAACAAAAGCCCATCTATTTTCGAAATTCTTTAGCATAATATCCCCTTCCCCATGGACGGCATAGTCGTTTTTGTTTCCGACTTTAGAAGACCATTCAGTATTGCTTCTTCAGTAGTCGGGTGAAGATCTCAAGTCGTAGCGGTTCTTCTATTGAGTTAATACTTTTGGGGAAGTCTCTCATTGGTACTGTATTGTAGACCTCACGTAATAGTTCTTCTATTGAGTTAATACTTTTGGGTAAGTCTCTCTTTGGACTGTATTGTATGTTATTCAATCACTTTCTAAACAAACTATGAAACTTTGCAAAATTTCTTCTGTACTGTGGTCGACAGTAGTATGCTGTCACCTATTGGCGCGTTGACAAAGGGAACCCTATTTCCATATTGGATTGCAATGCATGGCCCAGACTAGGATGTCACCGTGCCCTGGCGATTATGAGCCTGGCCGGGCTCAGGTAAACCTGTTTCCATACTGATACCATCGGAATCAGAGATGAAAACAGCCAGATTGTCAAGATGTATGGGCAGGCTCCAAACTGAGGGGGCGGCTTTAACGTCGCTTTTCCCAAACTTTACCGCCAATGTCCACATTAAATCCGCTCCCATATCTCACGTGTCGCCCATGACAATAATGGGCCTTGTGTGTCACTCGTAGCAGTATTAGTATTTATAGTATTAGCATTGAAACTGGTCGGGCGATTGAATGCAAGGGGAATGTCAGGATACCTAATAATTACTATAGTGAAGTTACGCTAGCCCACGTGGCGTTCCAGTCCATAAATTTTTGTTTTTTACCTTTGCTTGATAGTGGACTTTATGGCAGTTGAGTACTTGAAACTGCAGTGGGTGTGAAATTGTTGGCTATTTTATGGCAGAATTTTTATTATTTTTCGATGGGCCATACGTTAAAAATAAATAAATTATGAACTAGATAATGAGATGGAGTCTCTGACCTTTAATCGATCACGCCATTGTAAAGTAACACAACCTGTATTCGGTACGATTTCTAAGTTTAACTACGGCTAGTCAAGGCCGTAGCCAGGATTTTTTTCGGGGGAGGGGGTTCAGAAATTTAATTGGATATTACATAGTGGTTTTTATTTTTCCTCTCAAATCCGATTCTATGAAGTATCAAGCCATTTCATTTCGGGGGGGGGGGGGGGCGTTGAACCCCCATGAACCCCCCTCCCCCCCTGGCTACGTCCTTGGGGCTAGTGTTTTCATTTTTTCATGGGTCGGAAAGTAACCAACCTGTATCATTTACTCTACGGTACTGGTACGGTACTGTAACACCATTCCGCTCATTAATTTTTATTCTAATATGCAGTAGGGAGATAAAAGTATTTGTCTGTGGTTTGAAACACATTAGACAGCATTACAGGAGCATATTTAACTACAATACATGTAGAAAGTTATGTCTCTAATAGTGTATTAAGCTGGTCAGTGAAGACAAGGAATTAAAACTCTTACACGTGTTTTAGAATTGGGAAAAAATAACCATGACACCTCAGTATAAGCTAAGTAATATGTAGAGTGGGTAGAAGCGTTTTGGCATAATTTGTTTTAACCCAAGTGTTCTTGATGAACTGGAAGTTTGATATTTTACGATTAGGATTTTACGGTACTAATCTCTTAAAACTGTTGTGATGACGGAGACAATCGAATTTGATGGTCACAGTATCACAACTTTAAATCATATTTTTAATGAGTGAGACCATGATGGTACTGGTTAAAAGTAATGTCTATAATTACTTAATTAATGCTACACTTATGACGGCCTGCTAGAGTTAAATCATTATAGTTTCATCATGTTTTCATTACCACCGGCAATTAGTTTTAATACTTATTGTCAAAACTGTCTAGACCTATGAACATTATAACATTTTATGCGTCTATATCGTACGTATAGTTAAGTGGCAGATTTCTAAATATTTTGTTGACAAAGATTTTTGATAAAACGTATTCTCGCTCCACAGCCCTAATGATATGAGAGTGGTCAGATGAAAAATGCATAGAAGATGCTAGCTCTCTCACAAAGCAGTTTATTTCCCCGACTGATTTACAATTGTTCTATAAAATCGGTTTAATGCACTTTGTCGGGTTTTTAAGAAGTAATAATATTTCAGATTAGCAAATTTAAATTTCCTTCTGCCTTTTTCATCTGACCACATTAATAACTTTGCGGCTGCGGAACGAGAAATTAATCAAGTTTGTCAAAAATCCACGACCATTTCTTGATTACGCAATATTTCAAAATCTTGCCCTGAAGGTGAAACGTTATTTTTCTTTGGAAACAAAGGTTGGTCGGGTATTCGGGGATTCTACTGGTTATTAATTTTTTGGGAAAAAATTATGGCTACGATTGATATTTCATGAGACATTTTCATTTTTAC
The DNA here is from genome assembly GCA_963971405.1 of Psococerastis gibbosa. Classification (NCBI taxonomy): domain Eukaryota; kingdom Metazoa; phylum Arthropoda; class Insecta; order Psocodea; family Psocidae; genus Psococerastis; species Psococerastis gibbosa. The sequence continues at coordinate 27,574,034 of OZ020485.1, forward strand.
ACTTATAAGGCCCCCCCCCTGCGATTGTCTCTATATTCTTACTAAATTTATTTTAATGCATAGGAAAGCACATTTGGTATGAACAATCAATTTTCCCAAATAGCCCCTGTTGATTATGTTGAGAGTGAATATTATGAGTGTTGTTGAGTTATGAACTTTATCCCTATGTTAAGTTTGGGCATTCCACAAGAACCATATGTGGCGAACTGTTGCGTGTTTTTACATTGGATATAAATTGCCACCGAAATGATGGATTACCAAGCCCTTGGAGTTACCTGACTGGTAAGTTTCTTGAAAATATGTTTTAAAAATTAATTTTTATTAATGCTGGAGGATTGTGAATGGAGATATGAGAAATAAATCAGCAGCATCAGTACCTATGTAAGTTGAAATATCGCCAATTTATTGATGATAATAGACCCATCATAATTGACATGCCAGTTTAATATTTTATATGGATCTCATGTTTGAAGTATCTGTCAGAAACTGTATTTCTAATTTTGGACTCTCTTCCGGCTCTACAGCCCTTTGGCCTCCTCGACAACACTCCTCCGGCCATCTCGTTTTGCACGACGCTCCGTCATGTACGGACTCCCAACTCGAGAAGGTCGGTTTCTAATTCGACCTTCCATCGGTTTGTGGATCTGTATGTATAAAGGTACCCGAAAAAATGGAATAAAAAAATTGGAAAAGGGTGAGACTGACATTCGGTATGAATGTAGTTTATAAAATTATAGTGTATTTCAATTAAACTATCGTTGATATCTACAAGTAGGTGTACGAGAGGGCCATAAGCCCTAATCTCGCTGTATCTACATTATTATTATTATTTTTCAATAAGACTTTATTATTATTATTATTATTATTATTATTAACGTTTAATGGTCTAGGGATTTGTACCAACTGAACTATTCGCAACTCTCAAACCATTCTATCAGCCTAATTTGACAACCAGCCATAGGACAAATACAATTGGTATGACACTAGGACGTATTGTACTAGTGGTTGTACAAAGCCCTTCTATCTTCTGTGCGTTAAACTTGGCAGATATGATCCTACTTAGAACAACATTGTCTGGAATTCATGTACACCACATTTTATTGGACGATGTCCATATACCAATTGGTCTACCTGCGATGTTACCCACGGAACACCATTATGGCTGTGGCCACATAATAGCTGCATAGTACTCAAGTGAGAAACAGCCCAAGAACTCATAAAACATACTAGTTTATTGTGAAACAGGGCAATTATCGTATCGTACATTATCAGTCTACAGAGAAGGCTTTCTTGCAGCTACTCTACCTACCTATCTTTACAATTTATATTGGCCTGTTCTAATTGTGTTTATGGGGCTGAGCATGTGGGACTAGCTTTATCATGCCGCGGGTTTTGACATTACTGATCGACAAATGTCGTAACCTAGCGGACATCGTCCAGAAAATACAGAAGTAATAAATAGAAAAGATGAAAACTACCTCAGCTCTAGTTGCGATAGTTGTAACTTGTAAGCGGGACTTCAGGCTTGACTCTTATTTTCCGCACTTCAAGACTATTTATAGTGTGAATAATATCCTACTGGACTTTCCTTCGATTATATTTGTTATGACTATTTCTTCGCGTGCGTCTATTTGATATTTTTGGATTTGTATAAAAGACTTCATTAGGCCTTATTAAGTGAAGCTGTTTGTAGAGAAGGTAAGGAGTTAAATTAGCATTACATAATTTATATACCTATCACTGTATTTATATTGCTGAACTGTTGAACCCACACATAGGGGGGCATGGGAGTGGTGCCGGCGGGCAATTTCATGGGCTCCCCTTTAAAATGTTTATTTCCGTCTCATGCATTCGTTCCTTCAACGCTTAACTGCAGAAATCGGGGCGGTAACTGTCAAGTTGCGCCAAAATATGGCGGAATGATGTAAATATAATTTCTACGCAGAGATCAATCATAAATATTAAAAAAAGTTACTGTTAACATTATAAATAAATAAATACTTACATACATGAATAAAAACCGACAGGAAATATAGTTAACGGCGACACCATACAGATCGGCTAATGCTAAAAAAATATATACAGTAGGACGAGGCGATTGTTGGTTCGAAACATTAGTACACATACACATTCCATTGCTGCACATCCAAGGGTGAATCCAGAGAGGCCTAGCCCCCCCCCCCCCCCCAATGCTTGACTAAGCACTAGATAGCTTTTATCTGACAAAATATGTAAAATAATACAAGGTAAGTTTCTTTTTTAAGCTCAAATAATTCTTAAATCTACCTATGCGCACAAGATATCGCAGTAACAATATTTAATGTAAATCAAACGACTGCGTAGAAATAGATAAAATTTCTTGATCGTAGCTATTGAGTCGATTATTCAGCGGTTGCCAAAATGCCAACTGTGACAGGCCTAATTAGTTTTTATTATTATGAAAAATGTTATCGTGATAAATTTTCGGGTGAGAAGCACAGTGTATTAAATCGTGAATCCTAGAGAAGTCCAATAGGCGGCGAAAGACCGAGCGCCCTGTATCCCGCTTAGGCAAGGCGGCAACCAGTGTAAACATTGTTGAGATTTGTTTGCCCCTTGCAAATGTTTGTTTTCACCACGTAAATTTATTTACTTCATTTAAGAGTTTTAATAATTGTTTACTTTTTATATATTGACTGATTTGCGCTAACCATTATAACTTGCTACTAGGGATTATGTGCAAGGCTCTTGGTTTTTGACTAAGATCGCCTTTGTTGATTTTCGCCCCTCTTACATGACTTTATATACTGCGGTATACTGTATATGTGTTTGCTTTATCAGAGTTTGCACGAAAAGTGTAAGCAGGCTTGCATACGTGTATACAGTAGTACGTATAGGCTACCAAATTATTATCATGAGTGACATTCCTGTTTTTCGGTTCCCCGTCACTTTTATCGGCAATCATATCACGAAAAGATTTGAGTTTCTTAGGCGAGACACTGAAACTACAATAATCCGAAAATGGCAAAAAATGGAGCTTAATACGTTTCATAAATAACCGATTCATTTACAAATTGAAATAGGCGTCAGCATGACTTAACCAAGTTCAAGTCGAAGATGGATTTTATTTCTTGATATAATTCTCCGTAGATAAAAATAAAGGATTTTAGAGTGATGATTGTCTGAAAGAAGCATTTAATACCGTTTAAAATACCATCCGTGATAGAATTAGGCTTCGCAGCTGTGGACTCGAAGCAAAACTTGTGGTTGAGAATGCAATCAAGCGAGTTTTACTTAATGAATGAAGAAAATAGGAATGGTTAGAAGCAGCTAATGACCAGAGAAACAGCGAATATCTGAATAAATTGTTTGAGCGCAGTGCTGGAGGAAGGTAGGGTTGTGAGGTTTATTCTAATTAGGAAGTGGCGATGATAAGCAGAGGGCACTCCTCGGTTTAATTGTGGTCAGCATGTCTTGCAGGTACGCCCAGTCTCTGATTATCCCAGACTCATGGCACTGCTACAGCAGGAACGTATCTAGGATCTTGTTGCGGGGGAAATAGCTTTAATTGTCAGTGCCCTCACCGATTTTACATAGCCTCTGATTGGCGGAACAAGCAGTAGGTTGCACCAGAAATTCAAAGAATGTCTAATCTCTCCAGTATAGGAAGTCTACCGACCCCTATTCCTTGACTCTGTTCGATGCTGAGGCGAATCAGTGAAGACAAATGCATCAGCAGTCAGCTCTTCCAGCCCAATCCGCACGTTCTGAGCCTGGATTCATTCGTTTGTTTTTGTTTTCCAACGCCTGCTTTAAGCAACCCTGACAGCCCGATGGGGCTGCTTCGTACGCAGCTGGTCACCAATTATGGCAGACCATTGATGTGTTCACTAATACGCCCAAAATAGATAAAACGCCAATATTTTCACCTTAATCTGACACAAACTTCAATTTTTTGCATAATTTTCAACTAGACTGGATCTGAATAAACCTGCAAAAGATAAACCCCCTTGTTTATGCTTGTAGTGGCGTGTAATCCTGATGTGAAGGAAGCTATTGAGTGGATCTAGCTAGAGGATTATATAGTTTACAATTTGGTGTCAAGAGAATATAATTTTGGGTAATGGCGGAGGTCTTAATCTGGCCAGCACATGTGTACGATCCAGCGCGGTTCCGTCTCGAATTGTCGAGTTGTCGGTTATTTATCGGCTGGCATTTTGCCGACACCACATCTTCCTTCGGTATCCCCCTTTACCTTCTTACATGATTCTTCATAATTGTTCGTCTCGTTTTATCTCACATCCCGCGCCAATGTAAGCGCCATTCATTTGTTGTGACGGCTGCAGACTACCACGCTGGATTCCTATTGGTCTGTTCAATTCTATTCTAAAGTATCCACATCTTCATGATGGTACATGTGGCGAATCTGGGAAATGTTTCTACGCATTTTCTACCCATGATAAGAGTCAAGAACAAACAATCGATTAATGAATTGTTACTTCAGAGTTACTTGATACACAAAGTAACATCTTACAGTATATTCGATTTGGGCCCAAGGGGGAATCACATTTTTTTTGGGTGTACGAATACGAAACTGGCCCCGCTTTTGCAGGGTTGATTTGAAGATTTTTTTGGCAACTTATTGGCAACTAACAAATTATTTTATAGGTACTGGTAGGTGATACCTTGCAGGATTTCTTTAGTCAATAAAGATGCTTATTAATTAAAGCATTGTCTTTTTATTGAATTTCGTGTTTGGAAAGTAGTTGCTGTACGAATATTACATACTGTATGTGGAGCCATAGTATGTTGCTGTCGCTACTATACACTAAGTTCCATATTACAATTCTTGAAGAGCTCATTGTGCGCTTTGAATGGAATAAAATGGCAGCGAACTGCAAATAGACGTTTGACAATTTGGGCAGAAAGTTTAAGCCTTGAGGATATGCCTAATCAAAATATGTGTTTAGTGTGAAAGGGTAAGCGTATATAGTACAGTAAATCGGAACTCAAATTTGAAGAATTAAAATGAAATAAAAAACGAAATACAATAGGTAAGGTAACGAGCCACAACTTAATTTATACTGACAATAACTTTACTGAAGTTAAGTAAACTATTATGCGCCACCAGAATAAAAGTTTAATATTTGTACTTAACTAATAGTAAATTATAAAAATATATGGAAAGACGTATCCTAGATATCTCTACATTAAATAAAAGTTATCTTAAAGTAGTGGCTCTGCAACTAAAGAAATGAACTAATATTGAACACGGTTTTCCAAGTGATATGTAAGTAATGTATGGGTCCTTTCACTTCCTGCGCAGTTGAAAAAGGAAAACTTTTACCTTGTTTCAGAAGACATGTAGCCTAGACATCCCTTCATAAAAAATATTCACCCAGCCCGTCCAGCCCTCGTCTGTGAATCAGAGATGCCCATGATTCAACATCTGCCACGTACTTGACCTCTGGCTGCATCCTTGGCCATTGACTTCAAACTCTCATTTGGGTCCATACCAAGGGGTGGCCCCCACAATCCCTCCGGGCTTCTTATCTCATATTAACGATTGAATTTCCCGAACGAAAATATACGGTAATGCTCATTAGAAAACAATGTCAGTCCTTTTTCAAAAAACAACTCATTCCAACAACAAAAGCCGTGCCAAGAGAATACAAAACAATACAAATGGATACTGGAGATAAAGGATCTATGGCTGGACAAAACAGAGGGGTCTGACAAATACTGTATATGACAAGAAGACTCAAGGGAATGTGCTACGACCTTGTCCTATTGTTACCTTTTTGTAGGTTGGAAGTGCGTCTCAAAACCTTGGGGTTTCCACGTGGCGCAATTTTCAATTTTGAGACGGAGTATTGAGCCAAGGTTGCAGTTGGAGGCAGCCTCCAGCAATGATTTATGATGGTTTGAATACGCTGTTTCCTGTCCGGTGGATTACTTTCTGAAGAATGTTGGGCTCAAAATTTGAACTGGGCTGCTATTGCTGCATTGTTCTATTACAGCTGTAATACACAGTATCTATGCGTCGCCATGGGCGCGAACGATCTCAACTCGAACCACAACATAAAATATAAATATATATAAACATAAATATAAATTTAAATAAGAATATATTTTTCTGCTGTGGGTTAGTAGTGAGAATTACGATTGCTGATGTAGGAAACGAGTGGTAGGATATTAATACAAGCTTTGAGCCTCTCCTGTTGGGCGGACGATTCAGGTGGAAAAAGGTTAGCCTGGCATGACAGATTTGTTAAATCATCTCATTTCCCTTTTCAGAAGGCCATAAATTAGGGAGGCGAGAAGGAGCTAGCAGACAATCATGATTGATTAGGAGGGTCTCTTGCCGCTGTCGAGTCCATATGCAATGATGCCCCAGTCGTGTATTCCAGATGTTTTCTCACTATGCAATATACACTATTGCTAAAGTCTTGACAACTGTAGTTGAACTCTATTTTTAATATATATTTAGAGAATTATCGCATGCAAACCCTTCAATAAATGTATCAAAATAACCTCTTCAGTCGCCTTTGGAAGCGTTGAGGGTGTCTTGGTGGGAGAGGTCAGTTCAGCCATATCCGCATGGATACTTTTTGGCAGCGTCATTTACGGTCTTCCCCTTCTCCGGTTTTCTGGGACCGCAATCTCCTCAACCTTTATCAGAAGATGAGTTTCACTCCGCCTTTGGACATGCTCATGGCACTGATTTCGACTTAGTGATCTGATGATAATTTCTTAGTCTGTCTGCCAGATTACTCCTGCTGCCCAGCGCCACATCCTCTTCTCCACCACATGGAAGAGCTGCTCCCCTATTTTGTGCACTGCACTCTGCACTCAATAAATCATGCAAGGTGTCACCACTTGTTAATAATATCCGGCCTCTTTAGGTTCTTCGGCATGTTTCAGTCTACTAGCCTACTCCTGTCATTTCTCCACTTGTCCACTTTTGCACTTTAGTTGTACACGGTATGATACACAATACACTCAAATTATGTCGTATTCGTATAAGTTAGAAGAGAACGGGGGCTATGCCTAAATACTACAACAGAAAATTTGATTGATTTTTATACCTCTACAATATTTAATGTATGAGGAGCTTGGTTACAAACGTGGCCAACTCCATTTTTTCACAAAATTGGGTTTTGATCCGACCTTGCAGAAAATTTTAATGTCCACCTGCACGTTGTAAAATAAAGTGATAAAAGCAGCCAGATTGCGCACAGAAGCGCGGAGAAGTTTGGGGTTAGCTATAAACTTAATGCAATTTTCAACAGAAAATCCGCTCTCCTGAAAAATTCTAAAACTTGGAGTTGGCCATGTTTGTAAACAGCCTACTCAATAATAATAGTACCGTACAAATATAACAACCCTGTCGTTACCTAAGCACTGTATGTATTGATTTTAAAAATTCTATTTGTTTACCGTACCTACGCACCAAACGCAATAACTATTATTTATCAAATATGTGGACACATGCGCCACTATTTTGGAATCTTGAATTGTTGCATTAGTAAAATTTACTCAAGAAAATATCGTGTTCAATATTATTCTATCATGGCTCAGCCATTTCTTTGTAAATGGAGCCCCAAAGCTCCTGAAATATCCAGTCGTTACAGCCGTTCATACGTCCAGAGGTACATTCGTGATGATGCCCAAGAGCCCCGCATTCCATGGCGAGATCGTTTGTTACGAAGTAAAATGGGCGAAGAAGACAAAAGAGAAGTGACGGTGCTGACCTCTCAACATGACGATGGTCAAGACTACCAAGAGTTGCCCCTATCTTTTGCTGAGAAAGATCTGTTATGCTTAAAAGCGGGGGTAATATTAGCTTACCATAATGATGCTCTCTTTGCGAAGATTTGGAAAGAGAAGAAGAAGCTGTCAGGTGGAGACGTTTCCATAACCCATAAGTTGTCGCTTTGATTTAATTAAAAGAAGTAAAACAAATGGCTAAAATAATAAATACTATCCTAATGATAATCTGCCTGTTACCGTCTACTGTACTGTATTATATAGTATTTGTCTACTTAACCTAAGTTACCGTAGGTATACGATATACAGTAATTTCTAATAACTTATTTATTTGAAAGTTTCTACAATTCCGGGTTTCCCAATTTTAAATTTCAATACCACTGACGGTTTTTTATGGTATTAATCATTATTACTTCCTGACCCTACTGGGCCTTTGTAAATCCATGTCCACGGGTTGTTTTTTTAGCAGATTTAATGGTAGATAACGTAGATACACACATACAGTATATTAGCTACGGTAAGAGCTCTGACCATCGCCTGTAAATGCACCAGACAATAAATATTCCAATACTTTGGAATAAATAATAAATGTTATAAAAAAATAAAAGCTTTAGGCCTACTACTACTGCCTATTGTATGCACTGGCGTCAGTAAGTGAGGCGGGAATATTAATTTATGGTATGTTTAGTTCTATGTTCGGGTATGGCAGTGCTACTCCGGTTATATTAACAGTGGCCTAAAATGTGGAACAGCTTCAACGTAGGCTAAAAAAAATCAGCTACTGCTATGGCTATTATTTTTAATCTTAACCTGGGATTACAAATGTAAACAAAATAATTATAATGGAAAGTACATTTTTAACCAAGTTAATACTAAACGGCATAGTAGACCTGCAGTAGTTTTCATTTGACATACACAACATAATTGAAAACATCCGGTAGCACCCACAATTCCAAAATTAACGATTCAAAGAATACATTCTTTCATAGTCTGCCAAAAGATGGCATCTTACCGTGACTGAACTAACACTAAAATGTTGGGATACGACGGTCGAAGATTTTGCCAACTTGTCCCTGACTATACTCTTACTGTGAATTCGTGTTTTAATATAAATAAATAATTCTTTTACCAAGAGTACCAACCCTAGCGGTTGTGGTTTTTGACGGTGTTTTGTTGCTTCCGAGCATGTCACTGAGTTCGACCCATTATTTTCCCTATAAAAAGTAAAAAAAAGACTTATTAATGAATGTGTATCATATTTAAAGCGTCTAGCTAGATGCCAAGGTGCGCAACTGATAAAAAATTAACATTCGAGATAATTGAGGTTAAAGTTTGCAGCTCTTTGAAACTGTAATGTATCGATAGGCCTATATCCATTTTCCATGAATTCTAGCATTGTCTAAATGACAGTTATTATTGTTTTCTAGGATAAAGAGCAGCTGGAGTAACAACAATTTGTAACTCAAACGCAAAAAAAGTCACAACTAACAACACCAACCAAGTCCATAGAAATGCCCTTTCCCAACGACTATACGACGAATAAAATAGTGTTCCTTATCATAATATGTATAGCATGATTTAGACCTGTTACATGCATGTCTGGGACAAAATAAAGGAAAATCGCTGTCCATTACAGTCTGATTTACAGAGGCTTCATGGTTCTTTATTTTGTTTGCATCTCTCTTAATGTGTTTTTCTGTTGCTTCAGATTGTCAAGTGCAGCGTCTGGGAGCTTGCCAGAGCTGCAATTGCTGGCGAGAAGGGGCCTCGGCACCCCTTCAGACATCCACCCCGCGTACAGGCTTCCGCATCACTACATGGAGCACCTGTATGCCACTCTCCAGCACGGCAGCCCTCCCGCATCGCTGCACGGTAAGGTTTTTTTTAAATATATGTTTTTTAAATCTTGCTACGCCCTTTGGGGCTTACGCGTTGTATGTTTATGTATAGTGCAATACTATGGCTTTGAATGGGGTTGGTGTGATGTGCACTAGTGTCGTTCGGCAAACGAGTTGCCCAGGTAACATCTACAACAGTTTGCCTTTGTCTATTGTACGATTTTTTGGTGGAGAGAGTTTTTCACAGATTTTTGAAAAATAGTTGACTGGAACAGAAACGGGAGAGTGTGTTGTCGTAAAGTAGTTGCATCTGTAAGGATATTGCTCATTGAGGAGTTATTAGGGAAGGTGCGGTAGCAAGCATACGTAAATGTAAGTGTTGTATACACTATACTTCTTTCATTGCACGTCCAACCTAGCAATAGAAAATCTAAAAGGAACAAGGATAACAGGAAAAACATTGAAGTTGGTGTATAGAGGTCATTACGCTGCCTCAGATAGGCAGAGCCCCTGGTTTTAATCCCGTACTATTCTTCCTACCTTTCTTTTTATACCTTCAGCTCCGTGTAGAGGTTAATATACCAAGTATTGTTATAATGCCGATGTCCATGTAATAATGCTTAGCTTAGAAGACAACCCAAAATTACGCTATATATCTTAGGTTTGCAGAACAAAAAGTGTCCTCGTGATGTCAGGATACATTATAATTATAGATTTTATGAATTCGCGTTTATGGAAGAATGAAATTATCTCGAATTTTCTTCAAATAATGGCCCGACAACGATTTGCAGCAAAAAGGAATGAAATCGACCTCTTCAGTCGTCTCACTAAGTAACCTAACAGGTACTTGTCGAGTTACGACACGTCTACGATCACAAGGCACAAGCACGCTATACCAACTTGCCACCTAAGCCGATTTGAAAATGGTGTTCTTATCTTGGTATCTTATCCCTTGACATAATTTGGGCGTAGGGTATGATATTTACTTTTTGTTGTGAATGTTTTGTAAATTTATTATTGCTTTCCAATTTATACGTAGTATAAGGAAAGCTTTGTGATAGTCGAAATTTTCGAATCCGAGATTTCAATGGATTTACACGTTTTGAGGTACCAGGAACCCAAAAATAGTGGTTTTTATGAAATGTCTGTCTGTCGCTCTGTCTGTCGCTCTGTCTGTGCGTCGATTTCCAGGCAAACTACTCGGTCGATTTAGATGAAATCTGGCATACCTCGAGACAATGTTTTTTATTTGGGGCTAACTCAATTTTGAGGGGTTTTATTCTCAAAAACTCCAAAAAAATTATTTCTCAAGAACAGCTCCAACGATTTATTTTAAATTCACATACAGTATATTGTAGTCGTCATTAATGTCAACAAAATGCAACAAATGCCCCTTGATAGTTTGCTTCTGGGGGTAAAAAAATAAAAATAACTAAATTTTCATAAATTTTCACTAAAAAATAATTTTTCTGTGGAACCTTTCTATCGATGATTTCTACTTTCAGGCATGTAACAAAACCAAACAGGTTGTTTATCCAAAAAAATACTTGTTCTGGGCAAAAAATTATTTTTTGAAGAAATTATGGAAAATACATTGCCTGTCCTCTCGTTGTTACTACTGTTACAATAATATATTGGTCTGTTAGTTCCAGAATATGCATAATATAGATCCGAAATTTAACCATAGGGAAATTATTTACAATGAAATGAACCATTATGTCTACCTACTACTTTATAAATAGGAAAGCCTGTTCGAGTAAACTCGGACCGGTTCTTTTATTGATTGTTATTATTTATATTCAGGGTTGGGTCTGTCTGGAGAATACCTCGCGGCTTTGGCACCGCCATCGACGATCGCCTCGTCGGAGCTTCCGTTTCTCGACTCCCGGCTGCCATCACCGCGAGCTTCGGTTGGACACCGCCAGAGTCGGAAGCGCGCCCTTTCCGCGTCTCCGTACTCGGACTCGTTCGACATAAACTCGATGATTCGGTTCTCGCCGAACTCTCTTGTCTCCATAGTGAACGGGAGTCGAAGCTCGTCAACCAGTGGAAGTTATGGGCATCTGTCTGCGGGTGCGATTAGTCCTGCTCTCGGCATTCATATGCCTTCTCATTTGGTACAGGTAAGAAGGTTACTTACTTAATATACTTAGTGTGGCGCGATCAGAAGTCTGAACAACAGGACGCACCTCATAGCCAGACGACATCTGATCGATATTGTCCTGCCAAGTCGCTTCAGGTAGTCTCACGGGTGCTCATCTTGCGTGGCTTAGTCGCACAATTGCTTTCTTGTTTGGGCTGGTGAGGTCGCCTTCCGTGCAATGGTTGAAGAGCTTCCATGACTGTACGGAGCAGTCGGCTAACTACCATCCGTGTTAACTGTCCGCGCCGTTGCAGACGTCTTGGCTCTTTGATTACATACAACTGAATTGACGATTCTATTCTACCACCGCATATGCGGTGAAATGAGGGGAAAAATGTTAAGTGTAGCCCGCTATATATGTATGAATAGAATCGGGCATTTCCAAGCTTTAAAATAACCCCACTTAGCCAATTTGATACGTCAATTTAGAGATAACTCCCCGATATCAGTCTAACCCTTCAACGAACAACCGGAACTTCTAACCTGCTTTCATGTGGTCACCCAAACCTTTTGTACAAAGGCACAGACACTATACCTATGCAGAGCCGCCTGGCGCCTAGTGACCGTGGACTGCGGCCCGTGGACCGGTATGCGAGACCGAATAGTCCTGTCTGCTGATTTTTCGATCCGATCCCACCGATTGTTAGTATTTTCAATGTATTTCTGTCCGATCCTCGGTTTGGACCATTCTTCGGTCCTCGAACAGAACTGGACCGAATAGATGACCAAGCGGCACTGTCACCGTATCAGTAGTTCATAAAAATTGCATTTCTTTTTCAGGCTCATATTTATCGATCTCAGGGTATAATACCGTCCTTACACGTGCAAGGATCTCAAAACACTATCTTCTCACTGCCTCAGTACCCGCTGGGGAGTGCTGTGGTGCCAAAGGTCGAAGGGTCGCAGGACTGCAGCATCCGTGCCGAGGCGGATAGTCTTACGGACAGAAAGGTATGAACCAACTTGATGTAACATGCCAGAAACTGAAGGCTTATAATAATTAGTGTAGTCTGCAGTACCTATTTACAAACGGCTTTGCTGAGGAAAAAATTTCCAAGCTGCACTGCACCTAATAAATAGCCTGTAGGCTAAATGTTAAAAAAAATCCCCTGGCTCTGGCTCTGGCCGATCAGGTGTAGGTAGATTCCATGCAATCGCAGACCCCGCTTTTCCTCTACGTTACCTACTCTGTGTACATTTAAATTGCAATTAAAAATAAAATATACTTCAATTTTTTCCCGACCACAACATCAACACACAAAACACTCTTGTGTTCCAAATTTCGAACCACAATGACGACTATGAACTTTTAATTAAGTATCACATTATTTTCACTTTGAATGGATGCGATCTTGAAATTGTTGATTTGTCGTAAATAGTGTTGATAACCATTATTTTAGTCAATAATACGAGCTTTCAGTCAAATTTTAATTCATTCCTCTGCGACTAATATTAATTGAGATATGAATTTTATAAGGTTTCAATATGTCACCATCTAGGAACAAAATGGCGGATCAAGACATTTGTCTGATCAATTCTTGTGCCAAGTGTCATCAAAATCGAATAATATCTACGGAGGTTAGTGTTTCTAAAATCGATATACATACTGTACATACGTCACACGGTACATAATACATATTATATATATAACATTTTGAACGGTGGGTGGTCATGAAATGAAAAGTTATGAAGAAATTTTCCGGAAGTCGAACATTTGGCGCCATCTCAATAGGTAGATGAATCTCCCTAAAATTGTTGCTTACTGCTTGTATGCCTTTTCACAAGAGATTCTGTTTGTTTACAAAGTTGCATCTACAAAAAGTTTACATGGAATGAATGCACGCGCCAAGCTCCCACTATTTCAACTAAATTTACTGTAACATTACAAAATACGGTATATTTCTTCTCTTCTACAACACTCGTTGTTTTAAAATGCTCGCATATCGTATAGGTGATTTGCCATGGGCTTTTTAACGTTCCAATTAAGAAATAGTTGTTTCCAACCTTGCTTGATTTATAGTTGGTTTTGAGGCATCTGTTTTTATGGTTTCCTTGACGACCCAAGGTAGGACCTAATGCACTAAGGGGGGTATTCCATATACGTACAACGTCAACGAAAAATTGAAAAATGACGTTTTAGCAGACATTAAAGACATACTAAAAATTCTGCTACCACGTCAATTTACGTCATTTTGACGTCATTTTTCAATTTTTCGTTGACGTTGTACGTATGTGGAATGGGCACCTTATACAAGCTGTGTAATCGACTCCTCTAAGTTGCACTCTTACCTGTGTACCGCTACTTCAGTATATAGCTCTTTTTACATTATAATGCCCTTCAATTAAGTTTACCCTTCATCCCTGCATCAGATTATGCAAGCAGCGGCAGTTATTTAATTTTTTAATATTCGTAGATGCTCAATGAACAATAGGCCACTTGAATAGGCCTCACAGGTTAGCCATCTTAATTATAGTTATTAAGTACCGGTATGGAAGAAGACCGTTATATATTTGTTTGTGAACTCAAAGTTATTATTCTGATACTGAGTTTACCAGAATGAAGACGATGAACTGCTGCTGCAGTAATTACAACATTCTATATATTTTTATTTTATTTTATTTGTAAAATACAGTTTTACACCAATTACACTGTACAAAAATTTCGAATTGAACAGTAAAATATAAATAATAAAAAAGAAAAAATATGTAACGACAATATAAACAATAGCAAAAGTGACTAGGTACGGTAATAGCTTAAGCCGTATTAAAAACGACTACATAATTGATATGACATACCGTAGTATATACAATTTTAATCTTATCTGATTTGGAACTTTTCTTAACTGCCAAAATAACTCCACCTCCATCATCTTTTTAAAAAGTCTATGAACAGTATGACGATCATCAAAAATCTCTGCATCATAATTACCGTTGTTATACCATTCGGTGAACAAGTAGCTTTGTATATCAGATAAGTTAATATCTAATTGCTCTCGTAACATGTTCATGTGGCAAAATTGTTAATGAGCTAGTTTTAACTCATCAATTAGGCTAGACCTACGAGTTTCGTCACGGCTTTGGTTTTAAGTAGACACCTATCGGCAAGTGCTGCTTAAAGGATGAAAAGTAATTGCTTGGAATAGGCTAATTACAAAATTATGCTAGGTATTTTAGGTAGGTACCAACGGCAGTATACCTTATTAGGTGTACGGAAACAAACGTTTGGAGCAACGACGTATCATTCAGTGAACAAGGTTATGGGGAGTTTGGGCGTGACAGCAGAAGCAGCGAGCATTTTGTTTATAAATGGTCTCAAAATCCAGATTTAAAATCCGCCTTGCCACCGTTCATTTTGAAATTGAATTGAAAAACGACTTTTTTTGAAAAAGAAACAATAAGGCTTGTTTTCATGCTAATCTTGAAAACAAAAATATTGTATTATTGATACATGCAAAATTAAATGGAGAAGAAACAAGAGAGAAAGAAGGGAAAAAAAGAAGGATAAAATATATCGGGGGGGGGGGGGGGGGGGATCCGTTGTTATCACCTTCAACTTTAATTATTTTATACTGTTTAAACCTACAATTACGTCTGATCTAAGATTTATACTAGCTGTTACTTATTAAATTATTGCCCAAGCCGTAAAACCTAGACTGCCTAAAGCTTCTAATGTTATTAGATGTGACTTTCTACAATACTATAGTAGTCTACTAACGCATACAACCAAGTGAGACTGGTGTAGTGAAAAAATTACGGTTCGCTTAAATTCATATAGTATTTTTGGTGATCAGTTATGAATCGACCCCTCACTAGATCTATAATAATAAAACCAAAATCCAGCATTGGTAATCGTATAGAACGTAGGTACTCAAATTAAATGTATGGCCTTCCACACCATGGCATCCGGGTAGGTTTAGCCATTCTGTGAACGGCTCTTGTCTCAAATTTATAATACCGATTTTTATGTTGACCACAGGCGCATCGGATAAAACGGGAGACCAAACTTCCTGGAGAGAGCACAAAATCGCCAGACTGCCCTGACTTGAAGGACGAACCTGCGGACTTCATAGAGACCAACTGCCATTGGAAAGACTGTAGCATTGAGTTCGGGACGCAGGACGAGCTCGTGAAGCACATCAACAGCGACCACATCCACGTCAACAAGAAGAGCTTCGTGTGTCGCTGGGAAGGCTGCTCGCGCGAGGAAAAGCCCTTCAAAGCCCAGTACATGTTGGTCGTGCATATGCGCCGCCATACTGGGGAAAAACCTCACAAGTGTACCGTGAGTATATTATTTCCGAAAATAGAGATTTAAGAAAAAACTGGACACTGCAGGATTCGAACCCACAAGATCTATGGTGTTACCTCAGGCCAAGACCCTAGTTGGGTTGTCGTGCCACGGCGTTTTTTTTTTTTTTTTTTTTAAATTAATAATTGTCTAATTTGTGTGTACCTAGGGTTATCACCTTATATCTTTACTTGTACTAGTCATATATCAATAACATTAGCTGTGAATCGCATTTATATTATTTGGTTGAATTAATTTTAGACAACATAATATGAATATATTACTAGTAGGGCTCTATATTAGACAGGTAGTGTCATCCGCCATATTGTATCCATTGTAAGTCTGGTGTATAAGCCAAGCATTGGGTGTTTCCCTATTTATTTTGAGAAATGTATCGTTGTTCATTTATTATTATTTAAAAAACGTGCAACCAATTAGGGAAGTGTTTAATAAAAAATACTAAAACGTGTAATAGTTTTTTTCAATCTTCTACTTTTCTTACAATACTTACCATATAGGAAATATGGGATACAACATGGCGGATGACAATACCCGGGTATATAGTGCCTTACTAGTATATTCAGACATTTGATTCCCCAAGGAACTGTTTGTTGCAGTTCGAAAGGTGTGCAAAGTCGTACTCGCGTTTGGAGAACCTCAAGACTCACCTCAGGTCCCACACAGGGGAGAAACCATATACGTGTGAGTTTCCTGGATGTGCAAAAGCGTTCAGCAATGCTAGTGACCGCGCCAAACATCAGAATAGAACACATTCGAACGAGGTTAGTCTAGATTGTGATTGTTAGCTTTCATGTCTTTAAGCTTATGAAACGATAACTTTTCTTCCCGAAATAAAGCTGAGTAGACTGTTTATAGATTACCTATATTATAGTTACATGCAATTAATATATTCTGGATTACCATTAAAAGTATACGTTATAATATATCTCGATACGGCAGGACTACCTATCTATTATTTAATCGACCATGCAGCCTCTAACGAAACGTGTGTAAGTTGCCACTTTTTTTATGGACCTAAGATTCATCCTTAGCATCAGATTATAAAAGTTGGAATTCTATGAACTTAGCCGTAACTTTCTATTTTCATGGTAGTCTAGTTTCTTAATTCCCTATCACTCTGTACTTTAACCAACGCGCGTCCTCCCAGTATCTGTCCGTAGTGACGTTGCTGGTGTTCTGAGGCTATTTTTAAAGGGACTCTATGTCTATCAAGACTTGTTCCCTGTTTGCAGTTCACAAACCAGGATTACCACCATTGCAACTTATCGTTACATTTGGTGTATCCTTAGAACAATAGCCGCAATAAAATATTATTAGGCCTACCCTGTAGTAGTCTTAACACTGTTACTAAGGTGTGCATTTATTTTTACAAGCGAGTAGCTTTGGATTTTTTTGGTGAGTATAATATATAACTTATTAGGCTAAATTAAAGCGTCAAGTAATGTATTTTGCTTTTGGATTTTTTCACACGTATTATGTCATAACATTTCCTCAATATTTCTGATACCTGGCAGTTGACACATGTGTAGGTCCGCCTAATTGTCAGGATTTTACTTAAATTGTATCTGGTTATGCAACCTGCACTTTTCACGCGTCAATGTGTCAGCGCAGTTATGGGGTATTGGCTACATTTTACCAGCATGCGTAATGTATACTTGTATATTTCAGAAACCTTACGTGTGTAGAGCAGAAGGCTGTTCAAAGCGATACACAGATCCTAGTTCCTTGCGAAAGCATGTCAAAACCGTTCACGGTGCTGAGTTTTATGCCAATAAGAAACACAAGGTGGGGCCCTCGTCTGACCAAGATGGCGACGGCAGTGTCAACGTACTATCTCCCTCGCGGTCCGATGAAGGCCAGCATAGTAAAACTGCATCTCTCTCCAGTCCTTCCACAATTAAGTCTGAGGTAAGTTGAAGCAATTTCCACCATTCGAAAATTGAAGATGTCTTACAAATTCATGGGGGTAAATATCATGTTGCAATGAATCCTCAGGTTACACTTCGGACACTGGACAACACTCCTTGCAAATAACAAATGTATAATATAATAACTAAATAAATACTCTCTTACGTCGTAGATATTGAAGGTGTTGGAGTTGACAGTATAAGTAGAAATGTGTGACTATTGCCTGGGTTTATTTTTACAGGAGGCACCTTCTCCAGGTACCAATACGGGATCACCGATGTCGCGGCACCATGCTGGCTGGGGCGACGAAACTTGTGATGGAGCTGATTTAGTCGATGAGTTGCCGTGGTGGCAAGAAGACATCGAATTGGGCCACGATGTGAACGTTGGAGTAGTAGCTAGGAACGTAAGAAATCGGCTGAGGAATAGGCTGCAGCCCAAATCTAATTTAACGCTGCCTCCTGCTGTCAGTAAGTAATTTTTTAGACTTCAAAATTCGAGCAACCTAGTCTCAGCCACGGCCCATGCCTTAATGAATTGTCGTTACATGACGTTTTTACGCACCCACTGTGAAAATTTTACCAAAAATAACTTTTGGGAATACCGAATACTTAACACATTTATCAGAAAAAAACATGTAGCCTATCTTCTGAATCATTAGAATAAAATAAAATAAGAGTACAATGATGCAATTTTAGGGAAAAAGGACTAAAGCCAGATGAATTGGATGGATGAAGTAAGATAAAACCCAAAGTAACATTAATAATTATTTATAAGTTCTATCTAACCCACTTTTTCGATCTGCATCCATTTGACAAGGTTGCATAAACTTAAAATTGTAGTAAAGTTTAGTTATATAAAAGATATCAACAATTTATTTTCAATATCTAGCTTACTCCTTTAAAAATTAAAAGAGAGCGTGATGATGTTTTGTTGGCCATGGTTGAAAACATTTTCCATTGACTGTTTCAGATGGTGTACGCCTTATAGACCTCGGGCGAAGGATAGCGGAGTTGAAAATGGAGCCGAAGACGGGGCCACCGGACCAGACGCGGCTCAAGCCGCAGACTGGATCGAAAACGATGGTAGACGCCAACCGCAGGGACTCCAACTCGACAGTCAGCACTTACTACTGCTCCATGGGCTCCAGTCGTCGCAGCAGTCATGCCTCCCAGGTATGATATCATTATAACTTACTACTGATTACACTACTAGACAATAACTCATTGTGAAAAAATACACAAGTTCTACGTAATAAAATTAAAAAAAGCACAACCGGTTTTAGCTGACGCCACCGTTAAGTGTACGAAAACAATAAAAACAAAACGGGATGCAAGATACGGCTTGAACACATTGTCAAGATACACACAGCATAGCATATAGTAAACAATAATTAAACATTCAAAAATTTTAGCCCCAACAAGGGAGAACTACTTAAAAAGGTTATGTCATTAAGTAAAGTTTGTATATTGGGCAAACTGGGAAGGGTTTTGGAGAAAGAATATCGGAACGTAGACGTGGGGTAGGAAAACTCGACACTCAGTCTTCCTTTGCCCAACATATAAACATTATGATTTAACATGTAGCCAACAAGGGGAAACTTCTTGATAATTTAGAAACTATTGAGATTAGGGAAGCTATTGTTAAAAACAAAACTTTAGCTTCAACACATTCGACGCGGCGAATTCAGATCTTTAGCTTTGAATTGTTAAACTTAAAGACTAAGTAATATGTAAAATGTATTTTCAGATTTCCCGTGCCAACAGCGCTGCTCTCTATGATCCGATCTCTCCAGGAAGCTCTAGACGGTCATCCCGCGGGCCGCCCACTCCGTTTCAAGCGCCTATGAAGCCGCAGTGTCCCGAATATCAACTGAGTCCGAGTCCAAACATACTTAGCCCCATATATACGTCCAACGTGAGTCCTGCCACTGGCGGTGGCTCAGTTGCGAGTCCAATGGTGGCCACGGGGTCGGTTGCGAGTCCGCTGGGAGCAGCCAGTCCTTTGGGACCTCCTCCTCCGTTTTTGGAACCGGCTCCCACCCTAACTCCTCTCAGTCCAGCACGGGATGTGTTAGGAAACACAACAAACCTTGTACTACAGGTGAGACCTTTGTCATTATTAAGAAATTTTTTAGTCCAAATTTCTAATTTCGTAATACCTGAAGTTGGTCATGTTGGATTTGGTTATTGTGAATATGTCCATTTCTTAACGATAATTTGGACTTAATTATCACCTTATGTTTGAACTAGTTTTAATATAACTTATTGAATGTGTTATTTAATATGCGTGCATAGTAGGCTACATGTATTCTATTTATAATTTGCAGACTGCAAGCATGTCACTCAGTAGTGAGCTCAATGCTGTGCTTCCTCCCTCCGAACCCACTCGAGTCACGCTCGCCGGAAACGGGTTCCATCCCAACCAGGAGGTCCAACTCGAGCAAATCAACGAGGGCGAAATGATTGAAGAGAAACTTGTGATTCCCGACGAGATGGAGCGATACCTTAGTCAAGCTGGTACCACTTTGGACATGGAGCTGTCCACCCCTGCCCCTGCACCCCCTCCTCTTCCTGCGGCTCAGCCTTCCCCCGGCCCATCTGCTCTGAGCCAGGTTGGCGCGACTGCGCAGCCGCCGTGTTATCAACATCAATATCGCTACTGCCAACAAAATGGTCCTCAATCGCAAGCGGGACCTCAGCCGCAGTACCGCAACGGTTACAACTACACTCATTTTGGGTAAGTAGCATTTCACTACATGCGGTACTGTACAATTTAGCTAAATTATGGATGAAACATCCCATATATTATTTGGGCCTTCTCCAACAACAGGACGTTTATTGGTACTCAGTTTTGCTACTGTCCATTGATCGATGCCCCGGAAACAGCTAGTTTGTAAATAGTGATTCGTCGGTTTTCCATAACGGCTTTGAGAATTTTCTGGATGTTTTCTTCGGTAGTGACGGTCGCAGAGAGCCCTCCGCCATGGTTCATCTTTGCAGGCGGTTCTACCACATTTGAATTCACGACACCATTGAGAAGTCCTCTGATGTATTAATTTATGTATTAATATTAACCCCTTGTGGATGTCATTCGGCGACAGCCCTTTCAGAAACAAAACTTATTAAGACAACGTTGCTCGCGCATGCCCATTTTCGCACTAAGCTCGACAAGTGGAGGTCCGATCCACGCTACTCGACTTGAGGAGGTTTCCACTTGCAACTTTGCACATCTTACTCACGCATACCAAACTACAATATGTACCCCAGTTAGCCCAATAGCTCTTAGAAATTATGTCAATTGTGTTTTATGAAAGACAACTAAATCGAAGGCAATTGTTTCTAGCAGATGCAATCTAAACAGAAGCTTTCAACAGCAGCCGCCGCAACAGCAAGTGTTCCAACCTCAACAGAGCACCGGTGTCCATCTTCAGCTGCCTCACATGCCACCGCAGCAACACCCTCATCCCACTCAGCCTATGCAACAGTCCATGCAAGTGTCACATCACCATCATCAACCACCCATGTACCATTCGCAGCCACAACAGCCAGTCATGCAGCAATGCCCTATGTTCTACCCGCAACAGCAAACAGTAATTGCGCACTGCCAGCATCAGCAGTGCTATAATGAGAGTGGCTACCAACACAGTTCGTGCACGTGCCTCGGTGGGGCCCAGAAGCCACCTGCCCAGAAGCCACTGCCTTGTTTCCATGAGCCTGATCAGGAGATTCAGTGTACTGATATCAGCCAGTCTGAGGTAAGCATTGGAATTTGCCCGTGGTAACCTAAGTATTACATGGACAACTTATTGAAACCAAGCCAATCTAAAACAGAATTATGCGCTTTTGATCTCCGCAGTAAGCAGTCTCACAGAAAACTGAAAGCAATGTGGGGAAATGAACAACTCAGGCACAACTATCCCAAATGCTTAGGAGTTATTTTGCACAGAACTCTCAACTACAAAAAGCACTGCGATGCCACGAATGATTCACCCGAAGCAACTTAATGAAAAAGGTAGCTCATCGGTTGCCCAGCCAGGAACACTGCACTTGGGCTTTGTTTCTTAGCGGGAGAATACGTAGCTCCTGTGTGGTGGATCCAAAGAGGTGGATATCGCCCTAAACGAAACAGTGCGAATCATAATGGGACGTCTCAAGCCTACGCAGCTGAACAAGATGTACCCAACAGATGGAATGGCTCCCAATCAGACGAACCACAGCTGCTGTTGAAGCAGACAAGAAACACGTCATGTGATGTACCTGTACGGACAAATACTTGCTTCTCGCCGCCTTTCACCAACAAAAAGTTTCCAGCGCAGCACCAGTCCTACCAATAACGTTCCGAGTGATCACCGCATACAAGCATGGAGAAACCTTCACCCACAACTGCCCTTTCTCGATGAGAAACGGGTTCTGGACTTTTCCGCTGAAACGCATCCGGACCGGAACCGCACTCTCGAAGACCACCGCTGCCTAGTGGGGATAGCATGCTGCCGAGGATGCCCGGTGTGACTGTTCAGAATACCGCCCACCTACAGGTCTGTCCACTATTGCCACTGCCATCTGGTCCTTGCAAGATTGACGACCTGCATGGAGCAAACGACAAAGCCCTCCAAGCTGCTCAAATTAGGGCAGCCCATTCAATGCGTGTCTCCCTAGACACGCGAAGGAATTACTTACAGATCAGGAGGTCCATTTTAGTCAGCAGTGCCGGATTAACCCCTGGGGGGGGGGGGGGGGCAAAGATATCTGGGGGCGTGGGTGAAAACACCTCTAAAATTCATAAATGCTCTTGGCGCTATCCTGTCATTTCCCGGACAATTTCTTTATATTAGTATTACAAAACATATCTACCTTTCGAAACAATTTGTGGGGGCCGGAATTTTAAGCATTTTTGGGGGGCCTGTGCCCCATGTGCCTGCCCATGGGTTAATTCGGCACTGCTAGTCAGTCAACTTTTTTTCTCACATTTTGCTTGTTTGTTTATCTTTAGGTACGAATGCCTCGTGATGCATACGAACGAACTCTAGAGTACGTGCAGCAGTGCCAAGTTTGGTCCAATGAAGTGTCTAGTTCTACCCATCCCACCTCAAATATGGTCGTCAATGACCTGACGTCTTCTCTCAATTCACTAATGCAGGAAAATAGGTACTTTCAAATGATGAATTAACACAGATCTGTACCATTTTTTTTTCCTAATAAGCTATCTTAAGGTCAAAGAATCTCAACCAATTTACAACTGACGGTATTTAACTGCGTGCTTTTATTTTTGCAATGCTATAAAAAAAAAAAATCTCATTATTTTAGGCAAGTGAACGGATACACTATCGACTAAATTTTTTTATATCAATCATTTTATATCTTTGTTCCAAGTTATGTTTTGATTAACAGGAATGGTCTGTGGTAAACAGCGGTGCTTCCATTTGAGGACCGTTTTATTGAGGGAAAGCTATTATTAATCCAAAACCGTTTCCTGCATTAAGTTTCTATATAATGGTTTTGTTACCTATTGATAAATGTTTTTTTTTTTTACATGAAGGAAATACGGTACATATTTCCGCGTTATTTACGAATTAGGCATTATAGGATTCATTGTGCACACCTAGATTTTAATTATCATTAGACTACCTTTAGGGCGTTTTTTATATTTTCGAACCATATCCTGTCGTATTTTTCTGTAGTCAATTGACAATAGGTTTTCTTTTACTTTATTGAACGCAGTGCCATCTATTTGTAGCTAAACCACACTAAGGTTTTATAGTAGTTGGTCCTTATTTATTTCAAACATTATTTTGTAATAAACGTTTAGCAACGTTGGAATGGCAGGTCTGTCTATTTTTAGGCAAGAGACAATAAGAACATATTTATTATTTCAATAGCTACTATATTTTTAACTTAAACGATTTGTAAAATCTGTCCTAAGTTAGGCAGCATTAAATAAGAATTAATACTGTACGGTACGTTATTTGAACATCGCTTTGATGCTTGTCAGCGAAAGATAAAGTTTTTATACCTTTTTCCATTGTACTGTAACCAATCTCACAAGTTATCAAGAACTTTGTTTGTATGTAAATTGTTCATGTATTATAAGCAATGTTAAAAGACAGTGATTGGAATTTGTATGGGTAAGACTGTACATCAGTCATTATTAAAAATAAACATATCTGCATTGTATTAGTTGTTATCTTATTTTCCTACTGTACTAGACTGAATAGGAAAGTTGTTATGCATTACAAATTTAAAATACATATAGTGACATATTCGACATAATGATCAACTTCAATCATTCATATTGATAAGCATACATATAAGTATACAGTATCAAACGGAAAAAAAGATTAAGCCGGAATGCCAAACTGTATACCAAGTATCACAGTGCTCATGTTCAAAAGTTATGGAGCCGCTCAGGCCAGTTTATTTAAGGAGTCTCACCTTTCTGCGGAATTTACTCCCCAATTTCTTGTACATGGTCTGAAAGTTGAAATGCAAGAAGATATTTGTCTCGCAATGCCAATTTTGGGGGGAGCAAGAACGGCAACAACTTTAAACTAGAAAATGTGTTACCTAGGACTTCTTTTTATGCCGAAGTTTGTCAATTAGCAGGCTTCTCGAGTGAACGTGTTCGATGTGAGACTTAAGTTGGAATTTCCGTTTCCCCATATAAGGACATAATTTGCAAGCGTATGTGGCCGGCTGGTTGCATATCCAATGAAGATGATGAAGGAGCGTACGTCGATGGGCGTAATTGTTACCACATTTAGGACATTGGTATCTGAAAAAGATAATTCAAATTATGTTGGCTTCAAGAGTGTACAGCCCGTAGGAAATTGGCAGCCCGAAATTTGATACTTTTATATTTAATTTAATTAACCAAGCATGTTATTCAAGACTACTTCATGCATCATATTATAAGATATTTTTAATTTTCGAAATTGTAGTTTTTTCATAAACATGCAAATATTTTATAAACAACTTTTCACGTACTGTTCGCCCAGAAAAGTTTGCAAATGTCCATGAAAATATCCCTTAATGCTTTACCAAGTCGGGGACAAGCCCCGCCTCTCCATATAAATTCCCTATGCTGCATTTTCAAATCAGATAGAACTGCTTTGCATGTGCTTGTATACACAAAACTTACGGGGGTTCCATTCCAAATTTAATGCATTAAGGTCACAAGTGGACATTGCTTATTTTTTTTAGCTAAAATTGTCGATCTGTTGCACTTTTTACGAATTCACGACTCCAATGTCAAAATTAAAATTAAAATTTTCTGAATGTTAGTTAATTGTCCTCAACTACTGTAGCAACGTTAGTGGAACGGTTTCATAGAACATAATCAAAGCAATATTTATTGTTATAAATATTATTAGTGATGCGTTTCTTGAATTTAAGAAATTTATAAAATTTTCATTATAAAATGGATCAACTTGAAAGTAGAAAGTTAACTTAAGAGCGTTCAGGCCACAGAATAGAGTTTCTGTGTATCACACCAATAAGGGTCTCGTCAAGGTATACAATGCGATTTCCTTCAGACCTGGCGTTTCGGATTCCTTGTAAATACCTATAACGCCAAGAAAGCGTGCGTGGCGACTCGACCAAGACGTTGTATTTTGTCAAACATCTTAAATCTGCACAGCATTTAAATTGTGACTTCTTTGTTTCTGCTGCACTTCTGATGCGTGTATTTATAATAGACTCCTCAACCGACTGGTTGTGTTTTTTATTTTACCTGAAATGAAGACGCCTGGTGATAAATACGCGGAGGCTCTCCTTGGGCATTTGGTAACGACCATCAAGCTCTAATATTTCTTGTCGCAGGGTATCCAAGCTTAACAGTCAGCAATCATCCTAGGATGAATATACATAATTATGGGGTTCCTTATCATACTTTCATCACATTCGTCGAGATTATTGTAGTATTTTTGACGTCTTCTTTCCTTTTTGTTGATTTTATACCTCGACGGACTCCTAAATTCTGTATATATATAATATATATCTTAAATATAACTTTCAACTTCCTTAAATATTTCGCAAAGGTTTAAGATCATCATTCATGCCTCCTAGTGAATTTGCTTGCTTTACCAAACGGTTCATGCGGAAATGTTGCTTCCTCTAACTAGGCCTGCTTCCTTTGGTAAGACTTAACACTCTTTTCTGTGGTCTGAATGCCCTTAACTTCGATATTAACTGTCTACTTTCAAGTTGATCCATTTTATAACACAGTATGGTAAGATGAAAGTTTTATAAATTTCTCAAATTCAAGAAACGCATCACTAATAATATTTATAACAGTAAATATTGCTTTGATTTTGTTCTATGATGATCCTAAAACCGTTCCACTAACGTTGCTACAGTAGTTGAAGACTAACTAACATTCAGAAAATTTTAATTTTAATTTTGACATTGGAGTCGTGAATTCGTAAAAAGTGCAACAATTTTAGCTAAAAAAATAAGCAATGTCCACTTGTGACCTTAATGCATTAAATTTGGAATGGAACCCCCGTAAGTTTTGTGTATACAAACACATGCAAAGTAGTTCTATCTGATTTGAAAATGCAGCATAGGGAATTTACATGGAGAGGCGGGGCTTGTCCCCGACTTGGTAAAGCATTAAGGGATATTTTCATGGACATGTGCAAACTTTTCTGGGCGAACAGTATTATCGATTTTATAAAAAAAACTACAATTTCGAAAACTAATAATACCTTATTATATGATGCATGAAGTAGTCTTCTACAACTTTGATGAGCCAAATCTTTATAACATGCTCAGTTAATTAAATAAAAAGTATTAAATTTCGGGCTGCCACTTTCCTACGGGCTGTACACTCTTCAAGAGGAAACTGACCATAGAAATTGGCCAACTCTTTTACCCCTGTTAGAATTTCCGTTTTCCCATATGCGGACATGTTTTCCAAGCGTGTGTAGCCGGAATCCAATATCGGTTAGTATATATATTTTTTAATTAATTTAATACGTAAGTTATAAAGATTAGGACTAGCGAAGTATTGAGGACTATCGCATATACCGTAATATTATAAAGTATTTTTAACTTCTGAAGTTATAATTTTTCTAAGAATTTGATGATTCGGTAAATTTCTATTAGGTATAGTATTATGTTTCCATTATATATTTTTTTAACGTAAAAATCAACACCAAAACTAAGAAATTCCATAGAATACTGCGTGAAGACTAGGATACACCAAATATGTATACATTACGTGTTAAATTAGATACAAATTATAAACAAATTTTTGCGTGATCCGGTGTGGCTAATATTGCAATTTCATTTTAACTAAATACATTTTTAAGCAAATCTCCGGAAGCCTGGCCCCAACGCGTCAGTGTAATCTATCTGTAATTTGCTTTTTATTCATTTAATAATTAGATAAATTCAGGCACATTTTGTGTTTTCATTGTAGGTAAATCGTAAATGTTTGATCTACCTGTAATTACACACAGATCCGGAAAAGGAAAGCTTGAGCGAGAGCAGTCCGGACTTGAAGTTTCGTTTAAACCAGGGCCTTTGCCCAAGCCTCAGCCTCTACACCATTCTGCCCATGTTCGATCCTTGCAGTTTACCTACGTAAAGTGCCATTGTCAACTATTTTTGCTTACCTATTTATACGATAGTATAAGGAAAGCGTTGTGATGGTTAATTTTTTTTTATTAATTTAATTTATGTACGAACCTTTTGAGTCCATCATGAATTTTCACGACTTGATGATCGTTTGTCATGTCCGACTGCATCCCTTGAAGTTCCTCGTTCAAAAATTGAACTTCAATCATTCCTTCATCGTCAACGTCATCAGTTGCATACAACTCTTGTGGGTCGGGCAGTACATCATCTGAAGCACCAACACATCCAAAAAAAGTTACACAAAAACTTATGCATTTTTAGTTTAACTGTTGGGAGTATTCACTGTGTTGATAGAAAATAGAATTGAGCGAATACCTATACCTCAGCGTGAGGATACCTCCGCCAAACCTCTTGCCACATGTTTTTATTATATTTTTGCTTTCCAATTTATACGTAGTATAAGGTAAGCTTTGTGAAGGTCGAAATTTTCGATTCCGAGATTTCAACGGATTTACACGTTTTGAGGTCCCAGGAACCCAAAAAAGTGGTTTTTACGAAATGTCTGTCTGTCTGTCTGTTCGTCGATTTCCGGGCAAACTACTCGGTCGATTTAAATGAAATTTGGCATGTAGGTTTATAAAAATCATACCTCCAGATAATTTTTTTTATTTTGGGCTAACTCAATTTGAGGGGGGTTTTATTCTCAAAAAACTCCAAAAAAACGTCTAAAAAAATTATTTCACAGAAATGGCTCCAACGATTTCTTTTAAATTCTCACATATTGTAGTCGTTATTAATGTTGACAAAATGCGTGAGGTCGCTTGCCCCTTGGTAGTTTGCTTCTGGGGGTAAAAAAATAAAAATAACTAAATTTTAATGAAAAATGACTAAAAAATAATTTTTCTGCGAAACCTTTCTATCGATGATTTCGAACTTCAAGCATGTGTAGGTGTTAAATTGAGTAACGAAACCGGACAGGTTGCTTTCCCAAAAAAGTATTTGGTTTTGTACAAAAAAATGTTTTTGAAAAAATGATAGAAAATTCACGCTCAAATGCATTGCGTGCCCTGCCAGTATTGCTGTGTGGTAATGTGTTGGTCTGACCTATCTAGAATTTACCTCACCACCAGTGACGAGTGACGCAGGTGGACCCCCCCCCCCCCCCGAGATATCGGAAAGTTAACCATAGGAAAATTATTTACCATGAAATTACTCATTTTCTCTATCTACTAATTTTGATAAATTGGAAAGCATGTTCGAGTAAACTCGGACCGGTTCTTATTAATTTCTGTCGCAGAACTAATTTTTTAAATTACATAAAAATAAAAGCAGAAGTAAATAAACAACAAATATGGCCATTTTCTATTCTCGAAGTGCAGTTCCCCAACCTAAGAGTTTGGTTAAGTGGAAATGTTAGGGAAACCGTTTTCCTTATAGCATAATTTTTTCTGATATAAAAACTGGAGTTTATTCTTCCATCTTACCTCAGTTTCCTACTTTCCCTCAGGGTAAACCCAGTACAGTGAATATCCCTATTAAAACAGCCTAGGAATCAATCAACTCAGCAACATACTATAGGAAAAAATCGCAAATTTTTTGGAATACCGACTCGAGAAGCAAATTAATAGTGTGAAATTATTTTCTCTATTTCAGCTTGCCACGGTCTACATTATAATATTAACTAGACTTACGCGATAGAGATGGGTCGGATAGCAGAAATTTTGATGCGTCAACATAGTCGTCTTCAATCATTTGCAGTTTTGGTTCTAGTAGGTCTAAAGCTGGCAGAGGATCGTCAACATCTGGAATATCATCTAAGCTCTCTGGGTCTTTAGTCATCAGCTCATAGTCCTTTAAACCGGTAATTTGCAAATATTTGCATGTTTCAAAGAAATCACTTAGGAGATAGATTGGAATGCTTGTTGCCCCTAAAGCACAAGAGATAATATGTTTTAAATGTCATAGAATGTATTATCATACTACCCAGATTCCAAAAGGTTGGACCACCTCAATTCACAATGCATTTTAATTTTTATCTCTGTTAATACAAATTGTAGGTCGCTGAGTTTACCCTGGAAATTAGCCAGATACTCCCTTAATGACATTTGATCAATTCAATTTAGATCCGTTAGTTTTTCATCGATTCCTCGACACTTTCGAGAGAAGGTGCATAATTAACCGAATCAAAAACCATGGACCACTAGCGTTATTCTTTCCGTGAACATCCAGGCAAGCTTGGAAAAAATGCACATTGCTTACATGCAGTGTGTAGACATATTTTCAAAACATTAGACACGTTATTTTCCCCCATCTGCATTTTATCATTGAGGAATGGCGAGGATCTGCTGTAGCGAAGAGCGTTCAGAAACTGCTAATTTTCCATCATCAAGCAAGAAAAAGTGAGAAAGAGATAAAGAGAATCCTCCAATTATCAAAGTCTACCGTCCACAATATTTTTGGTACGCTGTGCAAACGCCAAGACCACTGCTCCGGGGGAAAGCGACGAGGTGGCCACGCAAGACGACAAGTCGCCAGGACAGGGAATTCGTAAAAATCATTAAAGCCAAACGCATAACTGCTCTAGAGCTCAAGGAAGCTTGGAACTAATCAACATTGTCCAATAGCCCAGGTTCTGTGAGTACTGCAGTTAGACGAATTCATTCTCCCCGCTATGGTTTTTACACTGCCAAGGGGAAACCCCTATTGACACCTGTACAGATAAAGAGGAGGTTTGCTTGGGCAAGAGAGAGGGTGAATTGGACTGAACAGGACTGGAAAAAGATCATTTGTAGCGATGAGGCCCGATTTCAACTAACTTTGGGTTCTGCTGGATCTAAGCGCGTAGTACGAATATCTGGCGAGACAATCAAGCCCCACTGTATCAAGAAAACCGTGAAGTTTGGGTGTATGGGTGCATCAGGAACAGGTGTATTTCATTTTGTTGGGGGTACCGTTATTGGGTAGACGTACATTAAGATTTTGGAGGACAGTTTGAAGCCTTCCTTTACAAAGATGGTGTCGAATGGGAATTTTATATTTCAGCAAGACCGCGCAACTTGCCATACCGGCTGAATCGCTAAGCCACGGTTTCAAAATAATGGTATTAAACCTCTCCTTTGGCCTTCAAGCAGTCCTGGCCTTTCCCCAATGGAAAATATTTGGGGAAAAATTAAGAAGAAGTTGAGAATTACTCTTGTACGGACAAAGGACGAACTGAGGACCATTTTATTAGAAATTTGGGATTCGTTCACTGCAGATGATTGTGTCGCTCTTGTATCTTCCATGCCCCGTAGCATTAAGGCAGTTATTAATGCAAAAGGCACTATAACAAAATATTGAAAACGTAGTGGTCCAGGTTTTTTGAATTGATGATTTCAGCATATGTTTGAGCAAAGCTGTCTTGTCAGATAGGTTTTAAGCCTAATAAGGAGAATTTTTTTCTCATTTGATTGAGGAATAGTTAGGCTACTTTCTATATTAAAATAAATGATATATTATTCGAATTGACAGAGATAGAAACTGAAATGCATCGTGAATAAGGGTGGTCCAACCTTTTTGAATCTGGGTTGTAATATACTTCAAGTAAAACTATCACTTAGTCACCATAAGACTCATACCGGAAGTTGATTAAGTCATGCTTGCACCTGTTACATCGTGCCAATGGTGAGTTTGTCTCAGCTTCTCAATTGTAGCTTGCAGCAGGTGTGGGTTAACATTGCGGACGTGTCCCAGCTTGGCCGTTGCCAAAATATATACGGAAAAAACACCACCAATATCCGAAAAATCAATGAGGCCGTTGGCAGATCATAATGTCCTGTTACGCCCCAGGCCTAACACAAGAGCATACGCTCTTTTTGGCCTAGGCTCAGGGCTGAGGACAGACGGCAAACCTCTGTTGTGTAAATGTTATATTGGTCGTCACGTATGTCATTAGCCATAATGTATAAATAACGAACCTTGGGTTCGAAGAAGGAGAGAGTTTTAGAGAGTTTGGAGACTATGGATAGAGTAGTTAGAGTCGATAGAGTCTAGTGAGACAGAACTGATTCACCATGTGAGTTGATACACGGTGCAAGTAGGAGTAAGCTCCTATGGATGTATGAGTAAGTAAGTTATCATGTAGCCCTTATGTAACTAAGCCCCCCCCCCCAATTCATTATGTTGTCCCTTGTCCCTTAAGTACTTAAGTTGTCCCTAAGTTATTATGTGGTATTAATGTTAAGTGTATTAATATAATATAAGGTATTTGGTACCATCCTATAAGCTTATATATAATTCCCCTCTCATAAGTCCACTCTGAATACTCTAATCAGTCTAATCTATAGAAGGTCCCAATTAGTGGTATTTGGAGTGTGACATGTCCTATACTATTTATCCACAAAATACCCTCAAATAACAATCACAATCAGGGTCCAACTTGCCCCCCCCCCCCCCCCCAGCCTCGAGTAATGTAAGACGTGGTTCATGTCTCCCCGGGCCCCTTCGCAGCAATATGAATTTAAGCACTCCTTTGTTAGCTTTGTAAAATCTACAGCTATACTTTACTACTATTAAAATGCGTAAAACCCTATTATTTTGCACTTACAATATATCCTCAATTTTTCCTTATCTTGCCTGATGACGTCATATGGTATACTTAGTTTTGCCCACGCCATCATTCTAAAACTTTACGCCTCTGATCACAAGAAACATAAAAAGGTCAAGGAACGTGATCTTGAAATTCGGAAGGGCCATGAGATCTACGGTAGTTTCTACACAAACCCACTAGCTGTGCCTTCCTCAAACTCTACAAAATTGGTTTTGTTATCCTACTCCCCTCCCATGCCTTGTTTGGCTGGGGACATTTTAGCTTTATCCCTTAGAAGTTAGAACAAAGGTGAAAATGCGCAGTCCAAATTAATCTTAAAATAAATCAAACTTGATATACTATTGTACTAACCTGTATATATAAATTCGATGATGGCTCTAAGTTCTGCCTTGTTGATACCATCTAAAATAATAACGGGGCGGTCACAGGGATGACTTTTTATAAGTTCATGAAGTAAATGGCTGCAAGCGGAAAGGACTATTCTGTGGCAATCGAAGCTGTCGCCATCAGCTGACAAAGTGCAGTCGCAATATGATTCTTCGTCGTACAGCTCTTGAACAACTTTAATAAGCGATGAGTTATGGTTAGTCCAAGTTAAATATACATTTTCCATCTCGTTTTTAAAGGCAGCCATATTTTTGTTTACTCCGATTGCAATGAAAGTATGCAATGCTGCCAACCATTCTAAACTAAAGTCCCACTCTCTCAGTATGACAACTGTATAAAATACCGCGAAAACGTTTTCGTTGAGAAATTAAGCTGATTTTTAGGTTTATAATTTTATTAGTACAACTGTCCTGCAAAGATAGAAATCTGAAATTATTTCATGGGTACCAAATGCTACTGTTAAAGGGATCAGTTGTAAGAGTGGACCGAAAAAACAAAAAGTCACCCAAGTAGAAAATAAAAATTATTTACGGTAGGTACCGAATTTCTTTCTTAAAATTTTAAATCAACCTTTTAGCTTTTTTTCGGAGATTATTGTCGTAATTATTAGATTAAGCATGCGTAATGCGTTCCAACTAAAGATTCCCCGTTGTTGCATACGGATAGCCGGATAGGCGATAACCAGCCATGGAAAAACCGGTCAAGAAGCCGGGAATTTAACTGTTCTATTTTCTTATGAAAGAATGTGTTGATTTTTTAAAATGTTTCTTAACTTCCTCTCTTGCAATATTTACCCGTTTTTGTTGCAGTACAAAGTCGATTTTCACAGGAAATATCGATCGTAGAGTATAGCCAAAAAACTAATTGCTCCTCTACAGAGGTACATAACCATCATGTTAAATGTATCAAAATGTACAGAAAAATGTCATCTGTTTGTCTTGATAATTTTGACAGCTTTACGATTCATGAGATTTTTGAGCACCTATTACCCTTATAAGGCTTTTCCCGGTATTAAGCCTATAATTAAGGTTAACCTGTCAATCCACATGCACTTTTAGCTTAGTCACACAGTGGTGGCGCCAGAAATTTTAACGCGGGGGGCCATGACTTCTATCTGAGGGGGGGGGGGGGGAGCGGCAATGAAATAACAAAACATTTTTCGTTGGGAGTAGGTATAATGAAAGTAAGTAACTTGTGACCAGTTTTAATTCTGACATTTTTGAATTACAAAAATTCTGCTATATAACATGTAAAATATCTCAAAAGTGGGGGGCCCGAGAACCTTTCTGGGGGGGGGCAGGCCCCTGCGAGCACCCCCGTAGCGCCGCCACTGTAGCTACAGCAGTACAGAACATACCGTACATATAAATATATAATAAACTACCTGAATGATAAGTTATGAAGAAATTTTCCGGAAGTCGAACAATGGTCGCCATCTCAATAGGCACCTGCAATATATCCCTAAAATGAGTAAACCTCACCAGACGCGGTAACAGCCCTATATTAGTTACGGTTAGCCTGTAAATACTTATGAATATTTACCCTAGGCTATACAGACGAGCATGCACCGTACATATAATAAACTACAGCTACCAAGTTCGATTAAACAAGCTACAAACCCACTGTACAAACAGCAGTAAAGTCTGGGTGAAATGAAATATTTTGACTTTTTAAGCAGTAGCCTACTGCTAGGGGTAGTGGGCCTA
The DNA here is from genome assembly GCA_963971405.1 of Psococerastis gibbosa. Lineage (NCBI taxonomy): Eukaryota > Metazoa > Arthropoda > Insecta > Psocodea > Psocidae > Psococerastis > Psococerastis gibbosa. The sequence continues at coordinate 27,608,240 of OZ020485.1, forward strand.
CCCATGGCTTTTTATGGCCACCTTAAATTGATGTGCCTCGATAGTGTTAGTGACTGTCTAGTTTTGGACAGCGAGTTTTTAAACTCAGTTTACGCTAAATTAAAACTAAACACTTTTTCCATATGTCTATTTCTTCACTTCTGCTTCCTACTTAATTTTCCAATTTAGGCATTTTCGTCTAGACCTATGAGATATTGTATAATGGAAATAGGCTACCGCAACCTTAAAAAATTAATGTCGTAATAATGCAATTGTACAATGGGTTTGAAAAAATATGAAAACAAGATTATTATATATTATAGCCTCCTACAATTTTTAGTTTTTTGTAAGCTAAAGCTGAAGGCGTATCACTCGTTGTTGTCTTCGTATGCACGAGCGCACCACTGCTCATGACAGCCCCCTCATTCATTAATTATTCAAATACTTATTAAATTTGGTAGAAGGTACGGTATCTAAATACTAGGGAGGGGGGCATTAGCATAGACAACTCTCCTTAATTACATTCGCATACTCGCCTTCGTCATTCGTGACATTCCACAATATTGTCCGGGGTGTCCTATCTACAATATGAGAACTCGCACGAGCTAGCCATAGGTTAAACTAGGTTATTAACACAGGCTGTGAGTTTACGGGCTGTCGGAAATTACCCCTCAAGGGCACCATTGTTTTCTTTCTGCTATATCAACCTACAATAATTTAAAAAAATAAAACATTCAATTTTTCTGCTACGGCGGCTATTCCACTTGTCTGTTTTTCATCATTTGTGCATTAAAAATTGATGAGATTTTTGTTTTAAGGAGACTATTATGTGGATACTTAACTTATCTATTATAAATTAAGTTATAACATGGTAGAGACGTATTATTGATGTCTGTACCATATTATAACTTAATTTATAATAGATAAGTTAATTATTTACATAATAGTCTCCTTAAAACAAAAATCTCATCAATTTTAAATGCACAAATGAAGAAAAACTGACATGTGGAATAGCCACCTACCGACAATTCAATCTTTGAATAAAACTTAAAAGTAATAAGATTATTCTAAATGCATGGGTGTGGCCTTCCGAATGAATAACAACAAGGGTTTTACATTTTCTATTATTTATTAAAAATGTCCAATGTCCAACCATTCAAAAGACTTCAGCTTGACTAGGTTACTTATTACGAAAATAAATTATAATAGGCGATGATGAGAAATTGAATGTCAATAAAGATGGCGGGATGAGCAGGGATGGTGACAGATTCGTTATTATTCATCATTTCCTAATAATCCAAGCGGTTGGTTCATCATTCCTTGTCCCTGAAACAATTCAACCCAATAAACCAATAATTAATTTGAACTACAAATAGTTCTTCGTGCAGGGCTATCCTATGGTTAGACCACAACTTCAGAACATCATTTGTTTCAGAACTTCAGTTCTTTTGTCATGGGAAGCTGAGGAGTAAATTATTCAAAATAAGAGAAAGAATATAGGCTAGTCTTTTTTTTTAAATTGGGTGAATTTTGGGCCCTTCGGCCCACTCTTAAAATTAAAATATGTTACATATTATACAGGTACATATACAGTACCTATATATTGTATTATATATACGTACATAGTAATAAACCGCAAATTCTTAAAGAGTGGTTGCATAAAAGTTTAAAGCTATTCTACTAATTTTATAATTAATATAGCTAGTGGTTAATAAAATATTTAATAAGATGGGGATGCTGGTTGATGAAATAATTGAAGAATTGAAAGTATTTAGGAAAGAAAAAGATAAAAATGAACATGAAGCAATTGCTTGAATTAAAAAAAAATATCTTAGTGCTGATTCATTTGATAAAACATTTTTATTGTTTGTACCTACTGACAAAACATCCTTTTGTAATCAGTAAGAAGCCATGAAAGAAGCTTCTGGAAACAAACTAGTTTCTGTTGGAACTCTCGATGCGCAGCATAGTAAAGAAACCAATCAGAACCAGTGCACCCTGTTGCTAAGATCAGTAGTCTCATTAAGAGCCAATCTGAGTTCCTCCTACTGCGGAACATCAATACCACTAGTTTTTTTTAATAGGAAGTCCGATTTCACAGTTAATATTAATTGTAGAGCTAGAAAAAAGATTTTGGACATTAGAAGAAATACTACTCCAAATTTTATTGCATGATAATGTGGCCGTCAGAATTGAAAGTACACATATAGCGGCCGCACGCCTTAGCAGCCGCTTTTTATACAAATCAATTCTGACGATTGTGGCCAATCGGTTCAATCATTATCCTCGAGAATTTCGAGAAGTATTTCTTCTTATTCCTAAAATCTCTTTTCTAGCTCTACAATAAATATTTAGTCTACTGTATAATTTGACTTTGTAGGCTAAAAAAAACGAGTGGCGTTGGTGTTCCCATGTAAATTACATAATATACGAATTGCCGAGAGGCTGTCAATGTTTCTCTAAAACTATGGGTTTTGCGTAACTCGTTCCAATACTTGGTTCAGTTACAACGTTAACGGTAAGCATGTCAGAGCTTGCCCATTGACACTTGTGGGTTGAACCAGTTTGCCAACGGCTATAGAAATTAATTCGGAAACAATACCAATAATGTCAGAAAACCGAAGGGATCACTGGGACGGCAAGGTTCAATGGGCCATATTACAAGCAGGTCTTCTTCTTCTTTAGTTTCAATCTAACGATTGGTTTGCAGCAAATCTTTCCACCTCCTTCTCCACTTCTCCCTGTCTTAGACCGTTCTCTTTAGTTCCAAGTAGGTTCCGCATCTCATATCTTTCTTGAGGTCTTCTGCGAACGCCTTCCTTGGTTGCCCTCTTGCATTGGTGCCTTCGATTGTGCCTTCTATTATGGTGTTTAGGAGTCTACGTCTACTAGTAGGTCTACGTCCATAAAAAACGATCCAATAATCTTCTTTCTTTCTTTCTTTTCCTTGCCCAGTATCCCCTGGACAAGGAGCATATATTTACAAAATACAATAGACATAATGATAGCATACCTCATCCCCAAGCTAAAACTTGATTGTGACAAAGGACTTATACAGTGCTGCTAAAACAAGATATTATCATATTATTTTTTCTTATTTTAAAATAATAATTTTTATAATAATAATAATAATAATCTTCTTTTTTTTTCTTTTCCTTGTCCAGTATTAATAATAATAATAATAATAATACGTTTAGCGTCAAAAAAGATCATGTCACCAAAAGTAACAGTTTAAATTAAATAACCTTGTAATACTCTTGTATCTTCAACCTCGTGTAGTCGCGTATAAGGCGCGGTTTCCACCGACCTGCTAGTGCTAAATACAAATACGGTGACGTGGTAACAGACATTCAAGACTTAGGCGGGGTTTCCACCGACCTCTCATTGCAGAATGCAAATGACATTGACGGAAATGTTTGTTTTACTCTATGCCATAGTTAAAATTGATCAATGATCATAGAGTAAAATCACAAACAAACAAACTAAAATTAAAAAATGGCTTCATGGGATATGTTAAGTACAAACATTTTAATAGATTAGATAGAGATAAATGGAGAGTTTAGTACTGAACTTATTTGGTAGCGATAGGAATTAAAAATTGAATTGACGCGTGATGACTAATTTATTTTCTTTAATCTAAAGGCGCAATCTATTCTTTGCATCTGCCAGAGATGCAGTACACTTTGCTCACTAAAATTCACAAAATAATCTAAAAACTCAATGAATTTACCGCAAAATATGGGTCAGACTTCTTTCCAAATCGCAGCCGCAAAGAAGGTGACCTCGCTGATTTCCGAACCATCTGATGTGGTGGATTCAGACTGTCTTGGATCAACTGCCTTTGTAACAGAATTTCATACAAGTCCCTTACGTCTGGTGCTGCAACAACATTTGTTAAACATTTAAGAGCTGCGTAGAAAATTGGCATCCCAAAATTAAATACTTTTAATTTTTTATTTAATTAACTCAGCATGTTTTTAAAAAATTGGCGCATTTAAGTTGTAGAAGACTACTTCGTGCATCATCTAATCGGGTATTTTTACTTAACGGTTTCGTAGTTTTTCCAAAAATCCCAGATTACGCGAAATTTTAGCCCCACTGGTTTTTATGAAGTTTATGAAGGAACTAAGGTACCAAAAATGTAATATTTCCTATTATATGATGCATGAAGCAGTCTTCTACAACTTACATAAGCCATATCTTTAATACCTTGCTTTGTTAATAAATTTAAAGATAAAAAGTCAATAAAAACAACAAATTTTGGGGTGCTAATGTTCTACGTAGTATGTCCTCGTTTAAGAAGAAATAATGGAACATAGAATATTGCCATTGGCACCCCAAAATCCGATACTTTATTTAATTTACTAACTACTAACTAAAAATTTGGTCTATTCAAGTATTAACTTAGGTGACTATTTCATACATTCTATCTTTATTTTTAATTGTTTGTGATGTATAGATTTGCTATGAACTTTACTGGGGGTATTTTTAGTCCCCAGTAACTTTCATGACAACGGCTGTGCCTAAAATTAAAAATACCTGAAAATACGACGCACGAAATTGTCTTCTACAACTTGAATATTCTAAATCTGTAATAGATTGCTTGGTAAATTTAATAGAAAATACAAATTCAATATTAAAACATCAGATTTTGGTGTGCCAATCTTCTACAATCCACATCCTTTTAATACGGAATAAGTTTTTTAATGAAGCTTGTGGCAGGAAGAATTCGGGAATTCTTGTGTCGTATATTAGTTATATTGCAGTATTATATGGTATATACTGTATAACACTGACATTAAATTAACCTCGGTTGAAGAGGTAACCTCCTCTTTATAACCGAAAATTAGAGGATATAGAAAAACTGGGCTTGGCGGGATTCGAACTCATGAGTTCGTGCACGAATCATGTCAATACGAGCATATAAGTGGAGGATATAATTATATCAACTGCTCTTGTCGGGGCTTGTGGTCCAGCGGTTAAGCCGACGCCCCGGTTAGGCGTAGATGGTGGGTTCGAATCCCGCAAAGCCGAGTTTTTCTATATCCTCTAATTTTCGGTCGATTGGCTGCAAGCATTAGTTGGAGAAACTAGGTAATGCTGGTAATGGCAAATATATATATATATAAATACGATATGATTATCAAGCGCTATTGGCGATAAGTTTCATTCATTAATTGTTAAATTATTGGGTAAGATAATACTATTGTAAAAGTACCTTTATAAAAAGCAAAAGAATCTCGTAAAGGATTGAGAGGGATGTGAAAAAAAACTTTTTTTTAGAGGGGAGAATCTTTTTTGCTTTTGCAAAAACAATGAGGATAAACAAGCATCTAAAATCCATTAAAACCGCAAGAGTTTCAGTAGATACTCTGGCGATAGAAGATTATTGTATTTTGAGATTATGAAAATATGAACGGAGAAAATGGCGTGAGTTAGAACTAAGAAACTGAAAGGCAGTGTTTGGTTTCACAAAAGTAATATTTTTCCATTCAGCTGAATGTCCTTCTAAGATAATTCTGTTCCTATTAAGTGATATTTCATTGTCTATGGCAGTATTCATTTCAATTCATCATAGAAAACACTAAATAAGATATTTCGTGATATATTACAATATCTACCGTTCTTACGGGTTATTCGTACTGTATATTATGGACAATACATACTTTGCGAAATAAATTAGACTTTATTTTATATATTTAAAAACGCACTCTTTGTATCCGGACTGATTGACTTACGTACAATACAGATATTAAAGTAATTCAACCACGGGATTGAATGGCTTGAAATTTTGCATACACGACTCCGCTTGGTTTATAAGCAGCCGAATAGGAGTATGAGTTCGGTTGTATTCGCCAACAAAGCCTACAGTACTACAGAACAGCATATTAATACTGGTTAGAAAATAATTCATAAATATTGGCTATAGCATAATACTAGTACATACAGTATATAGTACCGTACTTCTCAATAAAATGCGATGGGAATCTAGTGGGAAGGTGGAAGACATTATAATGACTACAAGTTGACAATAATATTATTGTGATACAATAAAACTACGAGAACAATTAATTTAAAATGCAGGGCTACGTCACCTCCTTCGTAAAAATATCCCTGAGAAGTGGTAATTTCAATAGCAAAATTCGGGCTAAGGTCACGTGACTGGGGAGGGAGGGGGAGGAGGAGGAATGAAGCAATGAATCTGGGCTAAAAGTGAAGGTGGAGTCAAATTTCTTCCTTATCCCCGTAAATTGATACGAGATACAGGAGATTAAGGGGGGGGGGGCAAGCCGCAAGAGGAATGTTGGAATGTCAAGCAATTTTATGTGTCATCTGTACTTTGGCTCAGCAAATATTTATTCCGATGTTGTGTAGTCTATAGGGTTACTGCAGCCCGATCATGGCGATTTGGGATTATTATAATACCAGGGATTATTTTTTAATACCACAGTAGTAAGGTATCACGTGACGGTGTTACAATATGCGCGGAAAATTCAAATCAATGAATTATTAGAATGAAAGAGAGTGGTTGCGTTGTTTAATTATTGAAGGAAATACTAATAAACATTAAAATGTATGCTAGAATTTTGAAATATAATTAGAATTTTAATTAATATGTACATACAAGGGAGAAAAAATCGAAAACTCCCAAAAATATTAATTTATCAATTTGAATTTCCCGCGCTTTTTGCACTCATTTGTTTAAAACAACTGAATAAACCTGTTATTGTAATAATCTCAAATCGCCATGATCAAATATATTAGACAAGAAAACATGGTCAATTTTGATCAGTTAGGACGGGGTCCATCATGGGTCCTGATGGATTTCTTGAAAAAAGCTTGGTAACTTTACTGCTACCGTAGCCATATATATAATAGTACTCTGTATTAAAACCAATGATGTATACATACGATGTAGATGATACGTTCTAGAAAGTAGTCTAGAAATTGTGATCAACTGGTACTATCTTGTGTTTTCTACGGACTTCAGCAAATGGCCAAGACTGTACTGCATAATAGGCAATACACAATATACAAAATAGTACAACGCATTTGATATTAAAAATAAATACATGAAAAATTATCTTGCGTATCCTTTAGGTGGGGCAACCAATCGATCAACATCAGCTGTTTTTCTGAGGAGGGAATTTTTCAAAGGTTTCACTCCAAAGGGTGAATTCATATATAGGCCGATATATTGTTATTTTTTATTCCCTATTGTTGGTAAAGTCTTTATATGAGGTCTCATGGACCACGCCATGCCACGTTGAGTCCTTATCGGTAATCAGAATATTACTACACATGCATGTTTTATTCCTTATCATTTGGCCGTCGAGAAGAAACTTAATTCCACCACAGATATGGCTCCGCATCGGCGCACTTAAACAGGAATCTTCAGACTCTTAGTATTAAGCAGAATCTTATTCGAGTGAGCATGTTTGATCTGATAGTAAATTCTTGTAATGGGGACGATATATATATATTTTTTTATAGTTTTTTTTAGGGCGTTGGCAAGTTGGATTTTGCTTTTACGCCCACCGCGTATGGTTTTCCCTAGTTATATCTGGGTCATTAAACCAGAGGTTAGAAACTTTAACACTGCAGTTTTTTTGTATTGATTGTCACTAAGGAGAACTGCCAGTGACATTTGGAGTGACCATGTGCGGTGTTGTGCGAGGAGGCGACAGTCAAGCAGTATGTGTTTGACTGTGAGCTCATCCCCGCAACTGCAGAGCGATGAGGGGGCGCCTGCCATTAAGTGGCCGTGGGTAAGCCTTGTGTGGCCAATTCTGAGCCGGGCCATAACCACTTCTTCCCTTCTATGTCCTCCTCGGTAAGGACGATAGATATGGCCAGAGGGAAGATATAAAGTTAAATGAGGATTCTATACCGATGGAGGGGTGAGCCCGTGAAATTTCTTCACGGGATGCTGCATAGGATCCTTGCTGCTACGATTTACTCTATTCCTGAACATTGGAAAACTTATATTGTAGTATTATATGGTATATATAACACTGACATTAAATTAACTTTGGTTAAAGAGGTAACCACCTCGTTATAACCGAAATTAGAGGATATGAAAAAAACTGTGCTTGGCGGGATTCGAACCCACGATCTACGCCTAACCGGGGCGTCGTCTTAACCGCTTAACGGGCTTGTGGCCCCGGTTAGGCGTAGATCGTGGGTTCGAATCCCGCCATGCCCAGTTTTTTCCATATCCTCTAATTTCGGTTATTGAAAAACTTAAATTTTTAGTTTGCTCCTGTTTCAATCGCAACCCTTATTACGTAGCTACGTAAACTGAGATTTCGTTATTTCCCTTAGTTTTTACTTGAGCCCAGGCACGTAGCCAGGGAGGGGGCTTTGGACTGAAGCCCCCCCCCGAAATGTAAAAAAAAAGAAAAATATGATTTTTTAGTTTATTTATATTTGTTCTCGCTCTATCCAGTGTATGGTTATACGGTAGATTCGATAGTGCAAGATACTTCCGCAGATTACGGAAGAGTAAATGAGTGAAATGAGTTTTTTTGTATAAATTGTTATGGAGCTGATTTATTAATAAAAGCAATTTTTACATTCAATATTCTGTGTTAGGAAGAGATCACACTTTTTATCCTTGCATTGTTCAGTTTGATGTTTCACCTGTAATTTTATTCTCTCTCTAATAACACTAAAACTGTGGGTTTTTGCATTTAAATGCTTAAAAATTTCCGTGGGGGGGGGGGGCGCCGTTTCACTGGGGGGGTTCCATACCCCCCACGCCCTGGTAGTTAGCCCCCCCCCCGGAATAAAATCCTGGCTACGTGCTTGCTTGAGCTCATCGTATTTAGGATCATAGACAGTGGTCGTGTTTGTAGGATGTCAATTTAATACAATGTTATTTTTAACCCAGAAAATTATGGAGTTTTGTTTCAGAATCATAACGTAAGATGATATTCGGATAACCGACAGGTACCTAATTTACAAAATAAATCCGTGTTATTTTTGCCGGGGTTATATCATATAGGACGCAATATTTTTTTTTTTTGAAACCGATCTCTGCCGCGTGACACCCAGAAAATTTTAATTCCGTTAGGTATCTCCCATCAAAGCAAAAATACAAAGACTGGGCAAAGTCATTTTTAATTGGGAAAAGCCCTGCCAATCCGTTCTTTGTATCATAGCTGAGGTTTTAATATATTCCTGCTAATTACAAGCATGTATTGTAGTAAGACTTTATGACACATAGCCATGCAAAAAACAATAATCGAACCGGGTAAAGTCGGATCTGACGTAATTTGGTTAAGATTCACATGAAGATCTGGTTTGTGAGGCTCTCATTTAAGGAACAATAATCGAAATTATAGCAGCCTATTTCCACCGTAAGTTCCTCACATGTACGATAGATCCAGCCTTCTTTCCGATATTAAGAAAATGACGTCGAATTCGATTCACTGTACTTTGCACACATAAAATAAGTACATGTCTACAGAATTCAGTGCTTTTGTTACATAAAGTGAAAGAGGTCAATTAGTTCTGGTAGCTGATTTTCAAACTAACCCTTTTCATATTAGAGCGAGGCGGAATGGTGATTTTTGATCGAGTGAACATAACGTACAGTCTTGCAAAAGGAAACTCTGGAGGGGTTAATTTGCGGGACGGGCATCCATATTCAATATGCTGCTGTACGCCACGTAATTTGAAAAGCTTCTCATAAATAAAAAATATTAAACGACATCCAACAAAGGTTTCAGGACCGAAGATTTACATAATTATCTGAGAACGAAAGGAAGAAATTTCTTGAAATTTTTAGTTTAATCGATAATAATGTGTCAATAAAATTATCAATTTTAAAAAGAGGTATTTTTTGAGAGTTGCATGGTTCCTGTCTGCCGATTTTTGTGCAAGCGCGCTGAATTAAGCCTTCATTTTGTGTAATACCCATTATTACGGATCCTGGGACTGGTGAAATGCCCAGTATTATTTGATTCTCTACAAAGAATTTAATAAGCACTCAATGAAGGGCTACTTTCGAAAAAAAAAAACGATATCATACTGATCACTAATGAAGACTTCACAAAAAAAAAAAAAAAAAAAAAATGTAACTAACGTGTCAAACGTAATTAAATTGCTTGTTGCACGTTCATATTGGATTGATGAGCATTTGGCTCGCAAATTGAACCATATTGAGCGCTAAATCTATTTATGGATATTATCGGTTTAATTGCTGTTGGTAAAGAGTGTTTTTCATTTAGGCACTCCATAAATATAGAATTTACGAAAACCCGTGAAATGAATATTAAAATGCATTGGCATGAAATATTAGTGCTACAAATAACGCCACGTAGCCCAGCTGAATACCACACTCTAATATTTATTCGATCGAAGAAATATTTGAACTGTTTATTATTAATAATATGCTATGGAATTCAATGGCACCTATGGTGCGTGATGGCCAATCGGTCCGATTTGGCGTCAGTACCCTTTTCGTGTCTCTATGACAACTTATGTTATTTTCCCCTATAATTCATATTCAAATAATTTAAGATCTTATCTTAGATTGGTCTAAAATGGCACGAGGAAATGTAACAATTAATGTATTATTAGTTTTTATAAAATAATCTTACACATACGATAAGTTGCATAATAGTCCGGTCGGGTACTTACTTTCGTAGTCAGAGTAGGAAGGTAGACACTGGACAACATGTGTGGAGACCAAGAGAACACACAACAGCACGCACAAACTTTCCATTCTCTGCGTGCGCTGCATTTTGTTCCTGCAACAAAAGATATTCAGTTTTATATTGATGCGAAATACAAAGCCATAATCATAGGATACAGCAGCTTAAAAGGGGTACAGAGCTCATTCGAATAAAATCTGAACAGGCAGGTTCCAAGACAGAATGCCATAGTCTACCTTCACTACGAACAAACCAGTCAAACCACTGACAGCAGTTTGCCATTCATTGCCAACTCCTACACACCTTAGAATTTAGATGTAACGGACAATGGCAAGCTGTTTTAGACGATCCCTGGACAACTTCGTGGTCCAGTCCGAAGATAGGCTCTGTTCGCCACTATATCCTAACTCACATCACAAACAACTTGGTGGGTGTAGAAGAAAGCCCAAGGTTGCAAGTTGCATTTGAAGGGAAATGATGTTAAATTAATATAATGATGGAAAAAAAATTATGAAACGGGCCATCAACTTAAGGGCAAACCGGAGTCGCCAATATTCCATTTCTGTGCAAACTTTAATATCTCATGAAATATGGAACGCAGAACAGTGAAAAATGTTGAATGGAAAGAAGATTTTTTTCTCCTAATTTTGATATATAGTATGTTGCAATCATCAATACCGATCAGCTATAGTTAGTGAACTTGATACGCAAAAAATAACGGTCACTCAGGAGTTCAAGCTGAAGGAGTTCATAAACTGTGGCGAATTGGGGTTAGTTAAGGCCACATACTATACATCAAAATTAGGAGAAAAAATTCTTCTTGCCATTCAGCATCTTTTCATTGTTCTGCGTTCCATATTTCACGAGAAATTGAAGTTTGAACAGAAAATGGAATATAGGCGACTCCGGTTTGCCCATAAATGCATGTGGAATTAAAATGCGTGACAAATTTAATTTAAAAATAAAAAATATATTTAGCACACTATTACAATTACTTTACGTTTTGAACAAAACGGTGGATGAGAAGAAGACGTGAAAGGAAGAATAAAAGCAGGCTGGGGGAAATTTCATGATATGCAACCAATCCTCACAGACAGAAAAATACCAAAGAAGCTCAAGGGTCGAATATATAAGCAAGTGATCAGACCATGCATGCTGTACGGTGTGGAGTGTTGGGCGGTCAGGAAGCGAGATGAACACAAAATCCACGTGGCGGAGATGAGAATGCTGCGAAGGTCGTGTGGAGTGACCCTGCAAGACCGACACCGAAATGAGGACATAAGGTTGGAGATGAAAACTGCTGATGTCGCACTGAAACCAGTGGCGGCGCTACGGGGGTGCCGGGGGGGGGGGGGGCTGGCCCCCAACAGTTTCTCCGGCCCCCCCACTTTTGAGATATTTGACATTTTGTTAAATTGAAGAATTATTGTAATTAAAAAAAAATCCGACACAACTGGTATAAAATAAATAAATAAATAATCGTGTACTTTTCCTAAAATTTGTTTTTCCAAATACAAATACAGTTGAAGTGCCCCCTTATGCCAGCGGCGTGCGAGGGTAGCACTCAATACCTAAATATACCTAATTCATTAATGTAATTTGTGGAGTTCGTCCCTGGTCCATATAGTCTTATAATTGTCCTGCATGTTGCTGTTCTTGTGTTACTGTCAGTGTTGTCTTAGGGGAGATACTTGTATTGCAAGTCCTTGGTAACAAGTTACTTACTTCCATTAAGGTATGCCTACTCCCAATTGGCGTAGTTATTAATGAAGTAATGGATAAATTCTTCAAAACATGAAGGTTTACCTACAAAAATTTATTTCGGGGGGGGGGGGGGGGTCCGGACCCCATGGACTACCCCCCTGGGCACGGCCCTGATCTTCACTAACCCTATTATTAACAGGGTAGCATTCAAACATTTTGAAAAGCATTTATATTCCATGAATATAATATACTAGTAATATTTTGTAAGATTAAGTATTAGGGAAAGGCGACAGTTGATCCTCCCACATTCTTTCGGCTTCAAAATATTCATTAATATTCACAATACTTATTTTCATTGATTAACATAAAATTAAATGAAGGCGGAAAATTATTTACTAAGTTGGCAGGATAAACCTGCGGTGCTTTCTAAGTAGCTTGAACGAAAATACATCAAGTTTGGCTATCAAACTTTTATGAGTAAAAAGGTGTTCGTATTCTGAATATGTTTTCCTTTCAAGTTAGACGAATCTTATTTTCTTGTAAATTGCCCAGGCTTCCTCTACCTACTTGCGTAAACTTGAGAAGAAATAAGTTGAAAATGTATTTCTCAAGTTTCCGACCGCCCCTCCCCATTTACACGCATATCGTTTTTCCTATACGAATTTCCATTTTAACTGCATGATGTGCTTTAGGAAGGTACCAACAACAGATCCACTTTACTAAGCGATTTATTTTACGCCTACTGTGGGTAGGGGTAGGTAACGAAGGATTGAAGAAAGTTACTCACTGAATTATTCACTCACATTAGTTAACTCTAAGTGATTTCAACAAATTAGGCGCCAGCTATTTAACACATTGACATTGGCGATGGTACATTTTCATCAGCAACGGTTGAGAACAACAAATACCTACAGTGTTTACTCGAAAACTAAAGTTAGTAGCCGACAAGAAGTTTTTGCTTTCTTATTTATAAGCAGTATAAGTAAAGCTTGGTGATAGCGGGGATTTTAATTTTCTGTAGATTTACATATTTTGAGGTCCCAGGAACCAAAATTTTTACGAAATATCTGTCTGTCGGTCTATACTCGGTGCATTTTGATGGAATTTTGGAATTTGGCATGTAGGTGCACAAAAATCACATCTCGGAACTTTTTCATTATTCTTCATTTTGGGTGTACTCAATTTTACCATCCAAAATTTCCAAAAAACCGGCTAAATGTTTTTTTAAACGGCTACAACGATTTTTTTTAAAATTCATATAGGCTACTGTTAATTGTAGTCGCTGTTGCTGTTTTTGCTGCTGTAAGGCGCTGTTTCCACCAACGTCAATAGTGATATTAAATGTTTTTGACGTAGTAGCAGACATTTTTAGACAGTCTAAAACATTTAATATCACTATTGACGTTGGTGGAATCATCGCCTAAGGGTTGGTCTGACGTCTCACTACCTTTACCTGTAACTCCACATCATAAAATAGAAAATAAACATTAACCAAGTAATGTAGGTACCTACCTGGGACCGCAAAGTCATTTTAGTTTTTTTTGCGTTGGCTATGGGGAGCCATTCAGCCACTAATGTGCAACATTAATCCGGTTCATTCTCAAATAGTTCTTTTTACTGTTTTTAAAAAAAAGTATGTAAAGCAAAATATATTGTTGGGCTGGATGTTTCTAGAATTGAAAATAGATTGAAAGTTCTGACTTCTGACTATGGAATTTGGGAGGCAATTTAGGAGGACTGTACGCTGTGCTGAGAATGATGGGCATTCCAATATGAAATGCTGTTTTAGAGTTCTCTATAGGAGAGATGCCAAGGATTTTTTTATTTATTTCTGGTGCCACTTTCTTCATCAGAGCTTCAACTAATCAGCCTTACAGCCACGATGGGATTTGTTGTTGATAGAACGTGTCCAAGGAGTGCTCTGATAGGTTGAAGAAGGTGGCTAGAAATACAAAAACCATCCTTGGAGGGAGTATCCAACCCCTCAAATATCAAATTTACTTAATACAGTATTAACCTTATTTGTCACCTGTAAAAGTTGTCCCGATTCTAAAGCAATTTTAGAGGGAAGTTATAAAACTGCACATAAACCTAGGTTAGGGTTATCCGTACAAAACTTTACATGATTTCAATGGAACCATAAAATTACCGAGATTGAAAACGGAGATTTCGCATTGGAAGAGAACGTCGCGTCGCTCATAGCGGCGGCTTTATCTCCGAACCTTTCACGTCAATTCCATTTACTTCCTAACCATGCCAGTTTCCTTCCATAAAATAAAAATTATCCGCATTTTTTAAAAAATTTCGCTCCATCACGAAGTATTCACCAATAAAAATGTAGCTTAATTAAAACCTAAAACCTTTTTATTGCCTTGACGAGAATTTTTATTATAGTCCGCGATCATTTTATGAATGGTTTTTGGAGAGATACTTGGAATTTTGCTAGAATGTATGTGTAAGTAGGCATGTATGCAAAATTTTCAGGGGTTCAAATCCCTCCTCCTGTTCCAAAATTTATTCGACTGACACTGGATACAATGGGCGAATGAGGCGACCGCTCCGGCCTGCTTGGCCTAAGCATTGTGTAAAAACTCACTATTTTACGCCTATTTATTCAACCCTCCTCCTGCTTGCTGATTTATTTATAAGTCTTCATCTGTAAAATCAATAGTTTTTAACTTTCAAAATGCCTAAAAATCCACTATTCTCCCCGCAGGAGACCTCCTCCCATTTGGTGTCATTTCATTAAATCTTGGCTGTTTAAATGCGTCAACCCACTATTGCGAGCCTATTTTTTTCCACTGTTGTTCGCAGTAATACGAATATGAATCTTCGTGTGTACAAATTTAATCTTTATTACTATGACAATGCGCAAACCCCACTATTCCGCGGCTACATGAAAAAAATCCTCATATTAGGTCACCAAGCAACAACTTACATCATACCATTGAATATACTATAATATATAGTATAACATCAGTATTATCCAATTCAATGGCTATACTTACAAATAAATTAAACAAATTGGTACATACTAATACATATTATTTTTATGAATTCAGCTGAATGACTTACTTTCCCCGCACTCTTTACTTTTTTTATATAAAAAATAATAAAAATTTGCTATTTCAAATGTTTAAACGCAGGCAATAAGTGAGTCAAGTTCCTTCACGAATTACAGTTTATCTTTTTTTTCTGGGGCTTTCACAATAACAATAACAATGGCATCGGCTGTTACATCGCACAACGGTTTCTTTTATTAATTAATTTGAAAAAATGCAATAACTATAAAAAATGGTCTATCACAACAACTAGGCTAAGCCATAATCAAACATACAATAAACTCTAGCATAAAACGATTTCCGTTGGTTTCAGTTTTGATGCTCAAATGAGAAAAAGATGACAACACTGAAATGGACTCACGACAGCAATTTACATAAAAAGTTGCATCATTAGCTGGGTAGGCCAATACAGACAGAGTTTCCATCTTTGTAAAGTCCTTAGTAATTAGTTGACTGAGTTTCTCGGACCAATGTCTTTCTCCTTTGTTCTCAATCCACGGCACCACTTGATTGTAATTAATTACAGGGACTTGTGTCAACATGGATGACTTCACTGGCACAATCAACTCAGTGCCTTTTATTACTGTGATAATTTATTACCAGCGGCCAACTTATTTGGGGTTCAGTTTCAATTTAACTCTGCTTCAACAGTTTTTTTTTATCTAGGTCGAGAAAAACGGACGGTTTTGGTAGCCCTTACTGCAGCCTTTGGCTTATTTTAACCAATTTTACCTCCTTTTTGAAACTTGAGGTTTCACTTTCCATTTCCTTAGCTCTGGTAGCTGTGTCAGCCCGTGGACTAAGTCCTGTTTTTGCTTCGCTATAGTCCCGGTATCGTTCAACCCCGTAACCACCCCACTTATCAACCCCTATTAGATCTACAGGTGCTTCCAGATTCTCCCAGGTTTTTGGCAATCCCTATTATGTACACGGTTTTTGAGACCATGGAACATATATGAACCAGGATGTCAAGTTTTCAAACAAGTTGCTGCAAATCAGAGATTCCAACAAGAAGCACCGTGTTAATTACAAAGGCTTTCACGGCCGGAGTTACATGATGAAACAGTAAAATCCGCGATGACAGGTGAAGGTTGTTTTGAAAGTGCACTTCCAAACGTTTCGTCAAAATCTGCGGTTGACATCTTGGAACTGCATAGACTTCTAAGATTGTATCTCGGAGGCTCAGCAGCAACTGTCAGACCACGGCCTATCATCCCGGATTCTACTGTTTCATCAAGCACTGTGTTTCCACAATGTATACCGATGGCACGACAGGAGATAATTCCATGTATGCATAGGTACTTTAGCCCAAAAGCGATATGTTTGTATGGTCCAGATGGGAGCAATGAATGACGATAATTTGCCGCCATATCCTAACTTGCGGTTCCCTGCGCGATTATTTAAATCAATTACCCTCCGGAGATTTGTTGGGAAATTATGTGATTCCAGATTGCAAAATGAACCACAAGTTTGGTTTATTTTCTGCTCTAAGAGAGACTAGAGCATTCTGTGTAATGTATGAATACCCAAATTGATAAGGCGGCTATTCCATTTGTCAATTTTTCTTCAATAATTGATGGGGATTTTTCTTCACTTTATGTCATGTCATCAATTATTGATGTACAAATTACGGGATATTGACAAGTGGAATAGCCGCCTAAGTAAAACTACAATAAGTAGATAAAAATCTAAATACAAGTACCTACAGTACTATACTAGGCTGATTTTAAAATCGATGATTGTGCTCCATAATACGAGTAATTTCCGCGATAAACATTTTTTTAAAGAAATTTCTACCTGTATTATACATTTTTGCATGGACTTCATCCAATGAGTAATACAAATGTAATTGAAGCAGGATTTCAATTGTAATTATATTTAAAAAAAAATTGGGTTAAGCTAATATGCTTTCTGTAAAACACGATTCGTGAGTCTGTGACGATTTGAGAGAACCTCATATTACACTAGAACCCTGTTCAAATACACGGAATGTAATATTTACAGATTCAAAGCGTAGGGCTACTGATTTGGAGGTGTTGCACCATTTTAATTTAATTACAAGGGTTGGAACAGTCTGATAACCGTAAACTGAAAAATGTACCTCATTAATACTGCGATATGTCATTATAATATAGCGCGGTATAAAAGTTCTTCTGGGAGCACCTAGTCGAGTCCAACTAAAACTAGCACAGGATCAATCGTTGAAAAAAGGTTCATTAAGGTTCGAAAAATTATTAAATCCAATCAAAATGCGTTCTCCAAAATTTTAACTGATGCTATGAAATCATCAACAATTGGTTATTTATGAAATAAATGAACAGTAAAATCATTCTACAATAGTATCAATTAACGGGCTGATTAGGAAAGCTCAGAGGGGAGTTAGTGTACAATAATAAATTACTGAATTGAGTCAATCAATGGAAAAAAGGTTCAGGAGTATTCGAAAACTTACTAAATCGAATCAAAATGCATTCACCAAAATTGTAACTGCTGCTATGAAATCATCAACAATTTGTTATCTATGAAATCAATGAACATGACAATAAAATCATTGTAGTAACAATTAACGGGTTGATTAGGAAAGCTCAGAGGGGAGTTAGTGTACAATAATAAATTACTGAATTGAATCAATCAATGGAAAAGTCGGAGCGGAAAATGGAGTGGCAGGTTTCTCGTGGCCTTCGCTAACTTTATGGTAAGAGGTTGTGCGGCTTCTGCACTTTGTCCTCCAAACTTGTACTTGCCACTACAATATGATATCGCTGTCAATCGCATCACATATACCATAGTGGATTAGTCAGTGTCTTGTGCAATGTTGGTTGCGGGGGAAGGGGGAGGGAGGGGCAGCTCCAGCAACAAGTTTGCCAAATAAAAATAATATTTTAATAACTTTATGCACAGTTTTTGCTTTCCTATTTATTGGTTAGTAAAAGGAAAGCTTTCTATTGCAACATTTCAACGGCCAGCTTAGGTTTTTCGTCATCAAACTGGAAGAGGCCTTGTTTGTCCGCTCAACTTTAAACGCTCTCAATGGCTTTTTGTAAAACTTAATAATCATTACTCATCTTCATTAAATGCCTTCTAACCAGGATTGACTGTCATCATGGCGATTCGGACTTAGGAGACTGCTGCTCTCAAAAGGGAAGTCTTGCTTTTGCCAAACCACTTTTTCAGGTTATTCAACCAGGATGTTCTTCTTTTGGCTGGAGCCGTCTGTCCATTTATCTTCCCTTCAATTATTGCATGCAAACATTGTAGGATCTTCAAACGGATAGGTAGAAATATGGGCAAATCACTAAGGCGCCCATTCCACATACGTACAACGTCAATGAAAATTAAGAAATTGAAGGACATTTCAATTTTACTCTATGCCATTGTTAAAATTGATCAATGATCAATTGATCATAGAGTAAAATCACAAACAATGAAACAATCTAAAATTAAGAAATGGCGTCATGGGATATGACAAGTACAACTATTTTAATTGATTTATCTAAAAAGAAAGCATTTCTGTATAAAAATTATAATAAGGTTTAAATAATAAGGCGACGAAGAAAACAAATACAATTTCAAGAAACAAATGCAAACAAATTTCAAAAATTTGGCGCATACGCTTCAATTGAAAATTGTCAATTTTTGAAAAAACATATGGAATGGCCCCTATCAATGAGAAATTGAAATGTCCTTCAGTTTCATAATTTTCATTGACGTTGTACGTATGTGGAATGGGCGCCTAAGGCAGGGGTTCAGTAGAGAATGAGTGCTATATCAGATTAGGCGCCCATTCCATTGACCGGCTAGGGCTATTTCCAAAAACAGTGACGTGGTAGCAGACATTCAAGACTTAGATTGCGTTTCCACCGATCTCGCATTGCAGAATGCAAATGACATTGACGGAAATTAGAATTATTATTTTTATAGAAATCTATTAAAATGTTTGTACTTAACATATCCCATGACGCCATTTTTAAATTTTAGTTTGTTTGTTTGTGATTTTACTGTATGATCATTGATCAATTTTAACTATGGCATAGAGGAAAATAAACATTTCCGTCAATTCTGCAATGCGAGGTCGGTGGAAAGGCCACCTAAGTCTTGAATGTCTGCTACCACGTCACCGTTTTTGGAAATAGCCCTAGCCGGTCAATGGAATGGGCACCTTATAGATTAAATTAATAACCTCGGTTTGGCGGTTGAAAACGGCGCCAATGAGGTAGCTCCTGATTGACTTAGATTCAGCATGCGATGAAGGGATGACTTGCACACTGGGGGAAAAAGTACCATATAGGTTGCCCCTACGGTCGGGGTGGATTGCGGATTATGGAAAATATGTATATGGAGCTTGTGGCAGGGTCCGCAACAATATTATTCATATTTAATGTGTCCCATAAAATAAATATTTCTTATCAATGATTAAAGCTTGATGAAGGAAGTCCGATAAACCGTCTAGACATTACAGCTCTTGTATTTTATCATCTAAAGGAATCTACTTAAAGGCTTACAATGGTTTACATAGTTCTGGATCTTGTTGAGCTAGTTCGTCACTGATCCTCTTCAATTGTTGTCAAATACGAGTATGCATGAGGTGATAATGATACGAATCCAGCTTGAGGGTAATCCTTGCCTGAAAAACTAGGAGACGTACGTACAGCACGTTTATCACCTCATCAAAAAACTAATCAAATTGAGTGATGTCCATAAAATATCCGTCGTATAACACCGACTGGGGAAGGAAGACGAGTAGGTATTAAACAAGTTTGACGTCGCGCTATGGTAAATATCAAAGGTTGCTACTAATATGCGTGGTTTCGTTGGTCCTTAATAATAACTAAAATTCAGTTGAGCCTTCACAATCCAGAAATTGACACCTTGTAGTTTACAGTACGACAATTTGGTAGTTTTAGGTGGAAACTTTTCCGGGAGTTTTGAAAATTGGTGATTTCGTAGATTTTGAGGTACTTTTTCTGAATTTCAGTTTTGCCATCTTCAAAAACCGTTACCGTTACCAAGATAAAGTTATTACCCCGCATACTTTTTAAAATATAATAGTTTCACTTTCGAACATTTTCGACAAAACTGGGAGAGTCCAATATTTTCATTACCTCTTGCTAAATAACTGGGAAATAGTGACATATAAGGCAGTGTTTGATGCAATTGAATTTTTATCAGTGTTCATCAGCTAAAAATGATCTCAAATACTAGGCTGTAAGGTATCTAGAAGATTTGGCTCTTCATGTGTGTCACCGTATAATGGAAAAATTGTGAATCCGTTTGCGGCTTAGTAGCATTTTTATTTATTTTTTCACAAAGACAACTTCCCTATTAATTTGACGGTAAAATCATGTTTGATCCTTGAAGTCACTATATGCATAGCCATATAGTACAATACAACATATGTATGCATGACAATCGGTTGATCAAGCAAGGAAAAATGAAATTTATTAATGTACTGAACGAAAAGTTGGAAGAGTTTCTCCAAATAATTAAAAATCTAAATGCTGATTGAGCAATCATTGCTAATGCCGGCGAACTCGTCTTTGTTGAGTTATACGGTTACAGCGAAATGAAAGTTAAGAAAGCTATGTCATTAAACTACTATACGAGATATGCATGTTTCAAAAAGTCAGCAATTTTATTATACAAATTAAATAAATAAGAATAAAAATATTTATATATACTGTATATATTAGTATTTATTAATTAAAATATATTTAATAATAAAATAAATATAAAAGAGAATTTAATTACATCGTTACTATTTCAAAGCAATTCCAGCGGGAGAGAACAGCTTGTTACTTAACATGTAAAGTTTTTTTTTATTTTTTAGCAAAGTTGAAGGCTTCTGATTATACGATAGCAGAACAGGCGCATTTGTAGTTTATTTCAAATAAATGTAACCACATTTAAATAATATCAGTTTATTTACCTTTAACAGCCCCTTTTTAGTTTTCTCTTATGTATGGAAACGCTACCTGCTAGTCAATTACAGATAAGGTAAATAAGACTACCTACTCGTATGTGGATTACTAATGGTTAATAACGGGTAGGGATTGTAATGTGATAATACCGCATTCAGACCCGAAATCAATCCGTTAATAACAGAACATTCGGACAATAAATATTCCAACTTTGATGCTCCATTTCCAATTATTGGGTCCAATGCGGGGAATGTTATAAACCAGGGGAAAATGTAATTATGTTAGTCAGTTGGAGCGGTCAGCAGCGATAGTTGAGGGTATAAAATTACGGCGGTTGCGTTGCTGCAAGCCTCCCCCCTCCCCACTTGTATCCCTACATGTACAGCGGAGATTTAATGATGTCTCTTTTTAATGATTACCTTAACTCCCACACGTGCTGTATTTTGTTACAATATGCCAGTCGTCTCGTCAATGGCAAGCAAGACCACTTCCTGCCGCATGCAGTCGATATAGGTTGAGACTTGAGATAAGGGCTGTGTATCATGGACAGACCACATAACCAACGAAGAAGTTCTCCATAGAATAAACGAAAAAAAGAGCTATTATGGCAACCATTTCAACAAGGCAAATGAATGGGGCATTTTCTGAGACACGAAAGGCTCCCCAAGAACATCATTGAGGGTATGGTCTCTCAAGACGACGAAAGAGGCAGGAGTACCTAGAGAATGTCATGAAGGATCTAGGGTGCGACACCTATAAAGGACTGAAAAGGGACCGCGCAAAACAGACAAGAGTCAAAGAGTGGAGGAGAAGAATTCAAAATTCGCTGCAAGCCAATCCATAGATTGCAACTCGAGAAGATCAGATCGTAATTGTCCAAAATAAAACGGAAGTGATATAATTTTAATAACGTCCCAAAACTCAATTATGACCATTAAATGCAGTTAGAAACTTAGCAGGGTCATGAATGAAGCTGTTCTGTTGGTTTCCACTTACTTTGGAATAATCCTCTCTTAATTAATTAAAATGAAGATTAAACAAAATATGTTCCTCCTAAGTTGCAATTCAGCACTCTTCATCTGCCCAAGAACCTTACCGAGAAGATGCAAGGAAATAATATAATCCGACCAGTCGTCACCTATGCTGCCGTGGTAATAAATAAAGGCGTAACTGCATTTTTGGCCATATTGAGTTATTGGTATCGTTCGAATCGGGGCACTGAGAGGAATCTTAATCTGGTAAAATAAAGTCGTATCTTCAATTCTTAAAAGAAATATACGTGAAATCGTATCTACAAAAGTTCGTTCCAACGCACTTTCGGTACAAATGATCGGTGTAACTACGTGCTGGTAAAAAAATAAAATTATATCTACATGCAGTTACGATTAGTTTTCTTACCACCACGAACATACGACAATATTTAATACCAAAAATCCCACGCAGTTATAATTTTTTTCTTACCACCACGCACATACGACAATACAGCCTATTAATATACCAACGCGAAGACACAATTTATGTTTTGTACCTCAACGCCGTATTTGGCTAGCTGTTGCAGCGGTATCATGGTTTGTAAACAAGTGAAGTAAGTAAATTATTAATGAACAAAGCAAACTAGAAGGTTCAAGCGGTTGAAAAATGCTAAATTTAGCATTCAATTTTCTGCTAGTAAAAGTAATTAAGAATGCCTCAGTAGAATTTGTTCACCACAAAGAGCCTACAGGCATACAAGATGAAAGGAAAAATGGTATAATGAAAGTTTTAATGAATGAAAAGGATGGACTGAATACCTTTGAAAATATTATTATTAAACATTAATTGAGTAATTATTTGTAATTATGAGACTTTTGCAATAAATGAATAACTATGTGGAATCGATCTTTAATTTATCACAAATAATATCCTTCTAGCATGGCCCAGGTAAGACAAATGTTTTTACCATATTGTAGTTACGATGAAATTTATTACCAATTATCATTTACGATAACCTTTTGGATAAAAAACGGGTTTAAATTTCTGTCAATTTTGTGGTAAGTGCGGCCGCACCGATTTATTGCTGTTTTTATGTTATTTGGGCTAAAAAAAATAAATTCAGAAGACCCTAAAAACCTAGGAACCGTCAAAAAATCCCCAAAAAGAGTTAGCATCATTTAGAATCCAGAAGCAAAACTTCAAACACGTTTTTCTCGAAACTAAGAAAATTCAGTTACGCCTGTATTTATTACCACGGCAGTATGGGTGTGAGACATGGGTTATGACTCGGAAGATCGAGGAGCTGATTGAAAGGAGGGAGCGTAAGATACTACGAAAGGCGTATGGATCAGTTCAAAATCAGGGAGAGAGGGAGGGACAGAAATGATGAGCCCTACGCGATATACCATGTGGAACGAATGCCAGGCAATATAGGGCAACAAGACCAGCCATACACAAGGTGCCCAAAGGGAGAAGACGAGTGGGAAGACCACGGATGTGATGGCTGGACGACGTCGAGATGGACCCTTGGCGTCGATGACTGGCGAAGGATACTCAGGACCGCGCAGGCTGGTATGGTATGGTATGGTACGATGTGGCAGAACTGGCCAAGGCCCTACACGGGCCGTAGCGCCAAGGAGTAAGTAAGTAAGTTGCAATTCTATGAATGTTCTTAGATTTTCTTTTCTGAGATTCTGACAGCTAAACGACTTAATACAGGTTACGCAATGTTATGATTGTTAGAACGGTGGTAATTTGGCAGCTTTATAAACATTGACATTTTTATTTCATTTACGTTGGTATACATCTTTTGCATGCATTTAGCTAGTTTATCTTATCATTTCCTCGTGGTACCATGGTCCACCTAGGAGCTTAGATGCTAGCAAAAGAGTGCAACAAGTTTTCCTACACTACGATACTCTAAAATGGTCACCTAAATCTCAAGTTAACCCATTTGGGGTGATTCCCATCATCGTTTCAAAAGTTTTGGCAGGGAATACTGCATGGCACCGCCATATGCATTAGTAGATGACGACGCCGCCCAGTGTTCCTCAATGATACTTTTCAACCGATGGTGGGACCTTATTTGATATATTAAGGGAGAACCTTCCATTTTTTTTTTTTTTTTGTAAACAAAGGCTGACTTAAGTTCCCCTTTAAAAAATATTAATATCTCGATCCGTAGCCACAAACATATTGAAATAGGTTTTTGAAGCCTTCATAAAAATAAAAGCTTCCGCAGTATATATAAGCCCACCTGAAATGCCATTATTCTAAAAGAAAAACCCGATAAAGTGCATTACACGGATTTTATGGAATGCCCGCGGGGTAAATAGTACTCATATGTGTCTCGTGAAAGTTGGTACTTCTTATGAAGTAGCCCATTCAAAAGAACGATGTTTGTAGCCGTGGTTCAAGAAATTAACTCACTTCGAAAAAAAAAAGAAATAACCACGACTGTTTGTACGAGAAAAAAAGGAACGTATTTTCTTCGCCCTCAGACCACAAAATTACATTTTGGACCATCGTTTCATTGAGCATTCCCATACTTTCGGGAGCTACATACAGTATTTACCACGTGGTTCCTCTACGTATGTTTAATGAATGAATGAATAAAGACTTTATTGCAACAATACAATTGGCGAACAATAGAGGAGGCTGTTTACAAACATGGCCAACTCCAAGTTGTAGAATTTTTCAGAAGAGTAGATTTTCTGTTGAAAATTACATTAAGTTTATAGCTAACCCTAGACTTCTCAGCGCTTCTGTGCGCAATCTGGCTGCTTTTGTCACTTTATTTTACAACGTGCAGGTGGACATTAAAATTTTCTGCAAGGTCGGATCGAAACCCCATTTTGTGAAAAAAATGGAGTTGGCCACGTTTGTAACCAAGCTCCTCAATAAGACTATAAAGTCTTTTTTTCATGTTAACCATAGGTAATAGCAGTGTACATGATAATATAACTTAAATGATATGAAATGTAAACGGGAAGGGGGGGGGGGAAGAAGATAAAAATAGATAAAATTTGCGAGAATACCAGTTCTTTGTAGGGATATCTTATTAGATTGTCCTCAGAGAAACAAATTTTGCAATGGAGATGGACGGATGGGTGCTTCTTAATTAACCAAGATTGTTTTCTCCATTCAATGACGAGACGTCTTTGTTGGACATTCTTTACAGCTACCTACGAAAAGAAATTCTCTTCTATTTAAGCTTCTTATTTTTCTTTAAAACAAAATTCCTCAATCTCGGGGGACCTTGTTTATCAACTGCTTACAATGACGTGCCCAAAGTGTTGATGCTTCCACAGTTTCATTAAATTGTATTAAAATTTTGGTATGAAAATTAACGTTTCAAGTTGAAAATATTACATGATAAGGAATTTGGGATTTGGAGAAGCATGAGGAAAATAGAGATTTGTAAAATAATAATAATAATAATGGAATGTAAAAATAATGAAACACGTATTGTGACAGCATCAGGATATGTATAACTAGTCTACACATTACTGTATTCTATGATATGCGTAGGTACTGTATTAGTAGTAGTACCATGGTTGGACACAGTTCCAGGCCACGGTGTGGGCCCATAGGACTCCAGTGAACTCCTGATTATAGTGGATTCCGAACCACTTGGGAAACACAGTGAAGTCACACGATAAGTTCGGGGGTGACCAGGACAAGTCCTACCATGTTTCCCTACCGGCACTGTGCACACGACCAAGTTATCTGCAGCTTTAAACCTGCTCTGGTCCGCTGGATCCAACTTGGTATGACGGCCGGCAAGGTACTGTATTACTGTATACAGTATTTTTCACATTGCGACAGCAGCTACAATCCCTCATTAAAACTAAAAACTGGACAGAATCAAAAGAACCGCTACAAGTGAGCTCTTACATGCTTTCCTATTTATTAATTAGTATATGTACCGTAATTAATAATTATATGAGTAGTTCCAAGGTAAATAATTTTGTCCTAGGTGTCCATTTTAGCTGCATCGATTTTCCCTATCCCAAAGCACCGTCTTGGATATTTCATGGTTAGTTGGGTCTGTGGTTCGGCAAACTGCTATCAAGAGCTCTCTGGGCAACGGGTTACCCAACGACCGTCCAAAAAGGCTTGTCAATGCTTGCATTGAAACAATAATATTTGATTTGCGGTATATTGTGACTTTGCTGCTACTTTTTTTAAGATAAATGAAGCTTGCCTGATTGCTAATGCTACTGAGAGCAGAAATGGAAAGGTGTGCTGAAACAGGATGGTAGCTATTTGGAAATCTACAGTATATTGTGAGGGAATTTAGCTTATAATAATTTATTTTCAATATTAATTTTCTCAGCTTAATATTTTAGAGTTAAAATTGTTTGTGACTCGTATTTGTATTTGGTTAAGTCATGCATTCGCCTGTTTTAATGCGTTAATGGTAAGCTGGTCTCTGCTTGTCCATTATCGCTTGTAGCCGGTGTAGGTTGACATCGAGAACGTATAACAGTTTGCCAATGGCCGAAATTCATACGGAGACAATTCAAATAATGTCCGAAATCCATGGGGTCGTTGGCTTTGGACAAGGGGCCTATAGGCCTGGGTCCATACAAAAAGTCCTTCAAAAAACACTACTATACTACTGAGAGTTAAAATTAAAATTTCCTAGTTTAGTGTAACAGAGGGCTACATAGCCATATCTCCGCTAGGTTGGCTTAGTAATAGAATAAAGAAAGTCAGTATTTATTTATGTATTTAAGAATTATTATTAGTAGTAGTAGTAGTAAATTTGGCAAAGTCCCAGGCCACTGTGAGGGCCCAAAGGGCACTATTAAATTTAAGAAGTAAATGTTACCGAAATCTATATCGTGACCACATTACGAAGACATTCGTTAGTCTTACTTCTTGTAATGTAGAAAAGGCATATTCGTCATATACAGGTTAACAATGATTACATTTCTAGTATAATTTCACACTTAATGACAATAAATTGTGTATTATGCGATATTTAATTTTAAAGTGGGAGAGAATTAAAATAAACTAGGCTTACGAAATGTCATCGTGACGTGGTCGGATAGTAAAAGAAATATCCATAATAAGCTATACAGTTGGCAAAGATAGAAATAGTTGACATTTTGGGTAAATTTGGAGCCAAGTGGACCTACTCACGTGTTGGTATCTGAAGTAGCACCCGCGAGTTTCAATGTGGCGACAAGTGAGAATTAAGTGCCGTTGAGTGAGGCTTTATAGAGAAAGGAGCGCATGCACAGAACCTGTTGCACCAACCCACATGACAAAATATTCGCTACCATAGTAAGCTTAGGAATTATCTAAAAATTTAGTACTTTTACATATATATGTATTTACTGTATGCCCATAACAGACCCAGAGCCAATGCTGAAACTTTGTTCAGAACTTGCCATTTCGATTATGCTAAGTTCGGGGTGCCTATCAAAAAATTCAACATACAAGAGTTTTCGTGGTCCCTTTCTTGAAATAAGAAGACACACGCCCTTATGAAAGCACAGGGCAAAACTGCCAACTCACGTTTCTTTTGTTGTTAAATATATTTAAAGCTTCCGCCCTGTTTGCCAACCAACAAGGTACGTTTTATTAAATAACTAAAAAAAAAGAAAAAAAAAACAACTACTACCTGTATTTCAATGTAATTTTAAAATTCATTTGTAGGACCTATACCTACAGTAAGTTCAGTAAAAATTATAATGCAATAAAATACTGCAATTAAATTATTACTAATTTAGGCTTAGTTGTCCCAAGCATTACGCTGTAAATCAATGATAGCTACATAATACATGATCGAAATCTGACGGGAAATGTAAAGTATTTGGAAATCCTATCAAACCAACATTTTAATACGTAAGTTCCGTGATGGTCGAAATGGTTGATTTCGAGATTACAACCCATTTACAAGAATAATAATAATAAAAAATAAAAAAAAATGGTTTTTACAAAATGACTACAAAATGACTGTCATGACATGACGGTCAGTAACTAGATTTTGGGCGAAACTACTCGAGAAAATTGATGAAATCCGGTTTGTTGTCTCACAAAAACAATGTTCATAGCTATTTTTTTCATTATTCGGATAACTTCATTTTGGGGGGTTTAAAATGAATAAAAAAAATAATTTTTCGGATGTATGCTTTAAGTACTGAATAGAGTAAAAGAGTAAGGAATTATAATCCAATTATCCACTGCAATCCCTTGACATCTTAGTTGGAAAAAACGGAGCGAAGCTAGAAAGTACTGTATACCGTAAGCCCACTCACATAGGAATAGCCTATACCTCAATTACGCCTCCTCCAACAACTCTGAAGCCACCAAAATATGTATAACCAAGGCAATGTTAAGTCCAACTAACCCTTTGTTACTATTACATCATTGCCATTAACCAGTGCCGGGTTTGGCCTTGTGGGGGCCCTGGGGCCGGAATTGTGTGGGGGCCCTTTCTCGGGCAGAAAAGTCCACCTTTAAACGCAGGCGCGTATCTAGAATGAGACCAAGGAGGGGGCTAAGATAAAATACGAAATTGTTTTGAAAAATGGGGCTGAAATATTGGGGTTTTACGCATTTTCAGAGCAAAAACGGTTCTATATTGTAGGTAATTAATACAATCGAGAACATGGGGGGCCCGGGGGTCTCCCCTGGGGTTTCACGCATTTTGAGGAACCTAATGGGGGGGGGGGTTAGTCGTACAAGAGTATACATGATAGCATGGGCGCATCAAACGTCAATTTATTGGCCGATTTCGATTTAGCTGCGGGGCGACACAGGCTTATATTTTGCGGATATGAACAGAAATAATATTGCAATTAACCCGAAGAGGGGGGCTGGGGGCTGGGCCGATTTTACCAGGAGCGGGGCCTGTGGTGGTTAGGATTAGGATATATTTTCTCGGGTGAGGCGGGGGGGGGGGGGATTAAACTGACAATAATGTAGCCACGTACTCATCGACAAATTTAGTCCTTATTTTCAGTAATTAAAAAAAAAATGAATTTGGGCGTTATATGTAGGCTACATACCAAGCCCGTGGCCAGGATTTTTTTTTTGGGACGGGGGGGGGGGGGGGGGCTGTGGCAACTGTGTTACTATCTAGTGTAAATTTAATTTATTTCTTGAGAATTCAATCGTATCTAGAGTTTTCTTTATAGAGGTTATGGTGTTACTCGTATATATATGATAGCATACACACATCAAACGGCAATTTATTGGAGGATTTAGCTTCTGTGCCAACACAGGCTTATAAAATTTTGCGGATAAACTTACGCGGGCTAAAATCCAATTATACCATTCATTACGACGGTTTTGAAAGTATAGAAATAATATTGCATCCAAGCCGAAGAGGGGGACCGGGGGTCTCCCCCGGGGGAAAAATTTGAAAATATAAGTGTAAAATAGTGGGGTTTTACGCATTTTAACAGCAGTAAAGTATGGATTTTACAAAGCCTTCAAAAGAATGCTTATTCATAAAAATGATTTGCATTTAACTTGCAGAGGGGGGCCCGGGGGTCTCCCCCGGCGGAAAAATTTGAAAATATAAACGTAAAATAGTGGTGTTTTTCGGTTTTATTCATTTTAACAGCAGTAAAGTATGGATTTTACAAAGCCTACATAAGAATGCTTATTCATAAAAATTATATTGCATTTAACCCAAAGACAAATGTAAGTGCAAAACAGTAGCGTATTACAGCAGGAATGCTTGCAGAGGAATACATAATTATGTTGCTCCAAACAGGAAAGTTTTTGAAAAAATAGGTGCGATATAGTGAGATTTTAGGATTTTAACAGCAGTAATGTTTATGATGAACTGAAAAATAAATATTCATGTTACCGAACTAGATTTATTTATTTCACAACATTTCACTACAGGGGGGGGGGGGCTCCACCTTGGGCTGCGGCCTTGCTAAATACAGACACAAATTCCCGCTTAAATTTAAAACTTTTTTTTAGAAATTATTATTATTTATATAATTTTTTTTATATTATTATTAAAAATTGTGCGAAGCGCGGGGCCCACTGAAAGCGCGGGGCCTGTGTTTTTTGTCACACTCTTCACATGGTAAAACCCGGGGGAAAAATTTAAAATATAAGTGCAAAATAGTGGGGTTTTAAGCTTTTAGTTTTATAGTAAGTTAGTAAGTATAGTGTTTTCAATGAGAATGAAATACTAGAAAATGAACCAGACGACAGTGAGTTAGGAGACAACATACTTAGAGACGAATTCGATCTAGCGGTAAAAAAGTTAAAAGCTAAAAAAGCCCCAGGAGTAGACGATATACCAGCAGAATTGTTAAAAAATATTGGGGAGAACTGCATGGAAGAGCTCTATAGACTGGTTTGTAAAATGTACAACACTGGCTCGATACCAAGAGACTTTGAGAAGTGCGTTATTGTGGCACTGCCTAAGAAGGATGGGACCACCAAATGCGAACAACATAGAACGCTCAGCCTAATCTCCCATGCGTCCAAGATCCTGACCAATATTATTCTAAAGAGAATAAATCCGATAATTGAAGAGCGATTAACCCCAGACCAATTTGGGTTCCGCAATGGCAGAGGAACACGAGATGCGATTGTATCACTAAGAGTACTGCTAGAAAAAAGACTAAGAAGAAACCGTAGAACTTATATCGGTTTTATTGACCTGGAGAAGGCCTTTGACAAATTCCAATGGAAAAAGCTCTTCGAAATACTAAAAAAGTCTGGAGTCAAGCACAAGGACAGGAAAATCATATGGGCGCTATACAAGAATGAAGCGGTAGTCATAAGGTCTGAGACAGAAACTGGAGAGGCCAGAATACGTCAGGGGGTAAGACAGGGATGTTCGTTATCTCCGGCACTATTTAATATATACATACAAATGGCCTTAAACGAGATGAGAGAATCGCTGCTTGACGTAAGAGGTGTGAGAGTGCAGGGGGTAAAAGTTGACATGATACGTTTCGCTGATGACATTGCACTTATCGCTGACGACGAAGAGGAACTACAGCGTGCCTTAGAAACAATGCAGGACATATTGACAAGAGAGTATAATATGACCATAAATAAAAGCAAAACCAAAGTCATGGTTGTGAAGAATAAGAATGACATTAGCCAAGCATATGCATCCCTTGACAGAGTAGTTCTCAGCAGTGTCAAGCAATTTAAGTACCTGGGCAGCACAATAACAGAAGACAATAGCTCAGCGATTGAAATAAACAGCCGTATCCAACAAGCCAAGGTGGCATTCAATAAAAAATCCAAGATTCTGGAATCCTATAACATAAAACTAACCATCAGGAAGCAATTTCTAAAAACATGTGTGTGGAGTGCTTTATTGTACGGCTGTGAAACCTGGACTATGGCAGATAAGGAACTAAAGAAACTCGAAGCTTTCGAAATGTGGTGTTACAGAAGGATACTACGGATCAGCTGGAGGGACCATGTGACAAATAAAAGAGTGCTAGACGTTATCGGGGAAGAAAGACAGTTAGTAGCCCAGATACGAATCAGGAGAGCGAAATAGATGGGGCATTTGCTAAGGCACGAAAATCTGGTACACACTATTATCGGGGGCACAGTAGAGGGAAATAACCGAAGAGGACGGCCGAAGAAGGAATTCATGGATCAAGTAAAAGAAGTCGCAGGAGCAATATTATATCAAGAACTGAAGAGGAAGATCGAGGACCGAGTAAACTGGAGGACGATATGTAGGGAGTTGCTGCCAACCAATCGCTAAGATTGTAACCTTAAGAAGAAGAAGTAGTAAGAATAGATTTGATGAAGCTTATAAAAGAATGCTTATTCTTAAAAGTAATATATCATTTAGCCCAAAGAGGGGGCCCGGGGCCACAATTTGAAAATGTAAGTGAAAAACATTATAGTTTTACAGCAGAAAGCTTACAAAGGAATGCATATTCACATAGCTGCAAACAGGGCCGGGGTCTCCCCGGGAGGAAATTTTTTGATTATAAATAGGCCCAAAATAGTGGAGTTTTACGATTTTAACAGCAGTAAAGTTTATACAATTTACTGAGGAAGACATATTCATGTTACCGTACTAGATTCTCAACTTTCAACGATCCAGTGACAGCATAAACTGGTCAATAATGGGGAGATGTGTTTGCCTTATTGGTTTGTTTTGGTATTCTAATCTATATCTACTGTAAATTTTGTATTTTGTGGCTTTTTGTGGGGGCCCCTTTTTTGTGGGGCCATGACCCCGGTGGCCCCATAGCCAGTCCCGGCACTGCCATTAACCTTTACCAATAGATCGTCTTTAAAATAGCATAGGAGTGTATTTTTTTTTAATCAGAGGTCAACTACTGGAAGAGAACTGGGCGTGGCACGTCATTGGGTATACCGTGCGTTAAGAGGATTTAAGAGAGATTAATGGGTCAGTTTCAAAAAACTGCCATGGAAAACAGCCGTTTTTGCTAAGAAACTAGCCCAGCCATTGAAGAGAGAGCAGTAATTAGGAAATTTCTGAAAATTGAAAGACCAACAGACAAGCGGAGTTTAATCCTCTTTCTTACACTGAACATGGGTAACTGCACCTTCAGGGTCGAATGCTTTAAATAAAATCTATTAAAAGGGGTCCAAAAACCAAGCAAGAGTGGGACTCGAACCTATATAACATTTCGGATGCGAGTCAAGGTATTTAAATTATATACATTTACATATATATATATATTATAATAATATATATTTACACAACAATAATAATTATAACACAGTCGACGTGGCACGGCATGTCAATTTCGAGTGGCAGTCAATTAATAAAAAAATATTTATGAGAAAAAAATATTATTATAAGGTTAGCATGAAAACAAGACTTTATAGTCTTATTGTTCGCCTTTTGTTTTGTTTACAATAAAGTCGTATTTTCATTTCATTTCATTATTCTTTAGGGCCCATTTATATCAAGAGGGGGTGCGCGAGCAACTACTGTTATATAAAAGAAAGTCTGTCTTAATGTTATTTATGTAATTCTGACATTACGTCAAGACATGTAGAGTAGTGGTACAGACTCCGACTTTCACCCGGAAGGTTGTTGGTTCGAGTCCCACACTTGCAACATTTTCTGGCCATGCTTCGGAGGGCATGAAAAGCAGGTGGTCCCGGGCCTTCCTAGTTGAGTGTAAGAGAGGGCTTTATAGCCCTAACTTCGCTAGGTTGGCTTAGTA
This sequence comes from Psococerastis gibbosa, assembly GCA_963971405.1. Classification (NCBI taxonomy): domain Eukaryota; kingdom Metazoa; phylum Arthropoda; class Insecta; order Psocodea; family Psocidae; genus Psococerastis; species Psococerastis gibbosa. Next base: position 27,641,704 of record OZ020485.1, read on the forward strand.
ATAGAACAAAAAAAGTCAATATTTTAATTTATTTATTTACGTTGCTTTGGAAAATATTGCATCACCAATAGCCTGGTGAAAGAATTATTTTTCCTCGCTTTTCCCGTCGCAGGCAGAGCAAAATAGAGAAATAATTAAGGGGGAGATTTCAAAATATTTGGTAAGGGACGAAATTAATTAATTTTTATCTCCTAAGCTGCATGATAGTGGTCAGATTGCGAAATAGGCTGACAAGGCGATCAAAATTACTAAAACATCGACTTCGATGGCCAGGTGGTAGCGCGCTTGTACTTGTGCAAGTCTCTACACGCCATGCAATCGGAGACGTATCGTAACTCGACACAAGTACCTATTAGGTAACTTAGTGAGGCGACTGAAGAGGTCAATCGGATACATTCATTGAATTGTTTCTATGTGATTAACCTTAAAAAAAAAAATACTACTAAAAAAGTCACATAGGCCTATTTGGAATTTGTTTAATAGTTAAGATTTTTTTAAAAATCAAAATCAAATTTCCCAGGAAATATCCACTGTAGAGTTATCAAAAATGTAATATCCCTTAGAATAAATATCATCTACACATTTTGATATACAGTAAGTTACATAAAATGTGGCCGTCACTTGCAGTTTCAGAACTCCATCCTCCTTGAGTCTCCGTTTGCATTAGTCTTAAGCGTTAGTATAAGGAAAGCTTTGGCGGGTATTCCACATACGTACAACGTCAATGAAAATTATGAAATTGAAGGAAATTTCAATTTCTCATTGATGGGGGCCATTCCACATGTTTTTTCAAAAATTGACAATTTTCAATTGAAGCGTATGCGCCAAATTTTTGAAATTTGTTTGCATTTGTTTCTTGAAATTGCATTTGTTTTCTTCGTCGCCTTATCATTTAATCCTTATTAAAATTTTTAAAATTTTTATACAGAAATGCGTTCTTTTTAAAGAAATCAATTAAAATAGTTGTACTTGTCACATCCCATGACGCCATTTTTTAATTATAGTTTCTTTGTTTCATTGTTTGTGATTTTACTCTGTGATCGATTGATCATTGATCAATTTTAACAATGGCATAGAGTAAAATTGAAATGTCCTTCAATTTCTTAATTTTCATTGACGATGTACGTATGTGGAATGGGCGCCTTAGTGATGGTTGAAATTTTCAACTTCAAGATTTCAACGGATTTACCCGTTTGGAGGAAATAGGAACCAAAAAAACCGGCAATTAAGAAATCGACTGCGCTACCTCAACTAGTTGATACATAGGAAAGCATCTACGGGTTTACTAATATCGGTTCTTTTTAAAAACAAGTTCAATAATTGTGGCCAATCGGTATTTAGCCAGGCAGTGGCCAAGGGCGGATCCACCCGAAAATAAGGGGGGGGGGGGTCACAAGTTTAGTTTAGTTTTAGTTTAAAAGGTAATTTTTTGGTTGAAAAGTTGAGTTTTATCCATTTTTTTTAAACCAGGTATCTTATGAATTTACTCATTTAGGGGGGGTCATGACCCCCCAGTGCATCCGCCACTGCCAAGCACATGTATTACATATCAAAATGTTGAAGAACATATCTTCTAAGGGATGTGATATTTTTGGCTGTTCAACGAGCGATATTTCAAGCGATGAATATGTTAACATGCTATGCTCCGATTTTCTCTTAATGATTTTAATATATGGCAGTACCTACCCTACTGCAGGTGAAGAAAATGTTTGATTCACACCTCAGGTTACATCTTGTATGACATTATGAGGGCCCAAAGGAGATTTATTTGAGGAAGGTGTTAATTTCAGTATGTTTCCATAAATAAGGAGGCAAATCTCTTTCTCTATTACAATATTATGACTGTAGGTTACAGTATTATACGGCAGTTGTATTTTTTTCTCAAAGCACAGACTATTACCCCGACTGAATTAATAGGCACTATTGAAAACAGTATGAAGCACTTTATTGTATTATTTTAAAAGTAAGAACCGGTCCGAGTTTACTCGAACATGCTTTCCAATTTATCAAGTAGTAGCTAGAGAAAATGAGTAATATCATGGTAAATAATTTTCCTATAGTTAAATTTCGGGCATCTCGGGGGGGGGGGGGGGGGGTTGTCCACCTGACGTCACTGGAGGTGAGGTAAATTGTAGATAGGTCAGACCAACAAATTACCACACAGAAATAATGGCAGGGCACGCAATGCATATTTGACCGTGAATTTTCTATCGTTTTTTCAAAAACATTTTTTTTTGCACAAAACCAAATAGTTTTTTGGAAAAGCAACCTGTCCGGTTTCGTTACTCAATTTAACACATAAAACATGCCTGAAGGTAGAAACCATCGATAGAAAGGTTTCGCAGAAAAATTATTTTTTAGTCATTTTTCATTAAAATTTAGTTATTTTTATTTTTTTACCCCCAGAAGCAAACTATCAAGGGGCAAGCGACCCCCGCATTTTGTCAACATTAATAACGACTACAACATATGTGAATTTAAAAGAAATCGTTGGAGCAGTTTTTGAGAAATATTTTTTTAGACGTTTTTATGAGTTATTTGAGAATAAAACCCCCCGAAATTGAGTTAGCCCAAAATAAAAAAAATGGTCCCGAGGTATGATTTTTGTAAACCTACATGCCAAATTTCATCAAAATCGACCAAGTAGTTTGCCCCGGAAATCGACGCACAGACAGACAGACAGACAGAGCGACAGAGCGACAGACAGACATTTCTTTTTTGGGTTCCTGGGACCTCAAAACGTGTAAATCCGTTGACATCTCGGAATCGAAAATTTGGACCATCACAAAGCTTTCCTTATACTACGCATAAATTGGAAAGCAATAATAATCCAGGTGAGAAAATGTTAATTTACTGCTAAGTCTTGTATTTTTTATTAATTTTCCATCTGACCGTTTCACATATCTTGCGGCTGCAGAGGGAAGTATGAATTTATTAAAAAAAAAACCTAATTTTCTTACAAAATATTTTGACATCTGCCTTAAAGGGTTCTAACATATATAATATAGTACATTTAGAGCCCTACCTATGCCTAATAGTCTATGATCCCACTGTAAAATAATACTCCCTTAAAGTACTACATTTATTATTTATAATCACACGAAAGTTAATTTTTTTCTTTCTCATTATTATGGTATAGGGTTGTTCGCAAGTGAGTGCTGCTGCTTGCTGGCTGTTAAAGACGTTAAATATTTAAGGTATAATGAGAGAGAGAGAAAGATAGCGCGTAACATCACTAGTCAGACGAGGATAGAATTTCGAACTCCAAAAGAGCGTGGTTATTATGATAGAATAAAAAAATATCATAGTTGCTAAGAACACTCATTAGGTGTGGGGGAAATTATATACGCGCACTCTCTCTCTCACTCTGCCATAAATATTTACCGTCTTTAACAGCCAGCAACTCTCACTTGCGAACATATTTAATTAGGCAACCCTATACCATAATAAACAGAAAAAAAATTAGCTTTCATGTGGTAAATTAATAATGTACGTTATGGGGGTATAAATGCATCAAAAATCACTAACCAATAATTTAATTAAAAATACTAGCTAAAGCTAAGTAGCGGCCACATTTGGATAGGCAATCTAGTTGATTTATATTCTCCTAGTCATAACTATGGGTAAAAGTTTGGTTTTTAGGATGTACTATTTTGCAGTGGGATCTCTTACTATAAGAGTTCAGTCTAAATAATTTTGTTTTTGATCTAAGACTGTTCAGCGAGAATTGACTGCGTCAATACACCAGCACCATCAATATTTATTACCCTACAAGAACGGGATAAGTGCTACCTGACGCTCCACATAAAGTGTTAAACGATAAAATAAAATATTCACAATTTAATGGCCCGCTTGTTGCGCAGTAGTTATTTTCGTGTCCTTGCATGCTAAGAGCTCAAAACTGAAACAATGAACCAAAGACTCTGGGTCTGACCATGGATGTACCTAGAAACCTAGGTACATAGAAATATCGAATTTTTCTCACACACACACACACACCTATTTGTCACCTTGTCCCTATCAGAGCGACCTAACTCAGGGGCTTTTCCCCACAACGAGATCGCAGCCATGTCTTGACTCTTGAGACGTCGCAGTGTCGAGAAGGAACACTCAGCACTAGCCACAGTAGCCAACAAGCACTCAGTAGCTTTCTTAATGTTGGAAAGTTGTTATTAAGGCGCCAATTACATCAACGTCAATAGTGATGGTACTGGTGATATTGACGAGACAGCAGACATTAAAGACAGACTAAAAATGTCTGCTACCACGTCAATACCACAATTACTATCACTGTTGACGTCGGTGTAATGTGCGAAATTATATTTTGTTTACTCTGTAATAGAAAATGCTACTTTCTTTTTTCATAGCTTTCATGCCCCCCCTTTAATCCGCCACTGGTATGCATACAGTTGGCGTAATCGTCTATTAATCTGCAGAGATGGTAAAAGGTAGTAAGTAGTCAATTACAATTTTTCCAGGGATTTTGCATGGTGAAATTATAACATGATTGCCTAAACATTAAACTGCAGGAACAGTGATGCACTCGAGAATTCACTCCATGGTCATTGAACTCATCCACCACTGCCACTTCTCCATTAAACAAACACATAAAGTATTACTTGCAAAGCTTACGCTCGGCAATAGTGTCACACAATTAGCATGCAAGGAATCCGTTTGTTGAGCTAGTGCAAGGCCGTAGCCAAGGGGGAGGTTCATAGGGGTTTAAAACCCCCCTAACATACCCCCCCCCCCGAAATGAAATGGCTTGACACTAGATAGAATCGGATTTGAGAGGAAAAATAAAAACTACTAGGCACATCAAACGCCAATTTATTGGAGGATTTAGTTTCGGTGCGAAAGCAGCCTTATAAAATTTGCGGATATCGACGGTTTATAAAGATACCGGCACAAATGCAAATTTGCGGTTTTGAGATTATTGCGATTCAAATTTAGAAAGTAAAATTTGTCCTGGAAAAAATGCTCTCATTCATTCAGTTTTCAGTCAATCTGCATAATTTTGTGCATTTGCCTATATTTTTAAATTATCTACCAGGAAAAAAAAAACAATGTAATATAAACCTTTGAATTTTGGAAATATTTGCAGATGTGTATGTGTTATATGATTTAAAGTGTTGCCCTGTTAGTGAGGCAAGTTTTGTCGAGTGCCGGCGTAACTCACAGTATTTCTATGTTATTTAAGTCGGAGAACTTAAGAAAATTTAAACCTTTCTTTTGCGGGAGACATGAACTCACAATTTCACGTGTTTTTAACAAAATTTCAAACCCTTAGTTATATGATGGCCGCAAAATATTTTCTGTGAAATTAGAAAGTGATATGGGAAAGCAGTGAGTCTGAATCGCACCTTAATAATGGAGAAAAAAATGCACAATATTATTATACGAAATTAATTTAATTGCCGAAGGAAACCAAAAAATTACAGATAAAGGTAACGCTGCTGGGAGCAATTAATGATAGAAGATATTGGTTACATTAGGAACTTAAGGCAGCAGACGAACATTCGTAATATTAAGTTTTGCCACGTTCACATATTTTCATAAAAAACTCGATATGTTTCTGGAATTACTCCTTTATCCATTAGCTGGATGATCGGTAATTTTTTAGTATCCTTAACTTTCAGCTTCTTTTTGTATAAATTTGGCAGGACTAGATCTTCCTCCTCAGCGGCACTTGGGCGCCAATCTTCCTCATCCCATTCGATTGACCCATAATTTTTTTTTGAAGAAAATTGTGTTAGGTATGTTTTTCTTCACTTTTATCATGCAAGCCAGGCTATACTTTTAAAAGTATTCAGTTTGACCGTTGGTAGTTTTTTGAAATTTTTGAAGTCCTTAAACCCACACCTTAAACCCACACATCAACACACACACCTCAATAGAAGCTTTCGCTGTAAATTTAAGTTGTCTCAAAGCAAATATTATTACTGCCCCAAAAACACGATAAATTGCCTTTTGCTGCTTTCCTATTTATATGTTAGTATAAGGATAAGGAAAGCTTTGTCATGGTAGAAATGTTCAATTTTGAGATTTCAGCGGATGTTTTTTTATGAAATGTTACCCGGTTTAAAACCGAACGAGTTGTTTTCCCAAGCAAAGATTTGGTTTTGAACAAAACATAATTTTTTTGGAAGAAAATACGAATAATTCATGCCCCAATACATAGCGTAGAATACCCTGCCACTATTTCTGTGTTGTAACGTGTTATATCGGTCTGCCTATTCTTTACTAAGCAGTTGTCCCATCAATAAATTCAGTGATTTTTATATTTAAATATTAAGAAATCTCTGCCTCAATTGAAATAGTAGCATACACGTTAATAAATTCCACGTTCTTGCACATTTTTCAACATTCAGCAAGTGTGGGACTCTAACTGATATTCAACCTTTCGGGTGAATGTCAGAGACCGTACCATGTCCTGGCTAGTGTTTTTATTGTTAAGACGATATTTGGTCCAAGGTTACCTGAGGGAGCAACCACTGCTCAATGGCACCAGTTCGTTTGTTAAGTTAAATAAAAATGACACTGATCAATTATTAGGGGAGTTATAAAGGGATTATGGTTAGGGAACGCAAAGCGTTTTATGGATAACAGCAGATGCGCTAGGAAACGGCTCGAGAAAGAAATAGTGGGAACGACACGAAGAAGATGAAGACGAAGGAAGAGACACATAAGACAGCTTGTGGAAGATCTCAGAACAGTGGGGCTGGTGCAAGACGAAGGGTTGAATAATCTGAAGAGGAGATATACAGGAAGGAGTGGAGGTTCACATATCACACCCGGGCAACCGGAGCTAATTATTGATGATGACCAATATGTTGACAACTTCGGAGTATACCTAGCTTAATGCTATAAATACTGTGAAAAGACAATCAGTACTACCCAAAAAGGGATTGTTACATAATGTACGGTTTACAGGTTTAAAAACTTGCCACACATGGATATTTCTGGTGAATTCAGTCTTCTGCAGTGGCCTGCTGCTCGGCGTCAGCGCCGAGTGCCACTCTGGTGGCCAGGTCATCATTAGGTTCACTTCGTAGCCTCTCTCGAATCAGTTCAGCTATTGCACGCTGTGTCCGCCGCTCCAGCTTTTCCAATTTCTTGGCTGCGTCTCGTTTTAAGTCCCAATCCGGTTTCCTTGGAGCTAAATTCGCAACATCCTAAAAATAACAAGCTGTCGGAGTAATTGCTTTTCCTTTCAATAAGTTATGAGATATTGTATCAGGAAAGCTTCGGTCTAAATTTTTCACTTCAAAGGTTTAACAGAATGACCGTTTTGTAGTCTCTGGACCACAAAAAGACATTTTTACTAAATGTCAGTCTATCAGACCGTTAATTTTATAATGAAATTTCTCTACCAAAATATACAGTTAAAAAATTCTAAAACTAGAAAGTAAACTCAAAATACAACAAGCTTAAAACTTCCCTGAAATCTACTAAATGGGTATATGGGTAATTTGTATTTACAACAATATAGGTATTATATATTGTGTGCAGTTGGCAGGCGAAATGTATTAGATGGACTGTCGGTAACCTCGTAATCTAGTGCACTCCCAGAAGTAATGCCTAATGAGGGCAAAACCCTAAAGCAAATAAAAAATGTATTGTCACCAGTAATGATCCTTACAGATACTAATGAACTAATTAATTTTACACTTTAGGCTACGTATCATATGATTATTACAGAAATCAAAAAATAATTACCAGTGACTGAATAACCTCTTTTTGCTTGGCAGATTCCAGTTGGGTTTTAACTTGAGAATCAACGTCTCCCGGTTTAGCCGAATCTATCACTAGCTCCTTCAATTCGGCGTCAGACGGTTTGTAACTGCGAAATTTAGGCCTATAACAAAGTTCTTTAAATTAATTTTTGCTAACAGCTTTGCCCATAAAATCTATGGCTTTGCCACACAAAGTTTGTTTGCATTATTTTCCGCGTAGCCTACAGTGGTCTAGCTTAAATTAACTACACCTTTGTCTTTAACATAGCCTAATAGGTATTTTTTTTTATTAATATTGCTCATATTGTAGCTCATTGATAATTCCACAAAAATACCTACTTTGGCAATGAAGCAAATTTGGATGGAGCATCTTTGTTTTCGACCTCGCCATGCTTATCCAGCTTTCGTTTTAACGCCTTTAATCTTTCCTTCCTCTTTAAACTTTCTTCTTCTAATGATCCCACTTCTTTTGCAGTTGCCATCGTCATTACTTTAACAATTAAATACTTGAACAAAGAAATCGGTTATTTATAAAATGAAAAGTGGAATGTACGCGGCCAAGGCGTTGCTACAACATTCAAAAAGACGCCATTATTGTTTATTTCGTAGATTCGTATTTTTGTCGTTCGAAAGCAATAGTTGTCGTGGCACAAGATTGCGCCATAATGTTCATAATTTGGACCTAAGTTTGACAAGGAAAATGAAAATTATGATTTTTCTACATTTCTCAATAGTTTCGCAATAGTTCAGCATGTAAATAATACCATAGAACTTTAATGATAAGAAATTGATTCTACTACCTATTTCAGTATAAAACATAAATTTTAGGACTCGGCTACCACATTAACAAAAAATAATAATATAAATAAATTTGAAGGAAATTTGATAATTGTTTAGAAATTTTCTTTCGTAAAATTAAATACTGTATTCCTATTTCGGCAACTTCTCAATTTGATAAGGCTAATTATATTAATTGTAACTTAAATCATATAAAGACCTCCTGTAAACCTTCAAAAACTTGATTATGCAACTCTGTTAATGCAAGCCAAACATTTTAAACTTAACGTCCACCAGCAAAAGCAAATTGTTCTATTTTAGGCATACATCAGCAGAGAATGGCTACACTGCATAGCCTCTATAAGATATTATTGTGCCTTAAAAATTACAGCCTATCAGTAGGTACGTTGCAGTGTACATTCATACCTACTTAATTACTTAATTCAAAGGGCAGGATAAATTTAATTAAAATTATGTTAAGTATTTAATGACTTTATTTAGAACGCTGAATTCTGCTAGCGTCGTAAAGTAGTATCAAAGGATAGAAAATATTCCATACGATCGTAGACCTGTTGTAACAAGAGCTCTGAATTTATAGGCATTCCTATACTTCATCAATGCAGTGAGAAATGGTTATGTATGCGGAAAGTCTAAGGCTTGAACAAATATGAGTCAGCAGTGAATTTTTTAATTTTCATTTTTGCTATTGGAAGCTATTAAAAAATACACGTAAATTGTTGGATATATATCACTCCAAGCTGTTCAAACCATTTTTTCTTGAAGTTTCGCATTCTTACGGATATGGGAATGTAAAAAATTGACTCCACAACACGAAACGTGAATCTACATACTAGATGTGTAGTGTCAATAAACACATAATATTTTTTTCAAATCTTAGTCTTACAATTGTCTACCATGGCGGGGTGAGAATACCCGTAGGCTATATATACATATTGGCATAATATAGGACCCCAAAAACTAAACACAGTTATTACCTACAGGGCAAAATTAAAATACATCATTGCATTGATTCACTTTTATGGGAATATACGGATTGGTTATTAGCTAATTAATAAGCTATTATAAAACCAGGCTGGCTTAGAACTGCAGAGGTTAATTTTGTCATTTTTCTCTCTCCTGTATTGTAGTATACCCACTGCGCATGCGTATCTGATAGAGGCAGGGGCTTGAGGCAAATGAAGTCTGATCTCTGATGAATCAGTAGAATTCCAGGATTCGGTAAGCTAGGTTAGATAGTACAGTACAATGATCCACGCAGGCATATGGACAGTGCATGGGGGTTTCCGGGTGTGAAGTAGGCTACAGCCTACAGTAAAGTTGCCCTAGCAACCTTACATCTACATCCGTTCATATTTGCATAAATAAGTATCTACAGTATGCATTTTGAATTTACATCGTGATAGTACACTGGCGTAAGTGATGCTAATCTATAACTGTGTAAGTGCTTCTTTCTACAGTCTACACCTGTATTAAGCATATCGACACTGAGCCTAAACGCAGAAATAACGTTTAAATAATTTTTGACTATATATATCAAATAGGACAGTACGGTATAATACCTACTTATTATTGTTATTTTATAGTGTAACACAAGAAAATCCTTTTTTAACTTGTCTAAAAAAATCCCATGAATATTTTACGTAATATGTAGCGTACCCATATTACCAGTAGGCCTATGACTGAAACACTGGAAAGGGCGTAATTTCCCCTCCAAGACCATTTGTGTGAAAAAAACATGGGAATGGGCATTCTCATTTAAACGTGGCTAAAATTAATACCTACTCTACCTAAAAAGCATAACACTATAAATTTTCATCTCGTAAATATCCATCCCTTATAATTATATAATGATATACAGTACATACATTTTTAGAATTTCATTATTGTGTACCCCTGAAAATGGCGAATACATTTACTAGAAGAGCCGAATACCCCGTAAGCTATGTTATATAGTTATAGGGTAGGACATACTGCGAACTCCACCCCCCCCCCCTTTCCGGTCAACTTAAACGGCAGAAGTCTTGAAATGAACGGTAGCATTATCAATTATAGTAGGCCTATCAACACGCTAATAAGGTAGATGATAAACATTTACAGTAAATAGAATATTATTGGTAAACATTTTATTTACAAAAGATAACATTAAAATTATAATAAATTTTAACAGAAAACTTAACATTCATATTATAACTGGACATATTGCGGTATCTATATAAAACCCTTGTAACATGTAGTACGGTACGTCCCTACTTATAACACACATTACTATCTATAGTTATACATGCTATAACATGCCAGGTTCTTCTAACACTGCTGCGGTTACAATAATTTGCTGTCAAACACAGTACCTATCTGCCTAATATCTGCCTAAAGCTGTGTAAAGTTTGGAAAGAAAACGTTGCTGCCAAATGTACAAATAATTACCTTGGTACCTACTGGAGGTAAGCGAACATAAATTATATAAGGTACCTACTATACATTTGCTCACTAATTTCAATATAGGCCTACTCTAAGCTCCATGAAGGCAAGAACTTTAGACAAGCTAGAACTTGCTAATATAGTTTACAAGCTATATTTTTTAGTGCATGTGATAATAGTAAGCATTCTAAGCAACGAAATGTATTTACAAAACTAATAATTTTATTTGTACTTAACAATAGTATAAGTTATGTGACCTATGAAACTAAACTATTTTCACCTCCATTAGGTTTGCCATAACGCGAATAACTACTAGCCATTAATAAACTGCACTCATTTCCTTTATTAAGGACTAATAATTAACCACAGCTAACGCGGTAGTAATAATAATCAGTGCCGTATTTGCTGAATAGGTATACATACGATGGTATGAGACTAGTTGATTGGCTTGTAACTTTTTCCAACTTCAACTCCACATCGGTTTGAGTTCCATGCCCTGCTAATTAAGCCAATGTTCTTCTACCTCGCTCCTGTAAAGTCTTTGATCTCCCCAACAAGGAGCGTCTTTTCTTCAGTACTCCGTCCTGATCGCTGACTTTCAGATTCTGGGTCTAACCTACTGATAGGCTGAAAACTAGAAGACAATTTAGGTACATTTATAGGCTGAGATAGACTTGATGTCGAAAATGTCCTTTGCTTTTCGTCAACAGCTGCATCTGACCGTTCATGGTTGAGAGCGAGGACCTTACTAACGATATTGAGATCTTCTTGGGCTGGACCAGTACCAACTCCCGATTGGAATAACAGCTGAGCCAGCTGCTGTTGTGGAGACCGCCGGAAAACTTGTTGTCTGTATACAGCGTCGGGAATAGTTCTGTATTGCTGATCGTTGAATCCAAAGTTTCCGGTAGATCCAAACCCTTCTTGTCTGTTGGACCTTACGTGCTGTTGAGTTGGTTGGAACTGTTGAAAAGGGTTCGGGTTGATGGCAAATCCTATACTTCGTTGAAAGGTGAGATTGGGAGGCTGCTGTCGCTGAGCTCGAAGTTGGTCTGGCCCTTGTCCTGCCAAAGAGCGCAGCCGTTCTTCATCGAAATCTCTTTGACGGTTTAGCTGTTCCAGCTGCCGAAAGCGGGCTTGCTCCTCAAGTTGCCGCAGACGAGTTTGTTCGGTTACTTTTTGATGCTCTTTAGCCTGTTCGTTAAATTGATTCTGCTGGTGCCTTGTTTGTTCTGATGGCTGTTGCACCACAATTGGTGATTGGAAACGTTGTTCGTTTTGCAAAGGGAGAGTAACTGCTGGAATGGTAAATGTAGTTTGAGCTGTTGTGGAAGATATTGCAGTCAAAGGATGGGAAGTTGACGAAAAACTTTGTATAGGGCTGGGTGTTGAGGAAACTACGTTCTCAGATGGGATGACGGGGTTTGAAGTGAAGGGTGGGAAAGCTGTTGATGATGGAAAGTCCACCGCGGGATTGGAATTAAGGTGTTGAGAGCCCGGTGTAACTTCTCCAGAAGATATGACCGGCTGCTGTTGACCTTGCGCTTGGAATGCTGAAGCCGGTTGAAGGCTTGGTAGTTGTTGCTGACCATTATTAACATCAAATTGAGTAACCTGTGGCTGCTGAACAGTGTTTGCATTGGTACCAAACGGTCCTACACTTGGTTGAAATGACTGAGAAAATTGGCTCTGAATAGGAATCTGTTGAACAGAAAATTGATTTTGAGGAAGGCGGAACTGATTTGAAAACTGCTGGCCAAATCCAAAATTACCTTGATTCTGCTGCTGAAAGGGAAATTGTTGAAAGTTTTGCTGCTGCTGTTGGAATAGTTGACCGCTGAGAGTATTTTGTGAAAATTGTGGTTGAATAATCTGCTGAAACTGCTGCTGGGGATTCTGTTGAAATTGTGTTTGCCGTTGAAAAAGTGGTTGCTGAGCCTGTTGCAAGATTTGTTGTGAGACTTGTAAGGGTTGAGATTGAAATTGAAACTGTTGTTGAGCTAGTTGTGCTTGCTGTTGGAACTGTTGCTGGTTCGATTGGGATACCTGTTGAAAATGTTGAGAAACTTGCTTATATATTGGAATTATGCTATGGGGGGTTCCTCTGGAATCTTGATGAAGAGTGAAAGCTGCTACCAAGGGTGCCTTGAAAATATCGACTTCATTCTCAGATGCTACTTTTGTGGTTGATTGGGGCAGATTTGGTGTTTTTGTCGATGCCTCTATTTTAACTTGTTTCACCTCTTTGTCATCTGAAATTAGGTTAGTTTCTATGTCCAACTCTGAAGCTTTCTGGATTTTAGCTTTGTCGCCATCTAATGGTGTAGGGGTTTGAAAAAAGAAAGTGTCTTTGATTGTTACTGGTAGTGCAGTGTTTGTATCCGGCAGAGTTGTAGTTTCGTCCGGCTGCACTGTGGTAATGGATGCATCAGCATTTGGGAAATTGGTTTCTTGAACGCTCAAAGGATTGGGTGTGGGGTAAGTAGAATCAGCTGTATTTTGAATTTCATCCTGTGTTATTGATTGAATTTCGTCTTGGAATTGTGAGTCACCATCATTTGCTGCCCCAATGTTTTGGTCACTTAAGGCCCTTGACTGGGCTGCGGAATTTGCAGCTTCCTCTTCGAGTCGCGCTTTTTCCTGGGCTTCTTCTTCAAGCTCTGTGAGTGCTTTCAAAAGAGCTCTCCTTAAAATCGGGTCGAGTCTGACGGACTTATGGTTGGCAAGCAGGGCATTCGCATCGGCAGTGAAGTCAGCACCAACAATCCCCGAGAGTGTGAGTACAGTGAAGATCCCTTTCTGAAAAAAAAAAAAAAAATTATGTTATTGATGTATCGCACATTGAGCTTATTCAATTGTGACGTCTCATTTACCGTGGGACTAGGCTACTGATTTTCACTACAGCGCATATTGTTTCCATTCCCGGTTGCATACCGAAACCATTTTAGGCTAATGCAGAGGGGCAAAAGAGAGGGGTAAAATGAACCCATTGCTGACTGCAGTAGAAATCAATGGCAAGACCATGTTAAGAAAAAAATTTCCTAAACTTGGCCAGTACATTATCTTGTAAAAAGTTTATACGACCCATTGTTATGTACGTGTCTGAGCGCCTTTTCCATTGATTGCCCAATAAACACGAATACTACTTGTAGGCAATAACTGATATTGGCACCACGTATCGCGAATGACCTACGACCCAAACTAGAAACCTATACGGTACGATACCAGGTATTCCCTCTTCCGGTTTCCTTCTTTGTCCCCACTAGGCATTTTTATGACAACACCTGAAGCTGATGTGGTTCCTTTAAATCCTCATATGGACATAGCACCTAGCTCAACTATAGACAGATTAATATGTTTGTTGCTGTATAATATTGTATAAGTCTATACATCTCCGAATTTAACCTATGACCTAATACATCACAAGGCAATCATAGAAAGTTTTGAACTAGATAGGGACAATCTGAAATTGAGCCTTTACAATGGTTTTGGGTCTATGTCTAAGTATCTACATTACAATAACCGAAATTAGAGGTTTCAGAAAAAAAAACTGGGCTTGGCGGGAATCGAACCCATGATCTACGCCTATCCGTAAGGCCGTGGCCAGAAATTTTTTCGGGGGAGGGGGGTCCATCTGACGTCACCGGAAGTGAGGTAACCTTTAATAGGTATATGTTTAAAACTACATTCTATTTAGTGTATGCTGAAAATATTTCCAGACCCCTGGACCCCCCTCTGGCTACGGCTATGCCTATCTGGAACAGCGTCTTAACCGCTGGACCACATGTCCGACAAGTCCAGTGTCTTCTTAATCCTTTACTTATTGGCAAGGTCGTAGCCAATGGAGTTCATGGGGGTTCAAACCCCCCCCCCCCCCCCCGGAAAAAATTCTGGCTACGGCCTTGCTTATTAGTTTTACAATATGCTGCATTGCCTGTACGGCAATACTCTAATATGTTTGTAGGCTATAGATTTATTTCAATCTTATCTTAGCTGACAGAACAAGGTACTCGACTACCTAGGCAGACTATTTATTATCGGAATTTCAGGCAAGAGCTGTGTTCATTTTGAACTGTCTAATTACAGGCTAGTTATTAATAGGCTAGTTATTTTAGTTTAAAAACCGTAGTCAACAACCACAGAAGTTGCCGGCCTGTATATTTCAGTAAATTGAGTAAAATCTTTTTATGTATAAGGTATACTGTAGCCATGGCCGTGCCCAGGGGGGTGTCCAAGGGGTCCGGGCCGCCCCCCTCCCCCGAAATAAATTTTCGTATGTAAATCTGTATTGTTTGCAGAATTCATCCATTAATTCATTACATAATTCCCCCCCCCCCCCCCAGAATCAAAACCTGGGCACGGCCTTGACTGTAGGTATACTGTATATAATCCATGGTCTGAGTATTAGCGTATTTGGGATTAGCACCGTTTGCCTCTTTACTTAGTAGGTTTGTTTTCAATAAAATATTGTTCGCATCAGCTTTAGAGTGCCTGTAGCTAGATAAGATTTGACTTTGAAGCTCAAGTACCACCAGAGTCGTATTACATTTCAACGTTACTTCTTTACGTTCTTAATGCTATATAAAAATCAAAATCATATCTACTTCTGCGTTAAAGTAGCAGAGGCAGAGTTTTCTATTAAAAAAATATCTTTCAGGCATTATAAACTATTTTTAAATGTTTATAAAAGTAAAAGATATGCAAAATTTGGTGAACCCGGATGACATGCGGCCTGAAGTAAGCCAAAAATTATGTATAGAGGCTGATAATAGGTCTAAATAGTATTTGCATAAAATATTTCATAACTAAGACAGCCATTGATGAATTACGTTCCCAAGCCAAATTATAAGGTTATTAATGTGGCGTTTGAGATATTTTATGCTCCCACCTGAAATTTTAATAACCGAGTGTAGGCGCTTATTATTAATTGACATTGTGTTCCCAGGGATGGTTGTGGTATCGGTAACCAGGTAGGACTTTCTCCAGCACATGACGAGTACACTTCAAACAGATTTATCTGTCATGCCACTTGTTGCTGCCTTCCGTCGGAGTAATCCATTCATTATCTTACGGGAAGGCCAACTGTTATTACTTAAATTGACGGTGCGCATGATGCATCACATTGTTGCAGTCGTATAGGTACATATCACCATGGTCACCATAAAATCGTCACCCTAAAGTCAGAAGGGCCTAACCAACGTTTTCGGGGAAATTGACTAATGATCAGATACGTTCTTAATGCAATGAAAATCAAAATCATGCCTACTTCTGTCACCACATTGTTGCATTCGTAGGTATATATCACCATGGTCACCCTAATGTAAGAAGGCCGTAACCAACGTTTTTGGGGAAATTGAGTAATGATCGGATTTCAAGGCCGTACCCAGGGAGCGGGGGGTCCAAGGGGTCTGGATCCCCTCCGAAATAAAAGAGTTTTACACTAGATAGACTTTCAACAATAAAATACGTAAAAAATAAATTTTAAATAACTCAACTCTTTGGCACGGCCTTGATCATAATTAGTGACCTTGTAAGTTTTACCTATGCATGTGCCGAAAAAAAATCATACTTAAAAAATAACGTGGAATTTTCAATTAGGAGGGTGTATCTGACTGTTTGTACTTTGTTAAGAGCAAACGCAATTGTGTCGAAATTTTTTTTTTTGACTTCTGACTTAAGGGTTATATATATATTATATAAATATATTATATATATATGTTTTGAATATTTCCACCAATACTGAACTGGTCAAAACCGGGCGAGTTTGGTAGGCTAGCACTTAATTCAACCTCTTTTTTGAAACCTTGTCTTATAGGGTTTATAGGAAGAATACTCTGTAAAGACGGAAAAACAAGCTTATCTTATATTTATTTTACGCACGACACTCTCCCGCGTCCGCCTGCTGTAAACGGGCTCAGTAGTTTTCTACTAAGCAAACTGCATAGATTGAAAGCCTAACATACAGTATCTTGTTAATTGTTCATGTCCTATGTTTATGTGAGGTATATTGGACTAGCATGCAAAATAACATTTTAGCAAGGTTGCAATTGAAACGCCTAGAGGCCAAGGGGTGCAAGTGACAAAAATAGTCATTTAAGAGAATTAAGGCTAAAGTTTGTAACTCAAATAAAAATTTAGGCTACAGGTACAGCCATTTGCCACGAATTCTAATGTAACATTCTTGATATAAAGGTTTTAGTCAATAATTTTATAGAAAGAGCGATACGAGTGTACGTCGGTCAACATTTTCTGCATTATAGTTATTTTAAGTAACCATTTACCAATGCATTATCTTTATACTTTCCAGAGTACCGGCCGAATTCTTGCTCCCCCCCCCATAATTTTTAAAACTCGGCGTCCCTGAAGAATTACAGTTTTGTGCACTTAACTCCAAAATACAAAACAAAAATGTCTTGCACCTCAACCCCTTGCCTTCTATAAAGGCGCTTCAATTGTGAGTAATGCAGTTTAGATTGTTTTCCAGGTAGCACATTGCAATGTTCTAATATAGTGTAAGCTGCATTCTTCAGTATCCAGCATATTATACGCTATTTACTCTCAATGTCTGGTCGGTAAACACGATTTACCAACACTCAGGTATAGTACATGCACTTAACCATAATGATCAATGTTCTGAAAGAGTATGTATGAATACAGTTAGAAGAATGATGATTGCATATTGCTATACAAATCAGATCATGCAACAAGTTTGAAGTGATATTGTCAATAAATGGTCTGTCTGAATAATACGCCGTTATCTCTTGTGTCCAATAAGGACTATAGTTACCATAGCGACACATATTTTAATGCATATACTGTATATCCATGATTTATAACGCTCTTCAAACAATATGTGTCATTTATGCGTGTAACGCATTTACCTTAGCGTAACTACTAACTAGGTTAGCCTGTTTTCGTTTTATTTTTAACTTTGTACACCACACTTGGACTCAGATTAGAAAGTCCTACACTTCCTACAGTTTCTGGTCATACTTCGGAGGGCATGTAAAGCAGGCGGTCCCGGGCCTTCCTATTTGAGTGTAAGAGTGGGCTTGATAGCCCTAACTCCGCTAGGTTGGCTTAGTAATAGAACAAAAAGTCCTTATTTATTTATTTAGTTATTTAAAAGGCTAATACAAAAGATTTTTTTTCTTCATAAGGTGCTAATGAATAGACCATGTTTATAAAGAACCTGGTTTAGTACAGAACTTCTGGCTTGAATATCTCGTATATAATCGAGTTTAACTGTATTAACTTGACCGACTTATTTCGGTGGGCGGGAAAATATTTACAATACATATAATACGTAATACATAATGTATATCACAGCATGACCCGACAACAGTCTGACTAAGTTGGTGGAGTTAAGTTTTATGAACTAGAACTGTACGGTATTTGAATTTAATAACAACGAAAATGGGTACCAGGAAGGCCTCTAAACCAGCTGAGGGTAGGTACGGTACCTATTCAAAGGTGCAGTGCAATCATCGATACAATAGTGGCGAATAACCACAACCATGCTATTCCCTACGTGTATGTACGATGGGTAATGTACTGCAAGTAGCCAGGTAGCCTATTATAATTTGAAATTGCCATGTTACATGAATCATATTGAGTCTTGCTAAGGACCATGTCGGTCCCAACTGTTAATTACGAACTCCCTTATAATTTGGCAAACCCTAATTCAATTCAGTGCACAAAGGCATATGGTAACAAAGTGCCATATTATTATTAGGACTACTCAATGTTCGCCGAACTGTAATAATAGGCGTGACTTCACACTACACAATTGGTGTCATCATTAAAATAATAATAATCACAACGATTAGATAACTGGTTTAGACCCCACCAGAGGCAGAATAAATACTAAACTTAATACTGTTGATTATGAGACAATCAGACCACCTCACAGTCCATTTTTCCATTTTCCTATTTTTCCTTTTTCCTTTTTCCAAAATCCAATTTCAAAGAATTTCAGAGGAAATAATAATCTCAGAGCTTCCAAAATATCAAATCCCATGGAAGCAATGTTCCACTACAATTTGATTGACAATTATGTGACTGTAAGCTGTAACTTACACCAGTACCAATTGGGCATAGTCTTGGAACTCTTTCTATCAGTGTTTGCTGTAAACGAAATCGTCGGAGCCGTTTTTGGGAAAACATTTATTGTAGTTTCTGGGGCTTTTTTGCGGGATAAAACCCCCCAAAATGAAGTTATGAAAAAAATGAAAATATGAGTCCTGAACAACATTTTTGTGAACCTACCGTATATGCTGAATTTAATCAAAATTTATTGATTAGTTTGGTCCTAAATGGAGTTACAGACCGACAGACAAACCGACATGCCGACAAACAGACCTACGACTTTCTTGGGTTACTGGGACCACAAACGTGTAAATCTTTTGGAATCTCGAAATTGATAATTTCGAACAACACAATCACTTATCACTTCACTTATAGAAACGTATAAATAGGAAAGCAATAAGAGAGTATGATGTGCTCATGAGTCATTCCCGAGCTGGGCTAAATCTCGCTTACACCTGTTACATATAGAGTCAATGGTAAGCTTGTCCCAGTTATAATTACAAAGACTTTCAAGGCCAGAGTTACGCGACGTAGGTAGCAGTAGAGTCCGGGAGAACAGGCCGTGGTCGTTCTAAAAGCTTACTTCCAAGTTAGTCCATTTTCGATTGTAGCCGGTAATGGTTGACATCAAGGACATATACCACAGTATCAGTCTGTCATTGCCGGTAGCCAAACATTCTTGGGTAAACAATACCAATAATGGGCGAGTTTAAATTGGCCACTAAACAAGGTCTACGTCCATAAAAAGCTCTTCAAATAATAATGATATGTTCATATCCAATCGTCAAATTGTGAATACCTTCAATGTACTAATATTTCCAAAAAAGCCTGGCAGAGTTGAAGGCAGGTAATTCTTATATTGGATGGAATTTTTTTGGTGGGTGAAAATTGACCATGTTAATTATACGAATCATTAGCAGCCGGGCCTAATTCACGACCCATGGTGGTCAATGTTTCATTAGCAGCACGTGAAGACTGGAATAACGATTAACTTGTTTGCAACTGGAGAAAATAGACTTTTTACTACTTGGATTTCTCTAAATCGTGCAAATGATAACATACTAGATTGACCAGCTCTCGAGGTGGGTGCATTTAGTAAATTTTAGTCAAATTATTGTTTGTATCATCTAATAAGAGGGACTCAGATTAATCATCTGACAATTCGGCTCCAAAATCTCTTAAATTTGTCTGTTTCCAAGCCTAAGTTTCATCCTCATCCGATAGCATGGATACATTTCTTTTTGAATGTTTTGGAAAAGTAAAAGATAGCAAGAAAAAATACTCGGGGAATGGATATAAAAGCCTGAATAGAGTCATAGGCAGCAGAGGTGAAGAACTATAACGGAACTAGAAGACCTAAAAGAAATCTTGCTAGACATAAGGTCGTAAGAAGAGTAGATGAACAATGTATAATGGCAGATAAATGATGTACCTTTGTCTAACCATTGAGGCCGGCAGGGAAATTTAATTAGGGAAGTAGCCTATAGACACGCCATCGAATTATAGACAGAGGGATCATGACAGCTAGGAAAATGAAATGATGTAACCAAATAATCCTCGAAAGGGAATAATTTAGGATTAAGCCTAGATTACCCAGGCCTATTACTTTCAGGCAAGTCATAAATTGAGCCGCCTCTATTGCTTCAGGCAAATAATGAAAGTGGAATTTAGTCTCCACAAATGAAGGCTTAAAACATGTAAGCCATTTTATAATAAGCCTATAGCATACGCTTAGTGATACTGACATACTATAGGCAGGGTATAATGCTAGGGATGCTATAGGTATAATATAATACCTAACCGTTTGGGTTGGCACGGCTGATAACCGACAGGACCACAGAGGGTTCAAGCAGTGCACTTGTACAGGCGAAATTAATTGTAAAGTTTAATATTTCATTTTCACTGTCATATTTATAGTGTGAAATACTGAAAAATAAGTTTTAAGCTTCAGCAGTTTAAACATTGAGAACAATTTCTGTGATAGCTGACTACTACCCCTCTGACATCGATCAAGAGACTGTCTTTCATACTCAGATTTCCCAAAAGTAATTTCGATTTAAACGCGGTAAGAAAGAACTTCTTGCGGTTAATACATAGTGCATTGTTTAACCTGAGTAAATAATGGAACAATGGACAGACTGTCGGCAGCCCTGAATTTAAATAAATAGGGCCTTTTTGTTTATTACTAAGCCAAGCTAGCGGAGTTAAGCTGAGTTAAAGGCTATAAAGCCCTCCCTTATACACTCAACAAGGAAGACCCGGGACCGCCTGCTTTACAAGCATGGCCAGAAAATGTAGCAAGTGTGGGACTATATACCTTGATTATGTAACTGTTTAAGCTTCCATGCAAATTCTTATCCACAAAATAAGGGCGATGTTGCAGGTCGACGTTATGCGCTGTGCATCGGGCACCATCTGTCTAATATGAATTATATAGTAGGCTACAAAACATACCAGAACCAGTTTAAATTATATTCACAACTACTTGGCTAATAAAAGACTGTTAATGAGTCTTCAAACAATGACCGTTCTCTACCAAGCTGAAAATCTTGTTTGTATCAATATCTTCTTCCGAGTAACCTATTTAACCGCACATTGTATGCAGCCAAGAAATGAGAAGAAGTGAGTATAATACGATAACCATGGGAAAATACCAGTCACTGAGCTCCTCCAACGGTTTTATGGTATTTTATGTTAGGTCAGAAGGGCGTGGGGTCTACAGTAAGAACATGTAAATTATGTAACCCAGTAGGCATGCGAGCCGAACCACAGACCGAGCCGAATGCGACTTGGCTTGGCCACCAGGGGCTGAAACCGTGTATCATTCTTGATGATGAGATAACGGATGGCCTCCGGAAGATGACGGCGTATTATGGTAGTAACTTACCATCGTATTGGGAAGGTGTTAGCGACCGTGGTGTCTAGGGAATAGGGCAGGAGAAGGACTATAGAAGAGATATTTTATGTGCGCTGAATTATATTTACAGAATTAATGCAACAAATATGAGTGTGGGAGTATATACTCCAGCTCAAGTCCTCACGATCGAACATAGCAGCCGAAAAAATAAAATAAAAAACAGGTTTGACCCGAAATTCCAAGAATCCAGGCTCAGGGGAGGAAAACGGTTTTGACCCCCTGTTGCGTCTAGTGCGCCATTAGCTCGTTATCTTTAAGAACTATTAGTGCCATGTTGGTAGCAAAATTGGGGCCACGGAAGGTATGATAAGAAAATGATATAATATGAAGGTATACAGGCAACTACAGTATAATATGATTGTGTTGCCGCAGTTGGAGCCATGGTAACACGCGTCATGGTTGAAATAAATAAGCCTCCACCGGGGTTCGAACCAGAAGGTGCACCCAAGCGGAATAGATAAGCGTCCACATGGTAAACTCATTGGGTATTGTACTATATATTTGAGGAAATAAAGAATTATTGCAATTATTTAAAAATTATTTAAAAAAAAAAAAACTACAAAAAATAATAAAGCGGCAAAAAGTTGTGACCGAGATTGAGCTTGGAGCTAATCAGTCATATTAAGGCCATTTAGATTGCGACTTATTGCGCAGAAACTTTGTGCGCCGATTTTTCTGGATTATACATTTCTTCTTCATTTGTCGCAATTTCATTTTTTATGTTAGAACCCTGCAAACTCGATCACATTTCCTTTGATATTTCCCCACATTTCCCCTTGCATTTCACTGTTATCGGACTTACTTAGTGGCAATTCCACTTAGCTGGCATTCAATTGAACTATTCGTTCAGCTAAGCTCATTTGGACTGTTTATAGAATAGCGCTATTTTTAGCGTGCGCGGAAGCGCACGAGCCAAGTTCCAATACCCGCCCGGTGTCTTGGCTGCCGCCCTACCGGTGCGAGACACACACACGAAATGTGATTGCATTAGATTACAATCAAAGCTACAGCAGGTAAAGGATAATAAAATTTGCAACCACAATCCATTCTATTCATATACCATTTGCATGCATCCGTCGGGGTCATTAGGTGACTTTGCAAATCCGGACGGAAACACTGGACAAGCCAACGAGGGTTGACCTTTCACCTTGGCTTCCAAATTTACACAGACAGCCCACACATCGACATTTCTCCATTGAAGACAAATGAGGTGGCCGAGAGAGCTCAATACCGAACGCTTTAGGCCAGCTGAACGGTCAGTTAGCCTGGAGAAACCGCCACCTGGGGGTCAAATCGTGCACAAACCACAAGGAGCACTCTACTGTACGTACTATTTAATTACGGGTTACGTCGAGAAAAGGACGTGATATCCATATAAAACCATTTACACTACCAATTCTTAATTCTTACGTGAATACCGATCCATATAAAATCAAAGCAAGAAAAGAGGCAAAAATAATAATCAGGTTCGACCCCCTCCGAAAAAAAATCCTAGTTACAGCCTTGCCTATAGGCCTACGTAGCTAATGTTCATTGTTCTGTTAAATAACTTAACTTGGCCGTTTTCTTCTACTGCATTCTTATGTACTTATTCACAAACTACTGTACAATATGTAGATACAATTAAGTAACCTCTCAAAAATAGTGATTTTGCACATTTTTAATTGTAGTGGTTCATATACACGTATTTTCAAAGCTTGTCCGAGGTGGCATAAGAGCATAACAACTGTCTCCAGTCAAACTATTCCGAGGCTCAACACTCAGCAGTCAGCAGTGCGCCTTAAAATTGAACATAGTAATACTGTTGATAAGAAAATCGTCCATTCAGTAGACGACAGTTTTCAATCTGCATAAATTCCATACTATGGCATTTACATAAAGACTTTGCAATCAAATGTTGACAGTTCACATAAATTCAGTTCAAATCTATATCTAATACGTTTACCAATGATTTTCTTCTTCTTCCTCTTCCCTCTTTTAGTGAGGGGGTTGCTCCGTACCCATTTTCTGAACTTGAACTTGCCCCGGTCGGACGTTAACGCCTTGAGCTTGGCCATTGTTTACCCTCTTGCTCGGGCGAGTTGTTCAATCCTTTCCTCGAGGGTTGTCCTCGGTCTGCCGATGGGTCTTCTACCTTGTGGCCCTGCTTCCACCAACCTCCGGGTGGTCCTATTCTCACCATTGATTTTCAAGGCTTGTAATTTGGCTATACCTACCTCTTTTTGGGCGCGGGCCCCTATAAGGAATTTTCGTACGTGGGAGACTATACATAGGTTTGCTTGGAGGTAAGATTGATGGTTGAGTATAAAAGAAGAACTGTATACAGTTAATTGAATTGAGCTAGTAGTGACAATTATAAAATCAAGACATTATCAACGAGTAATTTATTAGTCAATTTGATGAAACGAAGGTAAATAATGAGGAATTATTATTTAATAAACTATCAGTGATCGGGCCAAGTCATTTGCCATGGTAATTGCTATGTCGCAGCTCGTAATTGTCCCTCCAGACCACCAATCAACTCTTCTCAACAAACATCTCCGCCTTTCAAATCGTTCATCACGGATCGACCACTTAATTACATTAGTATTACAGTATTAATAACATTTTTTATTTAATCCACATTATTTACAATTACAATAGAAGCGCCAAGAGACCAATGGGTGTAAGTGACAAAAAATAAATATTCGAAATAATTGAGGCTAATATAATAACGAAGGCTTTCACGGGGACGGAAGAATCCGGGCTAATAGGCCGTGGTCGATTTGAAAGTAGGCTTCCAAACGTACGCTGATGTTACTATGTACGTGTACGTAGTTTCACTGAAGATGTCGACCGCAGTTGTTGACGAAACATTTGGAAGCCTACTTTCAAATCGACCACGGCCTATTAGCCCGGATTCTTCTGTCCCCATATCAATTGAGGCTAATGTTTGTAACTCATTTGAAAATGTGCAGTTAAACCACTTTTCCATGAATTCTAGGCTCTAGCATTGTCAAAAGGACAGGTCCCCATGTCCCTGTTGGTTTCTGGATAGAGTAACAGCATGGTGCACTTACTCCAAAATGCAAAAAATGTCACTTGCACCCTTTGGCTTCCAGGCTCTGTAATGATCATTTGTAGTGGTCCTTTTGAGTACTGTATTCACTTAGTTACATAAATTAAGATTTTTTTTAAACAAATGCCGTTGTAAAAGTGGCGGATTAACATTATTTAACCACAATTTAACCCATTGACATAGTATAATTTATGAACTATAAAAAATGTATAATACAGAAATTACAGCAAGTAGGACTAGTAGGAGGGGGAGGGGGCATTGCTCTGAGTCCCGGGAATGAGGGGCTCTCTGGCGTCAAATAAGACGTGTTTTTGGCATCATTGAGCACTCAGTGCAAAAATAAACCAGCATGCCAAGCTTTTAGGGAGATTCATCTACCTATTGAGATGGCGACCGATGTTCGACTTTCGGAAAATTTCTTCACAACTTTTCATTTCATGACCCCCTGAACCTAAAACCACCCTCCGTTCAAAATTTTATATATATATATATATATATGTATATCGATTTTAGGAAACACTCTACCTTCCGTAAATATTATCCGATTTGGATGAAACTTGGCACAAAAATTGATCATACAAATGCCTTGATCGAATTCGTTAACCAGCTAGATCCGCTATTATATATATATATATATATATATATATATAAGATGGCGGCCGATTGAAAACTTATATAATTCATATCTCAGTCAATATTGGTCGCAGAGGAATGAATTAAAATTTGACTGAAAGATCGTATTATTATCTATGATAATGGTAATCTACACTTTTTACGACAAATTAACGATTTCAAGATGACGTCCAGTCAAAGTAAAAATAATTTAATAAGTAAAAGTTCATAGTCGTCATAGTTTGGAACACAAGAGTGTTTTGTGTGTTCATGTTGTGATCGGGAAAATAATGAAGTTTTTTTATTTTCTATTGCACATAGCGTCAGGGGCGTAAAGTTGGGCGGGGGGGAGGGGCACAGTACAACTTGCCCCCCCCCCCCCCCCCAGCTCCTTTTGGCTTTACCCCCCCAGCTTCGAGCATTGTAAGACGCGGTTTTTACTTCATAGTCCCCTTTGCAGCAATATGAATATAAGCATTCTTTTCTTAGCTTTGTAAAATCTACAGCTATACTTTACAACTGTTAAAAAATGCGTAAAACTCTACAATTTTTCTATTATATTATCAATTTTTTCTTCAATCCTGCCTGATGACGTCATAAGGTCTACTTAGTTTTGCCCCCGCCATCATTCTAAAACTTTACGCCTCTGGGTAGCGTAGAGGAAAAGCAGCAGGGTCTGCGGAGTCTCCCTACACCTGATCGGCCATAGCCGAAAGGGATATTTTTAAGATATACTAGTAGAATTCTCTGTTATTGCTATTATTGTACAATATCATGTAGTTCATAAATGTAAAGTCGCCTACAAGTAGTGGACCACAATTACTACCTACCTATAGTTGTATTAATAAATAAATAAATGAATAATAACTTTTTGTTCCATTACGAAGCTAAGCAAGTGGAGCGACAGCTACTAGTATAAAGCTACACTCAACTAGGAAGACCCCGGACCGCCTGCTTTACATACAGGCGCGGATCTATAGCTATAGCCCCCCCCCCATTAGGTTCCTCAAAATGCGTAAAACCCCACTATTTCAGTCCTATTTTTCACAAAATTACCGTTATATTAATCTTAGCCCCCTCCTTGGTCTCATTCTAGATCCGCACCTGTTTACATACCCTCCAAAGCATGACCGGAAAATGATGCAAGGGTGGGACTCGAACCAATAAACTTTCGGGTAGAAGTCAGAGTCCGTATTACTACTTCAAATGTCCATTTATGCCCCCCATATAGCTGACTGTGGCCATTTGGTTTTATTATAGGCTATCTACATCAGTATTCATAATTATTCATTCATAATGTTATTATTTAAAAATTTCAGGAACAATCTAATACGTTTTTGGAGAAATTTTCCAATAAAAACGTCATTTTAATCAACCATTAATTAAATGCCAAAGAAATTTAATTGTTATTATTAGGTATAAATAAATAAAGACTTTTGTTTCATTACTAAGCCAACATAGCGGAGTTAGTGCTATAAAACCCTCTCTTACACAGAACTAGGAAGGCCCGGGACCGCCTGCTTTACATGCCCTCCGAAGCATGGCCAGATATACCGTATTCTACAGTAATAATATTAAAGCGACAGACAGACTTTGTGTGTGTGTCACATTTCGGAAAAATGCTTTTGCAAGCCACCTATTATTTATTTCGTGTTTATCTATATTAGTTGATACGATTTCAGGTACGACTACTCGTCGGTTAAAGTCAACCTGAAGAACCTGAACATACCTTCATACTACCCAATACGTCCTGTTGACTTTGACCATCAGTGCCGATATTCCGGTGATAAGCACAAAATAATGGTCAAACGGTGTTCGTGTGCGCCGTGCGCCACGATCCCGGCACTTTCAGGCTTGAGCCACACGTTTACAGATCGAACCACTTACCAACACTCTTTTCTAATAGGCCAATCCAATGAAAGAATGGGCGCATTGATTGAATTATTGTTGCAGTGCTCGCATGCTCATTTGCCTATGTAGGGACTAGTAGTAGAGTAATCCCTGCACATAAAAAAACATGCACACGCACGTATTCATGAGTAAATACTGTATATCTCACGGAATCAGACAAGTAAAATTAATAATGATTTGTTATTGTTATTGATATTTGATTATTGACTGGGTGACTAACTAGTTGAATCCGGTACATATTGTTATCGTGGGGGGCTTTATCAGCTGTCTTGCCTCAAAGTAAAAGTCACTCTCTTAATAAAATTTGTAAACAGTGTAATATATAAAATATTCTATCCTATCCCAGCAGAAAATGTAAGTACAACTAACCCTTTGTTAAATAGTAACACACCATTGCCACTAACTTTTGCCAATAGATTACCAGGAGTGAACATAATACCATTGAAGGTTGAGTAGTTGGAAAGCTTCCTTTTCAATCGGGAGAGCGTTAGTTCGAATCCTGAAGGGGATCGGATTTATCAATAATTCAGAGTATATTCTGCAAGAGCAATGAGTCAATCGTCCCAACAGCCCTTCTTAGGACCAGGCCTGATGATGGGAATGGCACCCATTGCCGAAACGTCAATGGGCTCCACCCTAATTGTGACTGTGAGGCCACTGCCTCTAATGACTATTAACACAGCAGGGGGGAATGTAAGTCCACCTAACCCTTTGTAAAATCTTTTGCGTATCCAACGGGGGTCAGGCCGTTCACTTTGAGAACCTCTGTACTAAACAATCAACTGCGAAAATTAGGAGACTCGATCTTAGATAAGGTACTTCTCATATGATCGGTGAAAGTGAAGATTCCATCGTGTTTAGCTTATAAGATGTAAACAGAACATTATGACATCTTTGGAGGTGCTCAATTTACAAGTAGGTACCTGGCCTGCCTAGGCACTTTCGTAGAAGGTGTAGGATCAGCTTATAAGGTGAAACTTTTATCTATAGGCCCATATTTTACCATTACCTACTCAAGGAGTTTTCAACTTATTTGAAGTATAGCTATCCTATAACAATAGTCTTAAATTTTCTTAAACCTGAAATATTACTACTAAAATCACACACAATAAATTTTGTGAAACTAAATTTTTCAGTTATTTTCATCTGTTTACAAAATAGTTTGATATATTCGCCTTCAGTCAATCTTATCTCACACTCATAGTTTCATATATTATTGTCACTGCAACTCGTTGTTCCTCTTTGACTTCAGTTGGGAAGGTCACCAGAGAAACAATGTTATTTCACATTTTGCACCTCACGTTTTTCCCGCCTACAATTCTTCTCTAAGCGGCTTTCTTTGACTCTGTATATGGTCATAACAGCCAATTCTCAACTCTGCCAATCTCAAGCTCGATACAAAGGTCATGCGCAGTACCTTCATTAATTTTGTCACGGAGTTTCTATTCTTCGCCGTTTGATGTATAAATTTTCACATAAAACCGACCAATTTAAGGCCTTTTTATTTTTCTCTCAAAAAAGTTGAGGTTCTATTAAGGTTCGAAATTTATAATTTTTGATTATGATTTGAATTATTCTATAATTGACCTACAATATTATTGCACCTACACGAATAAAAACTCTAAAAAGTATGAGGTGAGAAATGAAATTGATGTTGACTTAATTGGGTCACGAGCATCGAAGGACCAACAGTTACGTTCTTGTAATATTTTTATTTGATTAATATAATTTTCTCCATAGTTGTTAAGATTTCTAAATATACTAGAAATGGAGGAAGGCTGCTCTGCCACTCAAAGAAATAGGTACTCTTGACTTGAAGTAGAGGAACATCTTCGTTCCTCCGTGACTGCCCAAGGATACCATTGCATTGGTCTGCATGAAAGCAGGTGTTTGAGGTCTTAGAATCTTTTCAGATTTCTTACTGAGATTAACTTCAATGATGTTTTCCCATGGAAAGTCAATGGTTTACCATCTCGCAATGTAAATGAAAGAAGAAACACACAACAAGCAGCGCCCTGAATAACCCAATAATACCAATTCCATTTTCTCTAGCTAGATACACATATACGAGAGTTCGAAAATTTCAGGTCAAGTATTTCAATAATTATTAATAAACGTACAATAAGCAGTCTCATCCATTGTAATAGGCTATGTTATTAATTTATTATTATACAATTTTGCAAGTAATCTTAGTAGGTGTGTAAATGCAAGGCAAATCTGTAGAGTACCTACTTTTAAATTTAAATTAAATGATGATATCGGGCGCTTTCCAAATCTCATGGGCTTGCAAAAACCCATGGATCCTAAGCTCGATTCAATTCAAATTCAGATTATAGGCTAGTAGCCATTGCATCTGAGTTATTTTACACTCACCAAAAACAGTTATTAGTATGTACAGGGGCCAGCACAGGTCCAATCAGGATCGCAAGTGGGTAGAAAATCGAAGCATCGGAAGTATTTGTAATTTTGAGAATAGCCTGGCGAGGTGTAGCACCACTCTCCTGAGAACTCGTTGTCTACTCGGTCAGAGCTTTTGAACAGGTACTGGGTGAACCCTGCCGCCCCGACGCAGTGGGACCAGCAGTAGCCCCAATGGCAGCCAAACCGACCACTTGCTCCTCCCACGAGCAGTATAATTAGCAAAACAACTGTTACCAGCCTCATTGTACACGATACTAACTGTGCGTGGCCCAGTGAACTGAGACAATGTGGCGATAAACAAGTTCAGAGGTCATATCAGCTGGATATACATTTGGGTCGTTACGACAAACCAAGAGAAAATCGTATTTACTTGTGTTGAGCTTGTAACTTTTACGGTAATGTAGAGTGTCGGCTGCCTAATAATTGCAGTTATTTCCAAGACAGTATAAGTGAAGTCCATCTGACTGTAGCCTGAGTACTGTGCAGGTACCTATCAAAGGTACCTATCGTTAGTATTTCATTTAAGGTTAATTTGTAGAACACGTGGAGACGCTGGGAAGATAGCGTACACAACGACCTTGAAAAGTCCCGGTAAGGAAGGCTATTCCTTAAATCAACCCCGACTGGGAATCCGAGGGTGGCGTTACCTTTGGATGGCTTCAAATTGTGAAGCAATCCCTAGACATATTGTACATGAAATGAAATTTGAAAACACAGAACGGGGGAAGCATTGGGGGGGGGGGGGGCATGCTACATATTGGAATTGGTACGGCAGCCTATAGCATGGAACCCATGGAACCTTATTTGCAGCTGTGCATTTTCCGGGTTCCACGCATAGCCTACTTTATTTTTACGCTACATTAATGATTAGGAAAAACAGTAAATGATTACCTATGAAAAATAATAAAAATAATTCAAGTGCACAGTTTTCCCATAGCCGCACCAGAATGACCAGATCATAGAAATCTTCTGAAGTAGACACTATGCTGGGTTTGTTCACCGAACCCTACTTCTACAGCGGAAAACGCTTTTTATTCGGTCAATGAATTAATTTTGTCAACTTTATGACACCGGCTTCATAGCCTACAATGTTACCTCATTATTTTGTATTGTGATAGTCAAATATTATATTTCATGTATGTAGCGATTTCTTCGAATACCTTGTGAAATAAATATTATCTTATCTAAAAGATGGCGGCAAATCGTGAATTTAAGAATCATCCGTGTGTACTGGGCCTAAGAAAATGCGAGATTAAAAATTGAACACCGTTATCCGCACCTACAGTATAAGCGATTTCATAAGGCCGCTTTCACAAGGCGTCGCCTTGGAAATTTTTACACGAGGAGCATTGACAATGAAATTTTAATTTTTCGCTTTCGTACGACCCCTACATTCTCAGAATAGACGGTCGTTTACCCCGAAAATGAGAGTCCATTGGGGATAATCATTATAAACTAGAGTTTTAAAAAAAATTAAATTAATGCAACACTAAAATTCTGCAAAACACGTACTGCATTCGAAATATTTTCTTGAATTTCGGGGTGTAAAATACACTCCCCGGGTCCTTTTATAAAGCCGTGTCTGGCCTTCATATTATAGTGGAACTGTCTTCTTTAAACCAAACTTGGTTGCTCCTACCATGAAAGACTTGACTTTTGCCTCATGCGGGCATGCGGCCATGGCTGTATATTAAAATTGTTGGTTCATCTCATAATGCCACTACCAGCAATGACTTGTTGAAATAATACAACATTAGTGATTGGTTAGAATTTTATGAAATAACTGTCACATTTGCGTCACGCTTCGAGCACCTACGCCTACGATTGGACAGTCATATGTGGCCCAATGTTTTTCAGCACCATGATACAATCAGTCGAATTCATAAAAAGAATCATAGGCTTATACAAGTACTTTATTGGAGCATTTACGATTGTTTCTATTCATTTTACATTAAATTGAGCAAAAGTTTTTGCTTCAAAAGAAAAACGTTTTCATTACTGGACTCATAACTTCCTACCGCTTTCACTAGCGTTTCTCGAGCTTTTGCTCGTTGACTGGAATCTAATGCCAATAATTGAAGAAATTGGTTATCTTCTTCATCTTCTCTAAATGCATCTTCTGTCGAAGATTGGCGATCATCATGGCAATTTGGACCTTGCAGACTGTTACTCTAGAAAGGGAAGTCGTGCTTTTGCCAAACCACTGCCCCAGGTTTTTCAGCCAGCCCATTCTTCTTTTGCCCGGAGCCCTCCGTCCTTCTATCTTCATTCATGCAGAGGGCGATACTTTTCTTTAAACATGACTGAATTGGTTTCATGAATATTATGAAAAAGGTATATTAGGGAAAACGCAATTTGAACCATCGAACTGCAATAGACTGTTCAATTTATTACATTTTCAAACACAAATACGGTATTAATATTTGAATTCTATAATAAATAGGACTAGCCTACTCAGTTTTTCAATCTACAATAGCTGTTCAGCCTACTGTTAGACTTAGGAATGGCTTATTTATCGGCATCATTCAATGAGCCAGTTAATATAAGGGATGAATTTGTCCAAGATATCAAGTTATAGCCTAAAAATTAATAAAGTAATGTTGACCTTTAATAAAAGTAATAAGCAATGTCGTAATATTGGCTCAAGTCCCCTGTACATTTGAAGTAAGATTGAGAACAATCACTATAGGCCTCCTCAAATTTTAAACTACCAAATGAAACCAACATTTATGTAAAAGAAAATATAGTCCCTAAACCATTGCATTACTCATGGTTAATCTGTCCTTAATTATAGACTACGATTAGAATTTCCGTAAACAGATATCATCTTGGCCCAAAACATCTTGAGATGGCCTGTTGCATGTGTATGGGAGATAACATAGTCCAAAGTGGCACCCTCTATTGGAGTATGATTATTTCCTAGGAGCTCAAAGGTCATCTGGCGCCTAATTCACAACTTCATTGTGATTCTGACCAGGCAGTTCCAAAGATGATAGCAACTGTCCGTCATGCTGTCGCCCGTGGAATAGTCCACTCTTATTAATGGCACGCCATTGCAATTAAATACGTGTTTAAAACAGTTGCATAGAACAATGGCTGTTGGGTGATGACTGAATTTATTTAATTATTTACGCGTAAAGTCAGCAATATTTTGCTCTTCTTATGTAGGTCAATATATGAGATAATGGGCCAATTGAACAATACGTCAAATGTTTTATCACGTGAAAGGCAAAAAAAATGTTCCATCTACATTTAACGTATACAACAACGAACAGAAAATATCAAACAATAAAATTGGTCATTTAATTTGACTTTTATCCATTTTTTTTCCTACTGAGGGGTTACTATGGCGATAATTTTTAATCATAACCAGGGATTAAAAATGTAATCAAGATAATTTTATAATGTTATTGAAAATTGTATTGTGTAGATTTTTTACCCGAAGAATAAGTTAATACAAAACGGCGTAGCAGGCCCGTTGTACCTATGTCAATTTATAATGATTGGTTTATTTAAATTTTAATATGTACATAAGCATAATTACAGAGAAGTAATTATTCTGCACTGGTGCTAGGGTTGCAGGTATGTACATATAATTTTAATTTACACATCTTTTTCATAAAACTATTAACTGAACCGAACCTAATTGCTATATTGCACAAGGAACAAGTGCAGTTGTAGGTACCTACGGTATTTTGGGTAGGTTACAAAAATCTGAAATTAATAGGTAGTTCCCAAACAGTAGGTGGGACACAGATCAACAGATGCTTCACATTAGCACCTAATGAGTTAGTAAAAATCAGAGTCATCTTTTAAACTTCCTTTGAAGCACATCAGCAGTGCCCCTTTTTGCTGGATTCGATCAGTTAGAAGTTGTGTCAGCTGTCAGGTTCGTGATAGTACACAGCCCGATAGTTTTACCTACGGGATACCACTGTCGGTCGTGAAGTTATACAAGTAGGACAGCAAAGATACCAATAATCCTGATTCATGGTTGTTAGACCTCTGAATTGCAGTGCATTAGGAAACTGCAGCCGCCGCGCCGCGCCGCCCTGTAGCAATCACACCTGCAATAGGTTCGACATTCAACGGAGGAGAAATATTGACTGTTTGTCTGTCAATAATATGATTCAGTATTGCACTTAGGTAGACATAGTCAAGTATACCCCTCCCCCATGTGGTTAAGGCCGTGTCCCATCATCACTTTAAAATTATCAAGGAAGAGCCGTCCAGTATTCCTTACCGAGATTTTTCAAACAATGGTGAGACCCAGTCTAAATGTGCAAATTGCTACCGAACATGATAAGCTTGGGGCCCGTAGGAGGGCTGGGAGGCCGTAGCCCCCCCCCCCCCTCGAAATTGTTTGATTTTACACTAGGCCTAGAATGAATTGAACTTTCCGAACTTGCGACATTTCACTACATACATTGGGATCGAAGCTCCCCCGAAATAAAATCCTGGTTACGGGCCTGATAAGCTTGTTAATGTAATATTGTAGACCTATTATGAATAGGTTGATAGATAATTCCCAATAAAACCGTGATATGAAAACTTTTCCAATTTGCCATCTCTAGATATATTATTAACTGAATAATCTATACTGTACTGTGTGAAATGCTTAAAATAGAGCAAAAAATATTTCCTCTTTGGTATAATGGAAGTGATAACAGGCTAAAGGCTGTTCCCATCACCATTTGAAAATGCAAATTTCACTGCACGGAATAATGGACGGCACTATAATCTGCCAATGGGTGGCGGTGCCGTGCTGTATTCCTATCAGAGAATTTTCAAACGATGAAGGGCTCCACCATAAAGCTTTTCAGAAAATTTACCTTTATCTACCACTTGTAACTTTGCCAAGAGAAAGCCAACAGTCAGATACGTTGCATTATATAGGTATCGGCATTTTCTTGATAGATGACATTGGTAATTTGTATGGTATTGTTACCAGGGAGATGTAATTGACGCGGTTAGCAAATTACATTGATAATATTAGCTTTCATCCTGGTGTGGGAACATCTGCCTAATATCACCCGCTGGTGAAACTCTTTGCCGGCAATGACTTGATTTTTGGAGGCAACATTTCAACATTTAGGTTATTTAATAAATAAAAAAGTGTATGTACGCGCGTGAGAAGTTATACTATACTTATTTGACATAATAAAAAAATAGTTTTTAATTGCATGCAAATAATTAATTACAATAAAATAAAATACATTTGTAAATATTAAATACCTAACCAATAATAAATATTTAACATTAATAATTTAATAATATTTAGTGTTAATTATATTAATTAAAAATATTTTAATTCATATCAAGAAATAATACGTAGGTACGGATAGTTAACTTCAATTATATTGGAGCACTTGAAAAAGTATAATTAAGCACAACTTTTTTCACTAATATTCACGAATAGTAAATAATAGGCCTATCAATCAAAATTTTCAATTTAAATCACCAATGAATACAATTTATTAGCACATATATAATTCGCACTTGTATGAAAGTGAAACACGTGTTGTGAATGTAGAAACTAGAAACATGTTGATCAATATTATAAATATGAAAACAGTAAGACATTATATACCCGGGTATTGTCATCCGCTATTTTGAATCCCATAATTCCTATATGGTAAGAATTGTAAGAAAGTAAAAGATTGGAGAGAACTAAAACGCGGATACAAAATGGCGGATGACAATACCTGCCTAGAAAACAGTGATCAGAGGTGACGAGTTTACCAACATGTGCGACTAATATCGTGGTTCTATTTCTATTTTGTTGGCAGCTTCATTCTGTGAATTTTGTGTCACAGATGTGCGCGCATCTTCAAAATTCACTCTCGCCGCTAAAGAAGTATAACTTCAAAAATTAAATTAGGCGTTAACTTTAAATCAGTCAGTCCTGGGTATGGATATAGAATACCCCTTTTTTTAAAACACTACACTGCATTATAATAGCCATTTAAAAGTCGATGATAAACCTCTGATTTGAAATTTATATTTTTGAGGGGGGGGGGGGGCGAGGGCGAATAATTAGTAGACCTGACTGAATTCCTGTCTTGCTTTATGCTTTGCATGTTTACAGGGGCATTAGAAAAATGAAATGATAAATCAAATTCGTTTCTCGCCATCCTGACATAGGTGGTTAACAAGGTTAGTGGCAATGGTATAATACTATTTACAAAGGGTTAGTTGGACTTACATTGTCTGCTGTGCTAAAAGTCATTAGAGACATGGGTCCCATGGTAATCGAACAATTAGGGGATCGGATTTACTCAATAATTCAGAGTAGAATATGACAGCAATGAGTCAATAGTCAGAAACCGTCAGTCCTTAACAGGATTTAACCGTCAGCTCTCTCAGGACTTAGCCTGATGATGGGAGTAGTACTTAATCCCGAAACGTCGCCCTCTTTCCCTGACAGTGGGCTCCATCCTAATTGTTCGATGATTATGAAGAAGCCCATGCCTCTAATGACTATACAGACACAGCAGGTAAGTTCAACCTTTTTGCTTTCCAATTTATACGTAGAATAAGGAAAGCTTTGTGACGGTCCAAATTTTCGATTCCGAGATTTCAACGGATTTACACGTTTTAAGGTCCCAGGAACCAAAAAAAGTGGTTTTTACGAAATGTCTGTCTGTGGCTCTGCCTGTCTGTCTGTCTGTCTGTCTGTGCGTCGATTTCCGGGCAAACTACTGGGTCGATTTTGATGAAATTCGGCATGTAGGTTCACAAAAATTATACCTCGGGACCATTTTTCTTATTTTGGGCTAACTCAATTTGGGGGGTTTTAATTTTCAAAAAACTTCAAAAAAACGTCTAAAAAAATTATTTTCCAAAAAAGGCTCAAACGATTTCTTTCAAATTCACATATATTGTAGTTGTTGTTAATCTTGATAAAATGCGGGGGGTCGCTTGCCCCTTGATAGTTTGCTTCTGGGGGTAAAAAAATAAAAATGACTAAATTTTAATGAAAAATGACTAAAAAATAATTTTTCTGTGACACCTTTCTATCGATGATTTCTAATTTCAGATATGTTTTAGGTGTTAAATTGAGTAACGAAACCGGACAAGTTGCTTTCCCAAAAAAGTATTTTGGTTTTGTACAAAAAAATGTTTTTTTGAAAAAGTGGTAGGGCCTAGGCCTAGAAAATTCACGCTCAAATGCATTGCGTGCCCTGCCAGTATTGCTGTGTGGTAATGTGTTGGTCTGATCTATCTAGAATTTACCTCACCACCAGTGACGAGTGACGTCAGGTGGACACCCCCCCCCCCCCCGGAAATTTAACCATAGGAAAATTATTTACCATGAAATTACTCATTTTCTCTATCTACTAATTTTGATAAATTGGAAAGCATGTTCGAGTAAACTCGGACCGGTTCTCTTAAATAGCACTCCTGGTGAAGTGGGCTCAAATCCCGGTTTTGAAAACTATTCCTGCAAAATTTCGAAACTAATCCCCCCCCCCCCGGTTTTAATCATAAACCAGGATGTATTCTGCGTACAACCAATTGAAATTTCAAAGCAAATTTGGGCTGGGTAATAAGAGAAGTTATGTTTACACCTGACTTCCTGCAATCTTGCAAACCTGCCAGGGCTAGAGGGCAAATATTAAGATGTGCGTTAAGGAACAAACAGAAGATGCGCATGTGCTAATAAGTTGTTCCTAGAGAAGCCTTACATAACAACAGGACTCGGGAGAAAGTACCTGGTACCTGCAAGGCATGTTCCTCATCAGCTTGGTGTCCAAGGTCGCGAGCCTCCCACAAGTTTAATCCTTTATATCCGAGAATGTCAACTGCTGGGTAAAAGCAGTGGTACCGGTCGGTGCCAGAACTGGTCAAAGTCTTATTAGATTTACCGCCCGGAAGAATCAACTCATTACGCCTACCTACTCGTTTTTCGGCTTCATGTTTAGGACCTGTTTACATCAGCGCAGGCGCGATACAATTAGCCATTTATCAGTAATAATATGCAGTTTATAATTTATGGGTATCATTGCCGGGAGAAATTTTTACTACCTAGGTACTTGGTTGCTTGTACTATGGAATTATTTTGCGGTATTCTAAGTAGGCTAGTTTAGGTTATATTATACCGTACCTACAATAGTTCAATTTAATATTACAATTGCTTTAGTTTGAAAATTTCAAGGTAGCGCGTTTATATACTTACAGGGGAGGATTTTGGGTAAGTGCCTCCTCCCATTTTCATGCGATTGGGTATATTTTTGTTAAGTGATACTTCACCAATAAAATTATATTATTGATAAAAAACATTTTTCAACGTAAGAGATAAGAGATTAAAAAGCACTACTGAAAATTGAATATTTTGTGTAACATGGTACTAGACAATTATGGCGCGAAAAACTTTAAATATAGTTTCATCTTTTTCAGAATATTCTGATTTTACATTAAAAAAAATAAGGATAATTTGCCGCTCCTTGGAAAGTTATCATGACTCTTTTCATACTGGATCATAAAATTAGTAGCTTCAACTTTATAACATTAAAAACACTTTATTCTGGTAAAAGCATTATCTCAAGTAGGGGCCATTACAACGACTAGGCAAAGAGAAATCAGTAAATCACCAACCTTTTAACGTTTTCTTGAAAACAATAATTTAGGCTAGCCACGCGGGAAGTGGCAATCGTGCTTAAGGTCTCCGGGTTTACATAAATTTTTCTATCGGTCATCTTTTTCTCTTTACATGGGAAAATAATATCGGAATAAGTCACGCCGATGGCAACACTAAAGGCGTTTACAAACGACCTATTACTTAGAGTCTTAGACTACGACTAATAGTAGCATGCCCCTACCATTTTCGTTTTTTTCTCGAATTTACATAATAGTACGTTATTATGATGGTCTGAAAATAAAGTGATGTGTGTAGCTGAGAGTGCACCTTATATAGTACTTCGTGCTTTATACGCATTTGTAGGTAGTTTGAGTATTGGGCAGGTACAGTATTTATTTCATTCTTAAACAAAACTAGAAATATTATTAAATCGTCATTGGTCACCTTCCTCTCTAATAGATGACGTTTATAAGAGGTTGCTTGTCCTCAAGTGGCAACTGAAGGGAAAACTCATTTAAAGTGAAAAAAAATAAACTTCCCAGGAAATCGGTAGTAGTGTTATCATTGAGATATTAGTAGAATAAGAGGTGTTCCTCTTCATTTTGATAATACCAATACAGAACTTTCCTAGACAGAAATAAAAAAATAAAAAAACCGTTTTATAAAATTCCCTCCTTATATAAATTAGAGGAAAACTACCAAAAATCGCGCTTTCATATGATGATTGCGATATATGACATCGTTGGTCGAAGTTCTTACAAGTACTGAAGTGTCCACTGGCAAGTGTACACACGTTTTCCTATCAAGTCAACTGTCATTGTCATTGTCAACTATCTACATAAAAGTAGTCAATTGGCAACTGTTATGAACTTTATTTTAAAAAAAACATAGCAAAGGGTCTTCTATTTTTTTTTAAGGCGTGAAAAAATGGTTAGATTCCATTCCTTCCGAAACTGAGGTCAATCGGTTTCAGTGGGGCCACTTATACATAGGTACTAGTTAGTTATCAACATGTAAAGGAACACTTCTTTCTACAAATATCTTACAACTTTCTATGGAGGTATAGCGACGTTAGACCGCTCAAACGCTTTACGCCTTCGGCACCCCCTGATGCGTAAAAATATGAAAGTGCGTTTTATGGGTTAATGAGGTTCTGTAGGGACAGTTTTGGTCACTAGGTTCGCTGACGACAAACCGATATCCATATTATTCAAAATGGCCGCCGTTTGCATGCAAAAACTAAGCTCTTAGCATCTAATTAATTCTTTTAATATTTTTTATAATATTTTTACTATGCCTGGACCTTATTTCGCTGCATATAATTTAATATATATATTCTCCATGATTTATAGAAAAATATCACTTTAAAATAATACGTAATTAAAAATCATTTTAAAATAGTATTGAGGCTTATGGAAAAATCAACGCTTTGATATCATTGCAACTGGTGCTGCCATCTACAACGACGCCACAAATGAACCCCATTGTAAGAGTGGGCCGAAAGGCCCAAAATTCACCCATATGGAAAATCAAGACAATTTTCTTTCTTTCTTTTTTATCTAGTGTGAGTTGGGTTATATAGGGGGGGAGGGGCTATAGCCCCATTAGTCCATAGCCGGATCCGCCAGTGGGGTGTCCAGTTGTCTCTTTAAAAAGGACTTAAAAACGCCCTCTTGTAAAACAATAAATTGCCATGCATCGTACAGTAACTAAGGCTCACTCACTTCGCCTTCTTATCCTTATTCTTCTGATCTAATCAATTACTGTAACTTAATTGGCAGGTACCTTATGGTCTAGATTCTAACCCAATAAGGTGTGGTCAAATTAGCGATAAGGCATCTGTCATCCATTAGATGCAGGATAATATTGTAGTTGCAATGGAAGAATTAACTAAACCTGTACGTAGGCCTATATAGAGAAAATACCGCGAAAGTGCAAATAAAACATGACTGTTGCCTAACGTTCTAGTTTGTATTTATGAGGTTGTAGTAGGCGCTGCACTATCACATAATATGCAAATTTTTCCCCTTTTCCTAGGTAGGTACTTTCAGTTGGTTCTTCTACAGTACATTTCGTAAAGCACACCGAGTATTTCAACCCATTTACAATTATTCACGGTCTGACACAATCTCTTTAGTGTATTTTACGATAAGCTTTTGTGGATGTGTGCTAATCCAATGAGCCAAAATGCTAGTATTGTATATGGAGGTAGAGTTCTGGGGTGTATTCAGCACACTGCACAAAGGGTACACTGTATGGATCCATTCCTAGTTCAGATAAATCTATTGCCGTTGCGTATTGCAATGTTAATGTTGATAATAGGCGACTTTTAAGCTATTTAACTAAAATTTTCCGCAGTAACGCCAAAAACTGACGATCTTGAATCTTTTTATCCAACATAGTACAAAAGAAACCTTTGGCAGATCCTCCAGAACCCTCCATAACTACAGGCATACTGTGAATGGCAACAGATAAAACGATGCAGAATGATTTGTGATCTGCAAGCTAATATGCATTGTAGGCCAGAATATAATGTTCATGTCTTTTAATTTGTGATGGTCTGGACAAAAATAATATAGAAGTGATCTTACAACCTTAGAACCGAAGTCGACGGTGCCATCGCAATAGGAAAACAATGCAAACGGAGATCGCCTATAAGCCTACTCAGAAATTAGAATAGCCTGCCAAACAAGAACAAAACAAGATATTCACAATTGAGATGCGCCAACTTATGCGTGATGTAATCCATGGGAAAATTTTTCTACCAGATGAATAAAGTCTCAGGTGCAAGTGCAGATAAACGCGAGTTCCATGCACGCTTTGAGACTTCCTCATCTGCGCATCAAGGTACAAAATGAACTACTTACCCAGTGCATTCTGCGCTATGGGAACTATTCTTCTTATGGTGATAACTGGGCGTGAAAATCGTTAACAATTTTCACAATCGCATTTTAGCACATCAGTAGAAGTGATTTTTCCGCCGATCTTCAATATTTTCAATTGTATATTGAATATCTGAAAAAAAACAACAACAAATAGATAGGTACCAATTTTCACAGTAAATTAACATTAACTTTAACTTTTAATCCCGACGCAACAATTGTCAATTTATGTTCTTGGAGAATGCTCCTGCTAATATGTTCGAAGAATAATGGATGCAATGACTGCTTTGTAAGATATGATACATTATTTTAATAAGTGTAATATTATAACAGTGCAAAATAACAATAGGTGCAGATTAATATTTTCCTCCCAACTTTTTCATGAAAAATAAAATCACACCGGAACACCAATTTTATTGCAGTTCACAATTACAATGTAACGACAATAATAAACTCGGTGGGCTTATAAGCAAGCCCTAGGTTGTAGTCGCCCTTATGTTTAAATGTTTAAAAAGTTAAAAAAAAACAGAAATTTTTTGAAAAGTATTACGCAATATAATATATTATATTATGATACTTAGCCTACTATAGATTATTTCGTAAGCTTTACAAAAATAAACATGTTATCCATAATTGTCAACCTAATGGCTTAGGCAGCAGCTAGAGTCCAGCAATTTGTAATACGCCACCAATTTTATATAATAATAACGAAATTATGATGTTAGCCCCCAGACTCAGATTAGTTTCTCTAGCAACAAGTTCTCCATAAAAACTGTAATCAAGGGAACAATGCCCACAGGTGAATTGAAGTTTTAGGTTCTCATTAGTTATGATTGTTTTTCATAACCAGGAAGTTTCGAGACAGTTTCAAATAGTTTTTTCCATACCCCGCTGCAGTATTTTTGTATTTTGGTACCTTTGCATGCATATGGGTTTACAATAGAATATAAAGATTGAGTAACAAAGTTAAAATTTGGGCAAATAAAAGCTCAAATATGTGAACAACTTTAGAAAATGGCATTTTGGCGAAATTATATAGTATTTGTGTACAAGATATTAGCCTAATATACTATTACTATCCGGGAAGTCATGATGAAAAATTTGACAAAACCCACAGATGCCAGATTTTATTAATTTATATTATTTTATTAGGTTTCTGCCTACACCATTTTTTAATAGAATCGAATGAAATTAAGTTGGCATAGTTGGTAGCTTGCTCGTACATACAGTATGTACGATAGTGCGAGTCTCTGCACGCGATGTGATAGGAAACCTGACATAACTTAACACAGAGGCGACTGAAGTGGTTATTCGGTTATTCGTATGCATTCATTGGATTTAAAAAAAATTCTAATTTACCTAATACCTAAATAATTCAATAACGTTCAAAAACGTTGATAGGCTGAGTCCTATACAAATAGAAACTGTATGCAAAATGTTTTCGTTTAAGTATGTCATAGAATGCTCTGTCTACTCAAGATACAGAACCTTCCCTCCTGATACAGATTTCCAGAAAGCAGTCTCGCGCAATACAATACTTCTCCAGCACACCATTCCTTTTCTTCACTCAGCAGCTCTGGCAAGCCTCATCTAGCAAACAACACACTGGTTCAATACAAGCATCGGCAAACTGCCCTTAGACGGTCACTGGGCAACCCGTTGTCCAATGCCCTCCTGATCGCAGTTTGCCACACACCACCAACCCATACCATACACACACAATACAGACAAAAACACCGGCAAACTAACTACAAACCAGAAAGCGCGTTTACCCACACGGCTCTGGCGCTTATAAAAAAAAAAAAAAAAAAAAAAAAAAAAATCGTTATCCTATTTCATAATTTAATTTCATTAAACCAAACAAGAGGAAGTTGACAATAAATATTAACCACCCCTGAATCGCCCCAAAACCGTTTATATTTTTTATTTAATTTAATACGTACGTTATTAAGATTTGTTTCATTTAACATTTCACATATCAAACTAGTACTTTTAACATTTTTGGACATTTTTTTCATGAGAAGATAATTCGGTAAATCTTGAATTTTTTAAAAGTTCAACGTCAAAATATTTTAAAATGGATTTTTCTTGGGTCGCCTAGGTTGTTCAGTATGCTGTATTATATCGGTGCATAAAATACTGTATAATAACATCAGTATTCGAACAGTTCTAGTCCAACCAGCAATTAAAAAAAATGAAAACCTATTAATTTCAATGCATACACGTAGCCTATATTGCTGAATTCGAAGAAACACGATTTTTAATTTCTTTCAATTCCTGGCCGCATGCAATGAAATCAAGTAGCGAATTCGACCAAATTACACACATGACAAATAAACAGAATATTAGGCAGAAAATCGGAATTTTCTGCGTAATCCAATTTTATGTATTGCCTTGTCTGTCGGACCAGCGATTAAAAGCCATTAAACTATGTGTAGCGCTGATTTCAGCAATGCATTTACAGTATGTCTGTTTTGGAATAAAGACTGCTGTTTTATGTCTTTTCATGCCGGGTCAGTTGTCCTTTGTCGTAAACAGTAACTTCGGCAGTTTAATTCATTATTATTATTATTTTTGGGCCAGCAATTGAAAACTATTGAACTATGTGTATTGCAGATTTCAGCAATGCAATCCAATATACGCTGTGTCTGTTTTGGAATAGAATAGAATAGAATAGAATAGTTTTTAATTGTACAAAAACAGTGTTCACCATATACATTGTAGAATAATCTAAATTAATAATAACATAAAAAAATTCTTCTGAGAGTAGAATATAACTTAACTAATAGAAACAATAAATTCAATGCTGACGCAATGGCATTAAAACATATACCTATAAAGAGGCAATTTCAAGCAATTTCATCAAATACATTAAGACATTTTCTTCTATAGACTGTTAATTTATCAAAAAATGGGTCTAAGTGGGAGTGTTTGTTGAGC
This sequence comes from Psococerastis gibbosa, assembly GCA_963971405.1. Lineage (NCBI taxonomy): Eukaryota > Metazoa > Arthropoda > Insecta > Psocodea > Psocidae > Psococerastis > Psococerastis gibbosa. The sequence goes on from OZ020485.1 coordinate 27,686,066, forward strand.
AGAGTTGTAATTCTGGTTACAGTGGAATGAAAGGTAATGTCCACCCGGCTAGGCGGTTGAGGCATAAAAATACAACTGATTTATAAAAAAAACCGTTATCTTCAATGTTATTCATAACTTTATATATATACATTAGGTCCAGGAATCCCCTTCTGTCCTCTAATGACATTAAATTGTACTTACCTAGTAGCGGTTTATATGACAGCATTTTTGGGTCAATACCTTCAAACTTTCGGACACAATATTTAAAAAACTTTTTTTGTACCTTTTCAATGTGTCTAATTTTATTCATGTGATAAGGATTCCATACGATACTGCCATATTCTAGCTTCGGCCTAGTTAAAGTGCAATAAAGTTTTTTTACAGTTGCAATGTTTTTGAAGTGTACTGAGAGTGTACTGAAAAAATTAATAAGCACGGCTGCCGTGTTTCATGTCTTTTCATGTCAGTTGTCACTTGTCAAACAGTTACATCGGCAATTAAATTTATTTTTATTATTATTACTGTTGGACCAGCAATTAAAAGTCATTGAACTATGTGTATCGTTGATTTCAGCAATGCACTTAAAACATACACTAGGTACGTTTTGAAATTTAACACGGCTGCAGTGTTTCATGTCTTTTCATGTTGGGTCAGTAGTCACTTGTCATACAGTAACATCAGCAATTACATTTATTATTATTATTATTATTTACATGCCTACTAACTAACTTATATCACTTTAACTAACAATATCTGTATTATTTTTTTTATTTTTTATTGTAATAATGTAGTTCGTACTCCCTATAACTGTTTGTAGCCTTTAAGCGAATCCTGCCACAAGCCTCTCTAATGGGGCTTACTTGCAGAATTCCGGTAAAATTATTATGGGCTGTAGCCAAGGTTGTCCTATGGAACGTATTTGCTGAAGAGCTTAAAACTAACATTATTGATACACTATGCTTGTATGTACTCAATTTCGTTCATGTGCTGTAGCTAGAACCCCTTACCCGATCCGGTCTAGACAATCCAAATTACTGTACATAGACATGGGTGTAAGGATCCTTAACTAAGCATATACTATAGTAGCACACCTGCCTAATTACAGTATATTTTGTTCCATGATATGTCAAATAAGATAATAATTGAGAGCTTACCAGATTATCGGAGACAAGGGTGTATATCCAGGTGTAGGTGTTAACGCACTTCACTCCACTCACCGCGACTTGAACCCGTGCTATGGCGCGACACTGGAGCGGCCCGCCGCAGAAGAAAGCATTTCCCTCCCCGCGCCAATCCAGCCAATAACCTTCTTGTAATGCAATCGAACCCACAATATTTTGTTTTTACTTTCAATGTGGTAACTATTTATGCACGTGCACCCGTCAGGAATAAGAATATGAAGTCAAGGTGACTTCCATGTTCCAGTTCAGTTATTGATTGATTTGTTGGATTCCTCGGCTATGACGTAGTACTACTGGAAGGCTTAATCAAGCCGGATTAAAATATTTTTCTTCTAAGTAATATGTTATATAGGGCTTACTTTATTGTACAGTAAACTAGTACGCCATGTCACGCCAGTGAATAAATAAAGCTGTAGTTTTATCAAACCTTTACCTAAAGCACAATTCAAAATATATTGTAGGACGGTACCTACGTAGCCAAAGTACAATGCATATAGACTGCATTAAATCAATATCAGCATGTATTGAGGCAGAGATTTCAAAATATTTGAAACAAATGACCAAGTCTATTGAGGAAATTAATTATGGTAGCCTACTGTAGCCATAACTGATAAGAAAATTGACAGATGAGTAAAAATATAACCATTGAAAGATTTTGCGGTAAATTTACATTTTCTCGTGGGAAATATTATTCCAATACAAAAATGATTAAGTCAATACAATTAAATAGAAGTTGGTTGAAAACTCTGTGATGATGTGAGAAATACTGGACAAAATGGGGGTCTCCCCCGGGGAAGCTTTTTGAAAAAATAGGCCTGCAATTGTGGAGTTTTACACATTTTGATGTATATACGCCTTGTAAACTATTCTAATAATGTTTAGGTTTTACAGCCGAAGAACAGTAGACCTACTGCAAGAAATTATTTTAAAAATTAATAGGCCCAAAATAGTGGAATTTACGCACTTTGAAAGCAGTTATGCTCATATTTTACGTGTGAAGTATTGAAGAATATTACAGCTAACAAGGGGGGCCCGGGGAATGTTTTTTAAAAGATAGGCCTGAAATAGTTTGTTGGCAAAATAACTTTGATTTTGTAGACGATAACATCATTAACAAAACTGGAAACAGGGGGACCGGGGGAATAAATATCTGAAATTTTTTCTGTTTTGCTAAATTCCGGGGTCCGGACCCCGCTGACCCCCCCCCCCCTTGGCTAAGCCACTGCCCTGGACATTTTGGGTTTAGAAAATCTAAACTCTCCTTCTGTCAAAATGAATAAAACCCCACTATTTCGCGCCTATTATTTAACAAATATTTAACCTGGGGGAAATCCCGGGGCCCCACTGTTTGCAGTTAGGTATATAAATCTTCGTCTGTAAAATAAAAACAATGCTGCTATCAACATCCGTATGCCTCCACTATTTCGGTCCTACTTTTTCAAAAAATACTTTCGGGGGTGGCTATAGTTGGGTAGCCCAGGGCAGAACGGAGAATAAATACGCTGCTGGTTTGGGATACGGGGCTGAAACAGCCTCCCTACACCATAGTGCCGAATTGATAGGGCTGGCTTACAAGCACGATACGAGTAGAAAAACATTTCGACAAATTGACGATTATAGGTACTTTATACGACTTTCTTGTCAATTACTTGTTGATTACTTGATTGTGTAATTTAACAAAAATATATTTATTTTCAGAAATACAGCTATTACATATGGTAGATAGCCTTATTCAAAATAAATCCACCCGCCCGCCCTGCTACAGCCGCAAATTGTAGCTATAGCTTGGTGTTTTCTCTCTTTTGTGTGCTGTCCGACGCGTGCACTACTCATTTAGTTCCAAACATTTTTAATGAAATGCTAAGTAGGAAATCACATAGAGAGCAGCAAAATGCAAATTTTGCCACAGCCCGCAACAGTGTCCAATAATGCTCCATGAATTAGAATAATGTGCCAGCACAGCTATACCTATTATACTTTCCACACTTTTCCTTCAAGTTGATTTGCAAATTTGTTGGGGCCATCGATACTAAAACATACATCGCGCCTCACCATAAGCTCAGTATAGCCGATAGTGGGCAAGCGTGTAGAGGGAAATTTCAAAGGAAATGTGGCCGGGTTTGCAATTTCATTCTGATCTTGCAAAAATGACAACATCAATGATTTTTGACTGATTGCGGTTGGTCGTCGCGTCACATCAGCGGACGGCAATCTTTTAAGCTTAATTTTGACTGTAACTTATTGGGTTTATGACGAGAACCTTCCGCTTACCCTGGGTCACAAATGCGGAATATTTGATTGACTGAGGTTTGGATGGTCATTTTGCTAGCATGTCTAGGCGATTACCGGATCATAAACCTAATGATTATAGCTTAGAGCAATAACCTGGAAGAATTATGAAGAAAACATATTGAAATATTTATCAGATGGTTGAAAAACCACTTACAATGGCTATTTGCCATTGTTATCAAGGCCGTAGCGAGGATGTTTTTTGTCGGGGGGGGGGGGGGGGTCAGAAATTTCATTGGATATTACAGCACGACATGTCCTTTCAATCAAATAAAAAAATATTATAAATTATTATTGTATTGGTACATAAAATAAATAAATCTGAATTTGACACAGCCGTCTAAAATGGTTTAGGGCGAGGCAAGACTAGAAAATGGAATGAATAAAACTTTATTATTTATTTTATTTATTTATTTATTTATTACTTGACATTCCAGGGCTGTAGTGCAAATTTTGTATACACATGTATAAATACTAAAATATTGTATGTTAGTACCCAGGTCTACTGTATATGACAACAAATTTGTCTAAACCTTATTGTCAGGACATAGAGAGCGGTGGTACGGACTCTTGAATTTCACTAGAAATGTTGTTGGTTCTGGTCCCACACGTCTTGATACATTATCTTGTCCTGGTTCGGAAGGCATGTAAAGCATGTGGTCCCGTATTTGAGTATAATAAGTATAGTATAATAGAAGGCTTCATAGCCCTAACTATAGCTCCGCTAGGTTGGCGTAGTAATAAAAAGTCATTATTTATTTATTTTGTTTAATCTAAGTTACTGGCCTAAAAAACGTGTTTTTGCATCCAGGCAGAATCGAAAATATTTATTCCACGGAAAATATTGACAATATTGTAGCCAATAGCCAACATTCCGTTGAATGATCTCTGTAACCGTCCGTACTCTGGCTTATGACCCATGGCCGTTATGTACCCATGTTTCGCTCGTTTCAATGCTTGGTCAAACAGTACAATGCCTACGGTACTATCGAAAAGAACTTCAGTCATTTAAAAATAAATGTTATGATTTATTCCATTTTGGTTTATTGCTTTCCAATTTATACGGAGTATAAGGAAAGCTTTGTGATGGTCGAAATTTCCGATTCTGGGATTTCAACGGAATTACACATTTTGAGGTCCCAGGAACCAAAAAAAGTGGTTTTTACGAAATGTCTGTCTGTCGCTCTGTCTGTCTGTCTGTCTGTATGTCCGTCTGTCTGTTCATCTATTTCCGGGCAAACTAATCAGTCGATTTTGATGAAATTTTGCTTGTAGGTTCAAAAAAATCATGCCCCTCGAGGCTGTTTTTTTTATTTTGGGCTAACTCAATTTGGGGGGGGGGGGTTTATTCTCAAAAAACTCAAAAAAAACGTCAAAAAAATTATTTCTCAAAAACGGCTCCAGCGATTTCTTTTAAATTCACATATATTCTAGTCGTTCTTAATGTTGATAAAATGCAGGGGGTCGCTTACCCCTTGATAGTTTTCTTCTGGGGCTAAAAAAATAAAAATAACTAAATTTTAATAAAAAATGACTAAAAAATAATTTTTCTGCGAAACCTTTCTATCGATTATTTCTACCTTCAGGTATGTTTTAGGTGTTAAATTGAATAACGAAACCGGACAGGTTGCTTTCCCAAAAAACTATTTGGGTTGTGCAAAAAAATGTTTCAGAAAAAAATGAAAATTCACGCTCAAATGCATTGCGTGCCTTGCCATTATTGCTGTGTGATTATGTAATGTAATGTCTGACCTATCTAGAATTTACTTCACCTCCAGTGACGTCTGGTGAACAAACCCCCCCCCCCTCCCGAGATGTCCGAAATTTAACTATAAGAAAATTATTTACCATGAAAGTACTCATTTTCTCCGTCTACTAATTGATAAATTGGAAAGCATGTTCGAGTAAACTCGGACCGGTTCTTTCTAATTATAGTAATAGCCACTAGGCTGATTTATAATACCTGACACCCTCTGGCGCCAGCCCTGGTAGCTTTGTATGCTTACATTACATTCCATACCATATATAGCGCAGTGTACTTAGACATGCCGTGAGTTCCAACCTTAGCAATTTAAATGTGCTCATCACTATTAAAAAGATTACAGGAACGATTTTATTGATCGAAGCCTCCTTTGGCATAACTCTTATAATAGCACTAGTCGTAGCAGAACCTAAATAGAGAAAGAAACAATGGCGGCAGCCTGGAAGAATAGGTTGGAAATGATTTGGTGGCGATAGATTAGGTAACTTGCCAAACAATATGCATCCTGACAAGGAGCGCGTTACTCAGGCCCAAGTGTCAATAGTAATAGCAACGCGGAATTTGCTGCATCATGCCGTAGGTCACGAAACCCCCAGCACTCGTTTATAGAGCCATGTTTCTGGTGCCTGAAGCCCCCTCTCATTTTTTTGAAACCTCCCCTTGCTACAAGCAGAGCGCATACCGACTAAAAAATCTCTTTCGGACGATCAGGCGTAGGGAGATTCCATGCAAGCTCAGACTTCACTTTTCCTTTAGTTCTCTAAGCTATGTATGCAATAAAAAATATAAAAAATACTTCATTCTTTTCGCGACCATAACATCAACACACAAAACACCCTTCTTTTCCAAATTTTGAACCACAATGACGACCATAAACTTTTACTTATCAAATTATTCTCACTTTCAACGGACGCCCTCTTGAAATGGTTGATTTGTCGTAAAAAGTGTTTATTACTATTATCGTAGATAATACTACGAGCTTTCGGTCAAATTTTATTTCATTCCTCTGCGACCAATATTAACTGAGATATGAATTATATAAAGTTTTAATCGGCCGCCATCTTGTAAATAAATAGAGGATTTGTGACAGTTTTTGTGCCAAGTGTCATTAAAATCATATAAACATATACCTATATATATATATATAACATTTTGAACGGAGGGTGGTTTTAAGCTCAGGAGGTCATGAAATGAAAAGTTGTGAAGAAATATTCCGAAAGTCGAACATTGGTCGCCGTCTCAATAGGTAGATGAATATCTCCCTAAAATCAGGGTATAGGGCCATAACTCCATGGACAACCATTTGGGAACCTCTTATATAGTACAGATGCCGACGATACACATCAGCTCAATTTAATACATAACAACACGAGACACTAAATCAGCGCTCATATACATAGCTTTCATCGTGGCACAATCAAGATTCGCAGTCACAATACGACTAACGAACGCCCCCTGACACTCGAGATGCGTCTGATCGTGGGAGATATAGCGGAAACGGATATACAAACACGTGGGTGTGTATAATGTCAAGAGCTAACAATGGAAGGTGCATCATCCAAACCAAGTCGCCTCTGGCCACTTTTGGCTGACTGAGACATGCCCATTGCTAATGACATTGATGGAGAAATTTGTGGTTTTGTGAGGTCTTGTATAGCATGGGAAAAATCGGCTGTGAGTACTTGTTCGTAGTTGTATGATTGGGCATAGCTTTTAGATTCGATAGTCTATGACATCTTACCGAACTACCAACAAGTGGGGTCCTTAATTTCAAACGTTTGGTCCCATTGGCCCCATTGGCCCCGCCACAACTCATTATTTCAATAAAAATAATTTAAAATTTTGTAGTGTTGTTTGTGTTTCAGTAGCCAGGCGATGGCTTAGGGTCGCTTTTTTCAAATAAATAGTCAGTAATACTTTGCAAAATTATGTTTTTTAATGAATTTACTAAGTTATTTACTGCAAGTTCGTGTGGAAAGCGGCATGCTTACCGAGCTATCTTAAGAGGAACGTGGCCGCACACATTGGCCTCACCACGAACACCGAAAAATAGATTGGTTTATATTTTTTATTTAAGTTAATACTTAAAGTTATGGTATTTAAAGAATTGGTAGAAGATTATTTCATATACCATATGATTTTTAACGTGTTTTTCATTTTTGTTGTTTGGTAATTCGGTAAATTTCGGTCACCTATCAGTTTCACTGAAAACCCCCTATTCACCAAAACTGAAAAACTCGTCATAGTACCATGCATGAAATAGTCCTCTACCAATTGAATAACCCTGCCAGCTTAATGATACATTGGACCCCCTCTCCAAATTGGGAAAATAGTATAGTTCTTAAGCATTCCTCAAAAAACATTCATACTACCCGATTGCATTTGGACACTTATAAAAATCGAACATACTAGTACTAGGTGTTCCACTTTGCAAGTTTTCGAATAAACAAAGTATGTATTAATGTAATACAGTATTATTGTAAGAGATAGACGGTGATGGTAGCGCACCTTAATTTGCTACCGTACAGCATTCCCACCTCCTCGTCAGTCAATTTACCAGGTAGGTACCATAGCCCATGAATAACATTGTTTAACACAAAAACATGTGGATATTGATTGTGCCGCCTTCTTCTCCACCCTCAATTTATCAGCCATCAACCTGTCGAACGATTGGCAATGTTCGCCGGCACTCCTTTGTCGTGGCCTTTCCGCCTTCGACGGAGGATCACTCTCACCTTATGGACATAGGCAGGGCGGAGTCCTCTAATGAACCTAATGCGTTATTTTAATAATCCCTTGCGGCTTGAGGTTTCTCTATTAGATTCATCTGCAGTAAGGCACTATATACCCGGGTATTGTCATCCGCCATGTTGTATCCCATATTTCCTATATGGTAAGTATTGTGAGAAAAGTAAAAAATTGAAAAATATTAAAAAAAGCGAATACACGTTTTAGTTATTTTTTATTATAAATGCCCTACTTGTTAGCACGATTTTTTAAATAAAAATAAATAAACAACTAGAAATTTCTAAAAATAAATAGGTAAACACCCAATGCTTGGCTTATACACAAGACTTATAATGGATACAACATGGCGGATGACAATACCTGACTAATATAGAGCCCTAATCTGCAGAGTTAGAATTGCTGAGCCATTGTACCCATGCGGCTAGTTATTTGTCACTCAAATATTTCTTATTTCCCCAAATGCTGTTTTGGCTTACATTTAATAACTAGACTCTAGAGTATCTATGGATCTAGGATTTTTTTTGTTGCGGCCCAAGTGTAAAATAAGAACTTGTTTTGCATTGGCTGGTGACTCGTATCTGTACTTGGTTAAGTCATGCTTTCACCTGTTACACGGCGCCAATGGTAAGCTTGTCACAGCTTGCCCATTATTTTTTGCAGCTTGTGAAGGTTGACATTGAGGACATAGTCCATATATACATAGTCATAGTCATATAGTCATAGACATAGTCCACTTAAAATGAGAAAAGCATGGACATGAAATGTTTTGATCCTGTGCAACACTGTAAAAATATTCTTTGCACAATTTTTGTTATGCCTTGCATCCAATGCAACAAGGTAACACAAAATGGTGCAAAGAATATTTTTATAGTGTTGCACAGGATCGAAACATTCCATGTCCACACTTTTCTCATTTTGCATGGACTATACTAGTTTTCTGACGGCCCAAAACGCATACGGAAACAATATAAATAATGTCCGGAATCCAAGGGGTCGTTGCCATCGTAATGAAGAAAAAAGCAAAGTTAAAAGTATCAAAAACGTTTATTTAGTCAAAAATTCACTTGATAGAAACTCGACGTTTGGCATTATTTTAACCTTAATTTTTTCATAAAAGGAATACCTTATTTTTTCGTATGGCTCACACATGGCTCCCCGGGACCATTTGAGAACCCCTGTGTCTTTAGCTATGTTATAGATAGACAGTCTCGGCAGGTAGGCCAGCATACCTCGCTGAATAAAGTACAAACTACCCTACACACTGTGTCAGCAGCCTATATTCGTGCATAGGTGGGTGTGCACCATCCAAAGGGGAAAAAATGAAGCCCATTAAAATATACAGTTTGTCTGTGCCTAACCTTGATCTTCCCATTATTTTTAACTAGACAGCCACCGAAATATATTGTACTGTAATGGCAGTAACTTGTAGTGTGATGGCTTATCCACAATTATATATTGCACAATTGGCTTCGTCACCTTGCCATTTATCCAAAAGGCAAATATTTCAAGAGCCCTTTCTTACAGTTAAAATAGTATGGATTAGACTGACACCGGTACCGGGTACCTACAAGGTACTACCTTCGGTAATTGAGTTATTAAGGTGTAATAGAGAGTGTGGGCATAATCCTACGCACCGCTTAAATAGTTAGGTGCTAATCTCATGCCACTAGGCCAGTTAGAGTTTATAAGCGCACCTATTTTCCATCGGGAGGTAGTTTAAGGATGCATTCAATGCTTTCTCTTTTGGAAGTCACACCTCCCATTTTAAATGCTTTGTCCTTTTTTATTTCGAATCATTTTGAGGCAACTATTAAGTAACATCTGCAAGAGACTCGTATCGGTACTTGGTTAAGTCGTCCGCCTGTTTCATTGCGACAATGGTTAGCGTGTCTCAGCTTGTCCATTATCCCTTGTAGCCGGTGTAGATTGACATTGAGAACGTATACCCTTTATCCAATGGCCAAAAATCCATCCGGAAACATTACAAATAATGTGTGAAATCCATGGGGTCGTTGGCATTGGACATGGAACCTATAGGCCTGGGTCCATAAAAAGTCCTTCAAATAATTACAACACCTATAAGACATTACTCTAATTGGTCCAATTCGTGACTGATGCAAACTAATTAATTATAGCCGTAAAAAATGATTAAAGATTTTACAGCTATCATCACGCCATTTTTTGGGCAATGGTCATCCATTTCTCTACAACTGCTGTTTTGGACAAATGATTTATTTGCCTTCAGTTATTATCAGGCCTATTCAATGACTGTCACGACAGTGTTCAGTAAGAGATCGCTGTCGAAACCTGGTCGTGTTCTCCAAATTTAATCGTTCGTGCGTCAGGTTGAATGCTTATTGCCTGAAACCATTGTAGAATTGCAGCACTAATGCCATCATTGTGTATGTCTACAGATTTTGGAGGTCACTGACTTCTAGTGACACCCAACCTCAGCCGATCACCCTGAAGTAATGCTGGGCAAGCTGAGAGTTCAAAAGAGGTGGGCAGTACTACAAAGACGCATGTATAAATGACTGATTAGGTACTTACTTATGGCATTATACGAGTAGTTAATAATGTCTTGAAGGATTTTTCATGGATCTAGGCCTACGTAGGTCCTATGCCAGCGACCCCATGGATTTTGGGCAATATTCGTATGAATTTTTGGCCATGGGCAAGCTGGTATACCAGTTATACGTTCTCGATGTCAACCCACACCGGCTACAAGCGATAATGGACAAGCTGAGACAAGCTTACCAATAACGCAATGAAACAGGTGAAAGCATGACTTAACCAAGTACAGATACGAGTAGTTAGTTGGCTAAGGTGTTCAGATGCGGAACCAATTTGGAAGTTGGAACTCGAGAGAAGTGGGAGAACCGCCCAGGGCAGAGATCAATGTAGGAGAAGACTTGCTGCAAACCAATCGATAGATTGCAACTAAAGAAGAAGAAAAGGGCTGCAGCATTAATACAATGTTCCAATGCGTTATCGCTATTTCTAGGGGTTAAACTACCCCGAACACGCTTGTTGCTTTCCAATTTATACGTAGTATAAGGAAAGCTTTGTGATGGTCGAAAATTTCGATTCCGAGATTTCAACGGATTTACACGTTTTGAGGTACCAGGAACCCAAAAAAGTATTTTTTACGAAATGTCTGCCTGTGGCTCTGTGTGTCTCTGTCTGTCTGTCGCTCTGTCTGTATGTCTGTTCATCGATTTCCGGGCAAACTACTCAGTGGATTGTGATGAAAATTTGATGTAGGTTTACAAAAATTATACCTCGGGACCATTTTTTTATTTTGGGCTTACTCAATTTGGGGGGTTTTATTCTCAAAAAACGCCCAAAAAACGCCTAAAACAATTATTTCTCAAAAACGGCTCCAACGATTTCTTTTAACTTCTCATATATTCTAGTCGTTATTAATTTTAATAAAATGCGGGGGTCACTTGCCCCTTGATAGTTTGCTTCTGGGGGTAAAAAAATAAAAATAACTTTATTTTAATAAAAAATGACTAAAAAATAATTTTTCTGTGAAACCTTTCTATCGATGATTTCTACCTTCAGGCATGTTTTAGGTTCTAAATAGAGTAATGAAACCGGACAGGTTGCTTTCCCAAAAAACTATTTGGTTTTGTGCAAAAATATGTTTTTTGAATTTGATATTATTTTATATCTTATCTGCCATTATTACTGTGTGGTTAAATGTGTTCGTCTGACCTATCTAGAATTTACCTCACCTCCAGTGGCGTCAGGTGGACACCCCCCCCCCCCCCGAGATATTGGAAATTTAACCATTGGAAAATTATTTTCCATGATATTACTCATTTTCTCTATCTACTAATTGGTAAATTGGAAAGCATGTTCGAGTAAACTCGGACCGGTTCTTAATATAGCGGTAAGGCAAACTTTGTTAAGAAGCTGGAAGCCCCAGAAAATTGTCATATTCTTGTTAGCACATGTTTAGCACATGCAACAATGAACAGTCAACTGTTGACAATTTAATTACAACCCCCTATTTTTAAATTTATGATAATGATGGGTACGTTTATATGCAATACAATATACAGTGTAGCACAACCATCAATGATGAAACAGTGTTTTATTCCTTTTAATTACTTGCCAGACAGTAAATATAGGTAATCTCGTACAAACGCACAAACAATATTAAAGTTTCAATGCAATTTTATAATTTTATAATAATTACACTTCATTGCCTGACTACAGCACATACCAGGTAAATTACTCAGCCCTTTTTGGGCTGTGCTAATACACTCGACTGTCAAGGCGACCCTAATAATGAGTAATGAATGACTCTTCCATAATTACATTTCGAAAACGAATTTGGTGTCCTATGAGGATGGTATCTATTGGTTACGCAACAGCCTCGCCATTACCATTGTATATGGGGACGAATCGCTCCCTTTTGGTGAAAGTCGTAATCGTTTACGTGGCGACGACGACGCCGATGAGTCCTGCGTGCAAGATGCGCCGCGTACAAAAACAATCACATCCAACAATAAGCCGAGAGCCATGTTATTCGAGGTACAGTATGTTCCAGCATGACTTTCCATTGGATCTGTGTGTGATAACATCGACCACGACCGATACCATCACGTTTCTGACATATTCCGGGCTGTAGTTGGGTGATTTGATAAATATGGCATGAGGCAAAGGTGCTGGCGGCCGAGGTGATCATACAGTATGGTAACGCGCTCTTCTGATTTGATTGCTCGTTGTGATAGGGACCACACGTATTGCGATATACGGTATTGGAACCACATATTACACTAGTAGCCAGTATAGGTAGTCGATCTCGGTACCACCGTGGTGAATCGGAAGTGGTTACGTTCGACGAAGGGTGGTTGGTGGTTCCCACCATCGCTTGAAAAGTGAAAAGTTTTGGTGAGGAATATTCCATGGCACCACTGTGCATTGGTAGATGGTTTCTTGATGATACTTTTCAAACCACAGGCCACAGTGAAGCTTAGGATCTACCAACAGTCAAAAGTTGCAGTTACTTCTTCTTCAGAAAATAGGGGCTGTAGTAGTAGTATGGTTGGACACAGTCCCAGGCCACGGTGTGGGCCCATAGGACAGGGGACCTCCTAATTATAGTGGATTCCGAACCACTTGGGAAGCACAGTGAAGTCACACGATTAGTTCGGAGGTGACCAGGACAAGTCCAACCATGTTTCCCTACCGGCACTGTGCACACTAACAAGTTATCTGCATCTTTGAACCTGCTCTGGTCCGCTGGATTCAACTTGGTAAGGCGGCCGGCTAAAAAAAAAAAAAAAAAAGAAGTAGGGGCTGTGCTACGCTATATAATTTTTCGTTTTCGAATTCATTGCATAATTTAAATTATTGCATTTATTACTGGTGTCAAAAAGAAAGAATACAGTTAAATTAAAAAATATGCTTGGTTTCAAATTGTATCAGCCAAATAATGTCTGGTCAGTACGAAGAAAGAAATAAAGAAAATTGTCATTATTTTCCATATGAGCGAATTTTGGGCCTTTCGGCCCACTCTTACAACAGTTGTAACTAACCTAATAAATTAAGCTAATTAGATCAGATTAACTGCTGTTTATTACAGAAAAACCGTAAGTGATAAGCTGGTGGTGGCTTGTCAGTAGAAGCCAAGATTACATGTTGGCAGCATTTACGCACATGCAGGAAAGACTATACTCCTACACTTGGTGGGAACCAGGCACCCTAAATGGGGATCCTACATGTCAATGATTGCCTGATTAGGCAGTAAAACACAGCAGGAAAATAGCAAAAAAAAATCTCAATGCTCAGAATGTTATTGCAACATGCAAAATAAACCAGTCCCATTGGTAGTGTGAAAATTCCCAGCGTGGTTGAACCTACACCAAACTAGCGTTGTAAACAGCCTGCTGGTCCCAATCACAATGGGGCGGAATCGAATAATGCAAAAATTAATGGGCATAATGAACGGAGAAAATTGTGGCAATGCAACATCAGCAGTGGCGATTCGTGGCGATAAAATTTGGTGAGACACAGAATACAAAAAGAAAATATTGCGAAAATAATGCGAATTGCGTGGTCAAATTAGCCTAGTTAGTTAAGTATAAGGGGAGGGATGGATTTGTGTTTTAATCTAATGGACTATGAGAGGTAAAAATCTGCTGGAGCCTCACTGGCTATATACCGGCTAAAACTGAGTTGAGTGCAATAAAGACATTTAAAAACTGTATTCACGCTTTTGAGCACTTAACAGATAAAATTTGTACCTGACCTGCAGGTCCATAAACCAGGGGGGGGGGGAGGGGCTGGACGACTGCCTCACTTGAAATTTCTTTGCTTTGAACTCGATAGAATTGAACTTTCCAGGCGTGCAACCATTATTACATATATTGTAGTATATGATTGTAGCTCTTACGAGATAAATCCTGTTTAAGGGCCTATGTGTACCTGTGTTTTAGCCAGAGATAGGCGCCAGGGATATGGTGCATTAACATAATAAAATTATTGCGTCACCTTGATATGAATTTTTGGCTAGTTTTGTTCATAGCTCTTTTTCTCGTTTTTTTTCAATATTTCCATTCTTTCACCTAGCCTTTTTATATTTTGGTTAGCCTGCATTTTTACCTCAAAAGACAAAAAACTTCTTTAATCAATATTTAATTTTAATATGAGCGGAGGCGCTGTTTCAATTGCCTCGAAAAGTGAGCCGCCACTTCAAGTATTACTATATATATATATATGTATATATATCATTCTCTATATAAAAAAACAGCAGTTCATCTTCCTGTCAAGGCTTCGCGAACAGTATTCGCATAATAATTTGCAGGCATCTCCTTGTATGAACAATTTCTTGCAATGCGCGCATACCAATGCAGAAGTTCCTATGAGATAATGTCAAAGTGAGAGATTGCATGAAAATAACCATCAGTTTCTCTTTGTTAAATCATAGAGACGTTAAGTTGCTAAGTAAGAGTGGGTTTTCTCTCAATGGGGTTAGACACAAAGAGTTCCTCGGATTATAGGAGGTACTGTATATTAAATGGCGCCCACACTATACCATGCGCAATTCAATAGGCTGTGACCGCGCCTGTTTTTACCATTTAGGTATTTGTGGGCATAGTAGTACGTGTATGTAATGTATCAGACTTTAAAGGTGGGTATTGCCAAAGTTAACCGTCCTCGAGAGATTTCCTTCCCTATAGATATTAAAAATAGTATTTTGATAATAATATAATTAAGGTACGTTACCTATTTCTAGTAGAATAAGTAAATAACTATAGGTTCTAGCAGGATTATTTTGCAAGATGCCATTATGAATGTACTGTATAAAAGCTAGATCATGATAATAACCAGTTGCTAGTACAAGTATACTAATGACTGATCCTAATTTTATTTTGAAGATAATTTTGATTTTGTATTTGGCTCGTGCTAACAGGTCAGCCACTGTAGGTATGGTCGTTAAGAATGGGCCCAAACAGCAAGCAGACAAGTGTGTATGTGGTAGGAAAACAAATCTTGGAGACAGCATCGACCGGGTGGACTCCACTTGGTATCTCCATCCACAGAAATTTCTTTTTTGAAGAAGAAATTTTAACGCTCTCTACATCTACGTTGTTGTCCTAAAACATAAACATTACAAAGGCTAGACTGAGGAATTTAATACAGTAGATAGGTAGGTTCGCTTATTATACTAAGTTTGAACTGCTGCGGGCCTATAATGACGATTCATTTTAATCTTAACCTGGTATTAAAAATGTCAACAAGATAATTTATAATGGAAAGTATTTTAAGTGTGCAGAAGAATGCGGGAGTTAGCATATAGAAAACAACGAATACTCTGTTGACACCAACAGCTGTACTCAGTGATTGCCACGCCACCAGAACGCAATGAACACCTAGAGACGCCTAGTGGACAACCCAACACTAAGCTTTCTCCCAATAAACACGCGAGTGGCGCTGTTCTTTGTCACACAATCAGAACTTCTAATCCTCCCATACAAAGAGATTCACTTCAAAATCACTTACTCCATTCTGCTTCGGCTTATCGGTAGTCAAGTATGCAATAAGTATGAACTCGAAAAATGCAGCAATAACTGTGAATGCGGACAGAGCAGTCCAAATATCCATTTTGGTAAGCGATGGGAGACGCATGAAGTTCTCGTCGCGGAAGAGCAGGAGGGCTGTCGTGATTGTTGTAATGAAACCGACAGACAGCCGCTCAGTCACCGCTGATGTGGGCAGCCAGAAGGAGGACCAGGAAAGCAGCACCAGAAGCATCATGGGAAGGTACACGCGGATGATGAAGGGGAAGTAGTTGCGGTGAAGTTCGATGACTGAGGAGAGGCAGCTGTACTCTCCTAAAAACACAGTGTTTTTGGTGATGTGGTTGTGAAAATTATTTGAATAATATTTCTTTCAGAAAGACTAGGTACATGTTTATGGCCGCAACCATCACTCTTAGAAACGTCTCGAAAAGAAATACTGTCATGTGTCAATGCATGATGCGGTGCCGTCGAGTACTCAGGCAGGTGCTTACTTTGAC
Source organism: Psococerastis gibbosa (assembly GCA_963971405.1). Lineage (NCBI taxonomy): Eukaryota > Metazoa > Arthropoda > Insecta > Psocodea > Psocidae > Psococerastis > Psococerastis gibbosa. The sequence continues at coordinate 27,702,564 of OZ020485.1, forward strand.
TTGGAGTACCTGTTGCAAGCAGAAAATTTGCGGAAAAACTATTTCGGTACTTTTTAATGTTTTAAATTCAGAACTGGATTTAAACTAAGACACCAAGACTTGCTTGCATGCCGCACTCCAAAAGCTATTGTACAATAAGTAGACAGGTACCAAATTTAAGCATTTTTTTAAAGTTAATTTTGTTTTGAAAATAGCTTAACAATATGAATATTATTAATATTATATTGAAAGACAATAAAAAAATTTACAAAGAAATCAGTTTCCAAAATAAAATCAGTCGAGAACAAATCGGTCGATAACAAATTCCTAAGGGGGTCCAAAGTATTTTCACGTATTGGGCCCCTTATATATTATTTAAAAGTAACCATGGTGTTCTTTAGTACACATAATATCTTATGCATTTCAAGACAGTCTTGTAAAAAAGTAGAAAACCGAATGCAATTGCACTATTGCACAGCACTGGTTAGAAAATACTGCGACACCAGTCTACAATAGTCTTATAGAACTAATTAATAATTATTGCAATGGTTCAGGTCTGCAGGCCGCAGCACCCATGACATATAGGCCTACTTATGCTGCAGTAAATGACCATACCTGTAGTAGTTATACTGTTGCAAGTATCCTCAAAATGGGATGCAAACGAATAGCCTGGAATCCAAGCGGGGTTGGCTACTTGAACTGGATCTTCCTCTTTCCAGTTTAATATGACGTCATCAGTAGTGTAGCCATCTGGGAAACGCATTGAAGTGATTGAACATTGCTTTATAATACAAAATACTTTCCAGTTTCATAATTAATTAAGGCGGGGTTTCCATTGACCTTGTTTTCGAAAGCTACCGTGATTAAAGACAGTCTAAAATGTCTGCTACCACGTCAATATCACGGTAGCTTTCGAAAACAAGGTCCATGGAAACCCCGCCTAAATGCGAGGATATCTGATATACCTGATTCACCACCATTCGCGGCACTGCATCTTATAAATGCAAATGTAAGCTATGTAGGTAGTACTACTACTATACTTGTTATATATGTACAAAATACTTACAGCTTGGCATTCGCAGTGCACAATATTGGCGATCGAAAGGAAAATTCCACAGGTTCATTGGGCAGTTTAAGGTCAGTGAAATTCTGAAAATACATAGGCCTATAGTAATAACATAGAATACTTCTACTTCACCTCTTGATGATTGTGGGTTCCCACAATATCCTAGTATAGGATATTAAATGTAATTTGTTAGATTGTTACTTCAACCACAGCCTTAGGCTGCATAGAGCTCAAGGTTGTATCTTATACAGTAGGCTAGATAACAATAATTATACAAACAATAAAATGCAATAATCATAATTGTCTTAAACTTCTTCTTCCCTCTTATTTTAATTTATTTAATTATCATAAAGAGTCATAGAAAACAGAAAATTCATATTATTGTCATATGTCATACCTAGCACAATATTAGTTGTATGTATTGTTACCTAGGCTACTGTATAAAAATCCTATTACAGCGTTAAATTAGTGATGTACCATGTTTGCCTAATTGAGAGCCCCATTATTGGGAACGAAAATGGTCCATAAGGTAAAGCATATAGGGTAATTTATACCCATCTTGTAACAATGAATTAATTTCCAAACAAAATAGCCTGTATTGTCTATCATTGTGTACAAAATAACGAATGAGATTCAGAAAACGGGGTTTCAACATAACTGAAAGCAAGCAAATTGTATTAAGAAAAATAAACAGAGCAGAATGATGAGAAACTGCGGAACAGCGCAGCATAATTTGTAGTTGCATATATTTCTAACCAAAAATATGACTAGGTACCGGTGCAATTTTTTAATGACGTACATACCTTTCACTCAACATTATCAGACCATTTTTCCGTAGACGAGCGAAAATATTGGGCTTTGTGATAGTGTGGAGATGACCTTTCTTTTCATTAGAAAAAAATACGTCAGGCTTCCAAAATAGGGAAACTTCGTTTGTTGCGATATCACGATCGTTGGCTAGAAGCAAATAAATTTTATTATTTAACAATGATTACAGTAGGATACCAAAACTATTTATAAGTCTTAATATCAAATTAACAAAATAATTGCCATTTACTGTAGGCTTAGGTGATAGTTGTCTCAACATTGTATCGATGCATTTTGCAACGAACGGAAATCAGGTTAGAAAGATAAAATTGTTAATACCAGAGTTGAACGCTAATCGCGAATCTTCCCACTCTTCTCTATATGTAACTTGAATTTCCATTTCCTGAAAAATAAAAGGGACTGATGAAAGCTAGGCTTGAAATAGTTGGGAATCTGAAGTAGGCTGCTAATTAGAAATATAATCGATATGCTTATAGTCATCCTGCTGCTTTAGCTAGGCTCCTACCACGTCACATTTATTATTTTATGAAGATGTAAGTATGTAAGTTTTAATGTTTCCGAATAATTTCTGATGGAATAGTACCGATGCATTGGCACATAGTACTGTACAAAAATTACAAAATATACTAAAAAATTGGTTAATTGCTCACGTACATTGGTTAAATGGTCAATCTTCTCAATCCTCCGTATGAACATATTGATTGTTACGTTCACAGGCTCATCTAGAATTGGAGAAAAGACTCTCAATATTTTAAAGAATCGGTACGAGTTAGTTAACCCGTACATGTTTTCTTATTAATCGAAATTTGTATATGTACTGAAATATTTCCATGATAAATAATTGTCCCATGGCTAAACTTCGGCTGCCTATAGATTTTCCCTATCCCAAAGCACGGGATTGATAGATGGAACTATTTCATAGTAATGGGCAGACCAATAATAAAATACTACACAATGGCAAGCAATGCATTAGGACTCGGATTATCTATAATTTATTCAAAAAATAAAAACCTTGCTTGGGAACGCAACCAGATTACCCTACTGTATTTAGCCCCTATCACATATCTGGCCTGAAGTCAGAAAGAATCGATAGAAAGGTTCCTCAGAATAATAATTTGAAATTAACCCCATTTTGGGGCCTGAACCAAACTATCAAAAGGGATGCGACCTAGTGGGTTTTGTTTACACTAGTAAGCACTACACAATATATGTGAATTTAAAAGAAATCGTCGGAGCCGTTTCTGAGAAAACATTTTTTTTTAGTTTTTGGTTTAGATTTTGTGAATCTACAGTACGTGCCAAATTTCATAAAATTCCATAAAGCAGCTTAGCCCCAAATTGAGACACAGACTGACATTTTGTAAAAACCACTTTTTGATTCTTGGGACAGAAAGGTGTTGACGGAGGTGGTCCGCTTCCTGGAGAGTACCTATCGGACAAAAGTGGTAGGACGCTGGCCAAGCTTTTTTAGACGGTCTTTTGCCAGATGAATTTGCCTGTATACCCTTAAGCAAAAAAAAAAAAAAAAAAAATTCTTGGGACCAGAAATAAATCTGTTCAAATCGAAAATTTTGACCATCACAAAGCATTCCTTGTACCTTATAGGTACGAACGAATAAATAGGAAATCTAAAATTGGTTACTGGATACGATATGTAATTTTTTTGTGTATTTGCAACTGTTTTGTATTTATAGCTTTGTAACACTAATTAACTAGCCCTCTAGTTGAGTGTAAGAAAGGGCCCGAAGGCCCTAACTCCGCTATGGGAGGCTAGTGCAATAAAGAAACAATTATTATTATTATTATTATTATTATTATTATATGTTGTACAACCTGTATCAACGTATTGAGAAACTGCCTCCCAATTTTGAAGCCTACCATAAAGTCCACAAAATATTTACTTATACTTATACCATAAATTCTGTAGCGTAAATGAGATTTGATATTGATATCAGATGCAAGCTGTGCAATTATACAGTACACATTTATCATAGAGTAGGTACCTAAATTGTCTACAGCCACCATTATCGTACCATTGTGTTAATGCAATCGTGACACACGCCCTTAAACTTCGGCAAGCTGTAATGCTCAAGTTCTAATGCCTCGCCACCATAATGATACTCTGATACACGCAGTATGATAAAGTAGCCTACCTAATAAGTAAAACTAGCGAAAGGTTAATTGATTGCACCATACCTGGGTGCGCAGCACCAGGAGGTCTAGCCGTGCTGTCGTATTGGCTTAAATTTATCAAAGCTTTGTCCGCAGGATGGAACAAGTTTAAAACGTGAGGTTGACCCCTGAAAATTTCATTTTAGGCATATCATTCATACCAGACCGTACTAATAGAGGAAGAGAAAAATTATTATTTAGACATTTTTCATCAAAGTTGAGTAATTTTTTCCTTTTTACACTCTGAAGCAAACTAGAAGGGGCAATCGACCCATTGCGTTTTGTTAAAATTAATAACGACTAAAATATACTACCTAGGCTATATGTGAATTTAAAAGAAATCTTTGGAGCCGTTTTTTAGAAATAAGTCTTTAGACATTCAAAGAGGGTATAACCATCCAACATTGCGTTATCAGGAAATAAAAAAAAAAGTCGTTCTGAGGTATGATTTTTGTGAACCTGATGTGAGCCAAATTTCATCAAAATTCATCGGGTAGTTTGCCCGCAAATAGACGAACAGGCCGACAGACATTTCGTAAATACCCCCTTTTTAGGTTCCTGGTACCTCAAAACGTGTAAATCCGTTGAAATCTTGGAATCGAAAATTTTGATCATCACAAAGCCTTCTATATCATGTATAAATAGGAAAGCAAAATTACTTACGGTTGAAGAAATAATAGTAATGTTGTGACTATAAAAGTGAATTTGTGCGTCATTGCGACCGAGTTGAAGATGTTTCAATGAGGGAGAAAAGCTGCTGCAATTAGGACGGTAATGATGTCATCCGCGTAACAAACCAACAATGGGCTGCTCAAAAAGCCGGCAATTCAATTACCCTGCACATCCTACAGTATATTACACGGTGCCGACCACTTTAAATTGATGCTGTGGCACCAATGTCAATGAGTTGTTATTCCACCAAAATAACTACATATCGGATATGGAAATATATTTAGGCTATCAGAAAAGGTTTCCAATTTGTTTGAAGAACATGCATGTTATAGTATACAATATATATTAGGTATGTATGTACATAAAGTCAAGGTCCACAAAAGTTGGTTTCGAGAAAAATGAAAAACTCACTGGTATCATGATCTTTTCCCCATGTATAGGATAATTTCAGAAACGCCTATAATTCAGTACCCTACGCGTTTTTGCGTTTTTGGTCATTTCGACTGAACATAAGTTACTAAGTAAGTATGCACTATTTACCAAGTAGCAAGGGAGACAATTTTAAGAAGTGATGTGTTTCCACAAACTGTGCCTAAGGTATTTTGTATATTGGTATATCTGTATATATCTTAATACCTTTCCTCATAATCGTCTTACTTGTAGGATAACTAAGAGTACCAATCTGTCATCACGCACTATGTGACGCCTATCACGCAGACTCTCCCATAATCTTACCGCATATTTATAATACATGTGACTAACTACTAATAAAAGTCATTCTTCCTTATTTTCGTGTTAGGCCTACTCTGCCAAGGCAGAATTCGGAGAAAACGGATTAAGAGTACTCAACTGCGCAGAGAAGTTAATAGGTACAGCTTCTCTAGTACCCCCCGTAGGTGCATGGGCATATTTCATCTGATTTGTTCCCATTTTAGCACTAATGTTTTGTAAATAAATTTTTGGATAAAGTATAAAACCTGGATACCTGATTACGACGTTGAAAGTTAGTTAGGCAACGTAGGCTATAATTTAGGTATGTGGTAAGCCTGTAATATTTTAAATTATATGGCTGTATTCTGCACACTGTATACAGTACATACTATATATTCAGCATAACCCAGGGGTCGGGAACCTTTTATGTTCCAGGAGCCATATTTCACGGGCCTAGCTACTCATCAGCTCATAAACCTTCATCGAGTTATCCATTATACATTTATAAATACATAGACTACTGTCAAGGATTAATCCAGGGGATTAAACATTAATTGAACTACCCCGAAATTTTGAAATATTGTAGACAAGCCAATATTATAAGACTATGGACAAGGGACGAAGTCCACAAGTTATATTAATGGGATGAATTAGGTATAGGCATTGAGTGCTACCCTCGCACGCCGATGGCATGAGGGGGGGGGGGCACTTTCTTTGCATTTGTATAACATTCTTTTTTTTAAAAGAAAAATACACGGATTATTATTATTACTTGAACGGTGTCTACATTTTTTTATAGCAAAAGTCATGTACAAAAAATGTTTACATACGACTAGCCCGCAGGGTCTCTGAAAGTGGGTTCCGTAGCATGTGTATCTATCTGCTGGGGTCCGCATTAGGTCAGTCCGTAAACATATTTATTAGGAAATTGTATAGGCTACTAAATTTAGTAGTAAGTGTAATGAAAGCACAATATCAAAAAGTATTTTTATTAATATACCCATACATAAATGAGGCTTTATTTATTTCCTAAAAAAATTTCACATGGGTCCGAGGCGTTGTTTAAATTGAGATAGAGGTCCGTGGCTGCAAATAGCTTAAGAAACCCTGGGCTACAATTTTCAGACTTCTGTAGTATACCGATTACCGTACAACATGATTTCGTTTACTTTGGAAAAAATATATTCATATAGTACGGTATTTCGCCTTTGGTATGTACAGTATTTACTAGAGTGTCGTAGAAGAGATAAGGTTTCCATTTCGTCCATTAGTGTTTTGAGGCTCGTTATCTACCAATTTATGTCCCACAATGATTATTCTTTCCACCTGAAACATAAAAAAATAAATTTACTTTACAAATGTACACACCCTGTTAATAAAGCACCATAGTAGACCAGCAGGACTTAAATAAATAAATAAATAAGCTACACTCTTTTTCATCAAAATTTTACCTTTTTGAAACCGAATATTTCATTGCCCGATTGGGATAGTTGGCCCTCTAAAGACTCTAAATACTTTGCATACTCCAATACGTGCTTATTCATTTATTATGAACTTAATCCACCCGCGTTAAACAATTTAAGTACCGGTAGGCAGTTTATTAACAGGCTCTGTTGGTTGGTGAGTATGGTACTCAGTACTAGGAACCAGTACCTCATTGTGGGTTTCAAGGTCTGTAAGCTCTTCTTTGGATAAGTGTTCAATCACTGCTGAGGCATAGCAATCTCCTAGCATGTTGTTAGTTGTCCGACACCTATCCCTGAAATTAAAAAAAACAGATAGGGAACAGGCACGTATGCAGCGGGAGGTAAAAACGTAACAAATATTGACACATTCATTGACTTAACTCCGTCAATCAACACCGACTACAGGCGACAATGGACAAACTGAGATATGCTTACCATTCACATTGTAACAGCTTGATTTAACCAAGTACGGGAACGAGTTTATATCTTTACAGTTATTGCACTATGTTCTGTTTTATTAGGATTATTTAACATGTTTGATTTATAAAATTAAAAATAGTTTAACTTACACAAGCCAGTCAACGGCAAAAAGCAGGGATACGTCTTCAATGGGACATCCCACGGAACTTAGCACCATCAACATCAAAACCAACGCAGCGCTGGGTACACTTGCTGAAGACATGCTTGCTGCTGTGCATACGAGACTGAAAACATACAATATAGCCTATCATTGTAAGAAAATAAGATATATATTATTTCTATACCATATCTTACCAGCCTTGGTACCACAGACAAGGAATATTCCAACGAGAATGAATATCAACGGATGTCTCATATTACCCAAATTTACAAAGGCTCATACAACAGCATCATTCTTGTACAAATCATATTACTACTATAACGAATTCATTAGTAGTTACAATAAGTTCGCAAGGCCAAATACGAGCACAAAAGGTTACATTGATATATATATATATATATATATAAAACAAACACTAATGGCAATGTAACTAATACTAGTATTATATCATGATTGTGATAAAATGAATAATGTTTAAACTGTACTCTGTAGGGTGTATCCCGCTCAGAGAAATTCAACAACTGACCCATGACCTCGGTCTGGCAATTAACTTCAAAAAGACAAAAATCATGCACATGAGGAATAGAGGACCCAAACAAATTGAAAGCAAATACATATTTCACAAACATGGATGTCTGCACTCCAGCAATACCTGCAATTGCACACAATATATAGACATGGTAGAAGAGCACAAATATTTGGGATTAACCATTGACAGCCATCTAAACTGGCGATCGCATATAGAGTCATTGTGTAAAAGACTGCGATCTGGGAGTGCAGCTCTCCATAAATTAAAATACGGGATGCCAAGGAAAGTAATAAAAAATGTTTATCACGCCCTGATAGAGTCTGTAATAACTTACGGAATAACATCTTGGTGCAGGGACGAAAACACTTATGTAAATAAAGTGCAAAATGCCCAAAATAGAATAATTAAGAATATATTGTCAAACAAACTAAACAAAAAATTTAACCACATTGATGATAAATATAAGTACCTCGAAATATTAAACCTAAAACAACTCTATACATTTAAAGTAATTAAATATAACTTCTTTGACAAGAATTTTAACATAGAAACAGAAAACAATTCACATCACAATACTCGAAATCCAAGAAAAGTCAATTTGAAACCAGCCTACAACAAATACGGGAATAGATTAAATAGTATAACGAAAATTTTTAATGAATTGCCCATACAACTTAAAAAATTAACTAAAATAGGAGAGATAAAAACGAAAATTAAAAAATGGCTTTTGAATTAAAATACTTCGCTTTAAAACTTACTTTACTTTTTACTTTAATTATTTTACTTTACTATAATTACTCTTTACGTTAACTTACAATTTTAAATGGTATGAATTAAACTGATTTGAAATTAAAACTAAGTTTTTTTTGCTAACACAGACGTGAAATAGAAAACATGTTGCATCATCTACAGCGTTTACTGTGCCAGCCCCCGACAAGTTGATTAACTTGGGGGCCCACAGGTTATTTGTATTATAAGGGTATAATTGTTAATTTATAAATATATTCCTTCGGCGCAGGGGAGTACCGGCCGGAGAAGAAGAATAAACTAAAAGTTAATGCACCGTACATACTGAAGACATGTCTATGGTAAGGTGGTAGCGTGCTTGTACTTGTGCGAGTCTCAACTCACCTTGCGACAGGAGATGTGCCGTAACTCGACACAAGTGCCTATTAGGTTACTTAGTTAGGTGATTAAAGAATTAAAGAGGTTAAGAGTGTACAGCCCGTAGGAAGTTGGCAGCCCAAAATTTAATACTTTTTATTTTTTATTTCATTAACTAAGCATGTTATTAATGATTTAGCTCATCAAAGTTGTGGAAGACTACTTCATTCATTATATTATAAGATATTTCTAATTTTCGAAATTGTAGTTTTTTCAGAAACATGTAAATATTTTATAAACAATAACTTTACACGTATAATCGATTTTATAAAAAAAAAACTACAATTTCGAAAACTAAAAATACCTAATTATATGATGCATGAAGTAGTCTTCTGCAACTTTGATGAGCCAAATCTTTAATAACACGCTTAGTTAATTAAATAAAAAATAAAAAGTATTAAATTTCGGGCTGTACACTCTTAATTGATACATTCATTAAATTGTTTGTACGCAATTTACCTTTATTAGTAGAATAAATAGTTGAGCTTAGAATGTAGAATGTGAATGCGCTTATAGGCTACATTTAAATTTAAAATCATGATAAGCATTGTCACGTAGCCTAACTGTAGAGATGAAGTAGCCTCTAACTTTTTGGCTTCTGTTGGGTTTACCTTAAAATGCGCAATCAGTGGTTTAACATGTCATTCGTTGAGACTTTCGATTTGAAAAAGTTAAATTGTAATTGAAATGAAAAAGTAGTAGAAGAAGTATTTATTGTTACTGATAGGAGTACATACCTACATATTGCATACCTGTATACATATACTCGTATATATATAGTATATATAGTAGTAGTTGTTGCTGCATTGGTATATATTCTGTTTGCTAGAGGTTAGAAAACTTTGCCTTTCATAGTAAAGATATCTGCTAGCCCATAAGTGTTAGCCTAGCACTATTCCTATAGGTACTTACATTAAAGTCAAAATGCCCCCGGCTTCCAATGGAAAATCGTTCAATTGGGCAATAAATACCGAAGCAACGGCCAAAAACAAAGCCGTGCCATCCATATTAATCGAGCAGCCTATTGTTAGTACATATCGTGAAATTTTCTGATTCATTTTCAACTTTTCATCCATGCACTTGAATGTTACCGGAAGCGCGGCAGCTCTGAAACAAGCATAGAAACATAAATAGAAGCAAAATTAACGTTCTGTAACAGTAATTAACTTAAAAAGCTTACAGTATTGTACTATAATAAGTTACTTTGCAGTATTCTATAATTAGTTAGTGTACATTACATTTGTAAGTTGTAATCACAATGGTTTTAATGTTTAGGTGTTTTATTAGATAATTCGTAGTTATTATGACAATATGTAAGTTAGTGTAAGTATACTAACGCTGTGGCAAGACAATCCAATGCGGGGCAATGCCTGCGCAACTGTCTTTTGACTACTATTGCACTATTTGGGATTTTGTGGTCAGCAACATGTCCAACAGAGTTTTTCCAATACTGATGAAGGTATGTAGGTACTTATTGCCCAGACCCAGTGGAAATTTATACCTTATATTTTACCTCTCGGACCTCGACTTTCGGGTCCATAGTCTAGTTCCCTACCAACTGTACTATTCCTGACCAATATACAATATACATAATAATAATAACAATACATAATATACATAATCTCTATATATAAAAATGAATCCCTATGTCACGGCATCACGCGTGAGCGGCTGGACTGATTTCACTATTTTGTTGTTGTTGTTGTGTTTGTTATTGTCAGGAGAAAGTTCACATGACAGAAAAAATTTATTAAATTTCACGGAAAATTAAAAAAAAATTTAAATGGAAAATTGAAGTTGATAATCGTTGGGTTGTTTCGTTTTCTCACGTGTCATGCGAGCCCCGAAGGGGCGAGCAGCGTAATGCTCAATGGAACTACATAAATGCGAGGCCCGAAGGGACGAATTCCGCAAGGGGGGCGGGGCCACGAAGCGGTCCCAAGCCCCGCTTGTACATAATATACAAATTACAAATAGAAGTTAAATTGCCATATAAGAAATTAAATTTTATTTTCGCTACAAAATAACTCAACTTTTGCCTGTTTGTATTAGATAGGTAGCCTATATTCAATATATTGCAGTATTATATGGTATATAAAACTGTAGGTAGGCTACTTACATTAACAAAAAAATAAAAATTGAAACCTTAGGCGTATGCAGAGTATGTATGATTGTTTTACCTAACCTAGGATAATCTCTCGTGTGAATTTTAGTGAGACTGTCGCAGGTTGATTTGGTTATCATCGCAAGGTACGTACTTACGTAGAGGCTGTCGCGAAAGCTGTGAGCATGCCAGGCAGAAGTCCCCAATAAAATTTGAACGGATTCCGTCGTAGGAAGACAAAGTAAATTATTTGCATGATAAACAGTTGGTAAATTAAAACACCAAAAATTATTGTGAGCACCAGCCAGCCCAATTGTTTGACTACCATTGTCACATCTTCCACTGTCATGATTTTGCCGCAAATAACGCTGCTTATACCAATAGGTGTCATCCTGAAATTAAGGAACATTAATAATTAAATTTAATGTTTTTATTAATTTTATATTATATAATGTAATTGATATAATTAACATAATTTGCATAATTATTAATTTAATTTTATTAATTTAAGGCTGCATATCTACTGAGCATCCTTGATAAATGTTGGTTATGGTAGTCAACCTACTAAAGGCGGATTATAACTTGCTCCCCATAACATGTTTCTAGACATTTCCGGGCTAAATGGCTTTGCAACAGCGGCATTTTGATTTAATTTTTGTTTCAATTTGCGGCGTGATTCTTACCGAAAACTCAAATTTTATTTTTACCGTAGATGTCTTTCATTGCATAATTTGGACATTATTTTAATGAACACATAGGCTTCTTTCAAGGTTATAGTCTGCAGAAATCGCTATGGGGAAGTTGACATTGCAGAAGACGCATACAGGGAGAGAGATCTAAAGAATACTTTACAGATAGTACAATATATATAATGTATTTTAATGTAATAAATTATATAATATATAATAATAGGTCTCAGGAACGCTAGGAGATTGTTACACTGGTTACACATACCTATCTCGAAAATTTTGTTTCTTTTTATCGGTAGGTAAACTCTTAATTTTATACAAAGGCGCCTAATAGGCTCTAGGTGAAGGCCTAGACTAATACTTATTTTCTAAAACTTAACTAAAGTTATTAAGAAATCAGAACCGTAATTAGGTCCACTAGCTATTGCACGCTTTTAAACACTTACCACATGACTCCATACATAATCTTCATGACCACTTGATACATGGTTTTAAAAATTTCGATGACTGCAATGCTGCTGGGCGTTTCCAATGTTCCCAAAATGGTGCCAAATAGAAGGCAAATCACGATAATTCCAATGTTATTCGTTCCATTTCTGAAAGGTATTTTTATTAAATTATAATATTCGCCCTCTTTAGCAGGAAAGATATTAAAGATAGCCGCTGTTTTTGACAAGATTTTGGCTACAGCCTACAGTACAGAGCCTATCTTCATTTACCTTTGTATTGTATTGTATATAGCTACTGTACCAGCTCAGTACCGGTACAAAAGAAAACAATTATTTTCAACTCAAGAAATTGGAAAACAATATTTTAGCTCACCTTTTTGCTAGAACTCTTAAAACCCTCCCATGGTCGTTTCCATCAGTTGATTTTTCAGTCACATAAGTTGTATGAGTCTGGAATAATTTAAAGCATATAAAATACCAATTTCCTGCTTGCATTTGCAGCATGCATATAGATGTTGTAAGTTTTAACTTCATATGCTTAATTATCTAATGTGTTACGCATACTTGTTTTTTTAATATTTTTAATAGTTCTCCCATTCTCGATTTTAAATTATTTTCTTATGCTAATTTTACGGCTGCTTGCAAGAACTGACAGCCTCGCGTTAAGTATCATTTTAATGCAAATAAATTGCCTTACATTAAGCTATTTCCTAATTCCAATACTACAATAGTATATCTATTTATAATAACATAATTATCTTACGACCAAACAGTTACATATAGCATAAGCATGGTCTAGTAATGCTTTTATAAAAATTCAATAGCCTGCTTCATAATAATGTAATCAATAGGAATGCCATACCTAATCAAAACTAAATACGGTAGTACTGGTACCTGCATAAAGAAGGCTTCAAATAAATTATCTGGGAAGACATTTCTGGAATAAAAAAAATATTTTAGCAAGAGAAGTGGAAAACTTTGTTTGGGCAATGCAAGTGTAATTAGATAAGATCACAGAAAATAATTCATTATAGGCTAGAAACAACTTAACTACACGCTACATGTACTTGGACGTAAATAAATAAGTACGGGGCGGTGATATACTATAGACATAGTAAAACTTATTAAGTTATATATATAGTTATTAAATATATATTATATATATATATATAACTGTTATATATTAACTTATAAGTTTTATTAGCTCCATGGGTGCAACGGGGCACTTTGCTGACTAAGGCTTCCCCTCCCCCAACATTTAGCAGAACATCTCCTTCTCCCAGGTTTAGTTATAACAAGAAATTGGGCCAATGATTGACGGTAAAATATTTTTTATTTTAATTGTGCCACCCCACATTCTAGACCAGTAGGTACTATTGTAGTACAATGCCATATTGCCAGTTAAGTCAGACAGGTTTTCCCGATTTTATAGGGCTTTGCGTCATGTTTTCAACAATTTATTAGGCCTAGTCGACTATTCCTAGCCAGTTTACCAGCGTTTCTCATGAACTGTTTTTGATTTCTTAGAAAAAAGAGACCTGCCTATGTCGAGGAATGCATCTAGAGCTGCGACAGGCCGGTTATCCGGGTCAGGTACAAAAGTACTGTTCACACCAACTCTTCCTGATCGGCCAGGTTCAACTAGAAAAGCTAGACCAATGCCCAGGCAAGCATTCAACAAAGAAGTCAGAACAAAGTATGTAAACGTTCGAACTGCTATTTTTCCATTTAACCTTGCATTTAGACTTGCACAACCTACAACATAAAATACACGTTGAATTAGCTTAATCTAAATAGAAACATGGGGCAACTGACATTGGTATTTTCTGGTAACCAGCACTTACCCGACAACCCTACTTCCAGGACATTCCAAAAGTGTGCCAAAAAGTGTGCTTATATGTGCATAAAATAATTAAATACATATACCTGGTATAGGATGGAGTTGTCAGTTAAAATTGTTTTATACCTACTTTCTCATCAACTTTTATCAATTTCTCTTGCTAATCGTTAGACAACATCAGAGGTAACTCAGCATACAGAGAGCAAAAGGCTGTTGGAAGTTATGTATACTATAAGCTCTGATCCTGTAGGAAAAATAAGTCACTTACAAGAAATTATACTGGATATTATGAGAGGCAGAATGATTAATTTAAGAACTCTCATAAAAATTTCTCCTGGATAAGATATACAGAGAATGATTTCTTCAGAAAGTTGCGTCGTTTCTCTTAGAATAAATCCTGAAATAAAATCGAACCGTCATTGTATAGTTATTCAATATTATGTCAAATGCCTATTTGGGAGCCTGAGGTGATTCTGACTGTGAAAACTTAAGCACGCAGACTACATTTCAGTAATTAATTAACTAATCTGCAGTGACGAAGCAGTACCGTAGATGATAGGCCAATCCCGGGTATTCTATTCTAATTCTACTGCTTCGTCACAGAGACTACAATGGCTCATGGACAAGCATGAAAAATTGAAAACTTATAAACATTTTGAAATTGGAGGGAAACATTGAAATAAGTCAGGACATGTGGACTTGTGGTACAGACTCCGACTTTCACACGAAAGGTTGTTGGTTGGAGTCTCACAGTTGCTAGAATTTCTGGCCATGCTTCGGAGGGCATGTAAAGCAGGCGTTCCCTGGTCTTCCTAGTTGAGCCGAAATTAGAGGATATGGAAAAAACTGGGCTTGGCGGGATTCGAACCCACGATCTACGCCTAACCGGGGCGTCGTCTTAACCGCTGGACCACAAGCCCCGACAAGTCCTTTATGCAATTAAGTCAGCTCACAGACCTGTTCGGTTAGATAGTTGTGTAGCTGTGCTAACCTGTCTAGCAACACGAATCATGTCAATTAGAGCATAAGTAGAGGATTTGGCATTTACTGGACTTGTCGGGGCTTGTGGTCCAGCGGTTAAGACGACGCCCCGGTTAGGCGTAGATCGTGGGTTCGAATCCCGCCAAGCCCAGTTTTTTCCATATCCTCTAATTTCGGTTATAACGAGGAGGTTACCTCTTCAACCAAAGTTAATTTAATGTCAGTGTTATATATACCATATAATACTACAATGTAATGAATAAAGCATTGCCTTTATGCAATTAAGTCAGCTCACAGACCTGTTCGGTTAGATAGTTGTGTAGCTGTGCTAACCTGTCTAGCAACACGAATCATGTCAATTAGAGCATAAGTAGAGGATTTGGCATTTACTGGACTTGTCGGGGCTTGTGGTCCAGCGGTTAAGACGACGCCCCGGTTAGGCGTAGATCGTGGGTTCGAATCCCGCCAAGCCCAGTTTTTTCCATATCCTCTAATTTCGGTTATAACGAGGAGGTTACCTCTTCAACCAAAGTTAATTTAATGTCAGTGTTATATATACCATATAATACTACAATGTAATGAATAAAGCATTGCCTTTATGCAATTAAGTCAGCTCACAGACCTGTTCGGTTAGATAGTTGTGTAGCTGTGCTAACCTGTCTAGCAACACGAATCATGTCAATTAGAGCATAAGTAGAGGATTTGGCATTTACTGGACTTGTCGGGGCTTGTGGTCCAGCGGTTAAGACGACGCCCCGGTTAGGCGTAGATCGTGGGTTCGAATCCCGCCAAGCCCAGTTTTTTCCATATCCTCTAATTTCGGTTATAACGAGGAGGTTACCTCTTCAACCAAAGTTAATTTAATGTCAGTGTTATATATACCATATAATACTACAATGTAATGAATAAAGCATTGCCTTTATGCAATTAAGTCAGCTCACAGACCTGTTCGGTTAGATAGTTGTGTAGCTGTGCTAACCTGTCTAGCAACACGAATCATGTCAATTAGAGCATAAGTAGAGGATTTGGCATTTACTGGACTTGTCGGGGCTTGTGGTCCAGCGGTTAAGACGACGCCCCGGTTAGGCGTAGATCGTGGGTTCGAATCCCGCCAAGCCCAGTTTTTTCCATATCCTCTAATTTCGGTTATAACGAGGAGGTTACCTCTTCAACCAAAGTTAATTTAATGTCAGTGTTATATATACCATATAATACTACAATGTAATGAATAAAGCATTGCCTTTATGCAATTAAGTCAGCTCACAGACCTGTTCGGTTAGATAGTTGTGTAGCTGTGCTAACCTGTCTAGCAACACGAATCATGTCAATTAGAGCATAAGTAGAGGATTTGGCATTTACTGGACTTGTCGGGGCTTGTGGTCCAGCGGTTAAGACGACGCCCCGGTTAGGCGTAGATCGTGGGTTCGAATCCCGCCAAGCCCAGTTTTTTCCATATCCTCTAATTTCGGTTATAACGAGGAGGTTACCTCTTCAACCAAAGTTAATTTAATGTCAGTGTTATATATACCATATAATACTACAATGTAATGAATAAAGCATTGCCTTTATGCAATTAAGTCAGCTCACAGACCTGTTCGGTTAGATAGTTGTGTAGCTGTGCTAACCTGTCTAGCAACACGAATCATGTCAATTAGAGCATAAGTAGAGGATTTGGCATTTACTGGACTTGTCGGGGCTTGTGGTCCAGCGGTTAAGACGACGCCCCGGTTAGGCGTAGATCGTGGGTTCGAATCCCGCCAAGCCCAGTTTTTTCCATATCCTCTAATTTCGGTTATAACGAGGAGGTTACCTCTTCAACCAAAGTTAATTTAATGTCAGTGTTATATATACCATATAATACTACAATGTAATGAATAAAGCATTGCCTTTATGCAATTAAGTCAGCTCACAGACCTGTTCGGTTAGATAGTTGTGTAGCTGTGCTAACCTGTCTAGCAACACGAATCATGTCAATTAGAGCATAAGTAGAGGATTTGGCATTTACTGGACTTGTCGGGGCTTGTGGTCCAGCGGTTAAGACGACGCCCCGGTTAGGCGTAGATCGTGGGTTCGAATCCCGCCAAGCCCAGTTTTTTCCATATCCTCTAATTTCGGTTATAACGAGGAGGTTACCTCTTCAACCAAAGTTAATTTAATGTCAGTGTTATATATACCATATAATACTACAATGTAATGAATAAAGCATTGCCTTTATGCAATTAAGTCAGCTCACAGACCTGTTCGGTTAGATAGTTGTGTAGCTGTGCTAACCTGTCTAGCAACACGAATCATGTCAATTAGAGCATAAGTAGAGGATTTGGCATTTACTGGACTTGTCGGGGCTTGTGGTCCAGCGGTTAAGACGACGCCCCGGTTAGGCGTAGATCGTGGGTTCGAATCCCGCCAAGCCCAGTTTTTTCCATATCCTCTAATTTCGGTTATAACGAGGAGGTTACCTCTTCAACCAAAGTTAATTTAATGTCAGTGTTATATATACCATATAATACTACAATGTAATTCCTAGTTGAGTATAAGACCTGCTTTATACCCCTAAATCCGCTAGGTTGGCTTAGTAATAGAACAAAAAAGTGAATATATATTTATTTATTATTTATAAGTGGTTTAAATTTTGGGTACTTATAGTTCTGTTGTCACATTTGTTTTTAATAAAAATGGGCCTAGCCCATAGGGCAAAAAAGGTTTTATATTGTATATTGTTTTTGTAAAGATGGAAATAAACTATTCATTCTTTCAAAGAAAATGGTAATTAGGGATAAAGTCCATGTTTACCTGGCTTAACCTTTACTGTTTACTGAGTTGTGATTAGGCCTACTACAGTAGGGTACTCAATGAATTATTAGTAAGCCCACTTTATTGGAATTTGGAGTGAGCACAGTTTCAAGTTGATGGCCAAGCGACAAATTTGACGTAGCTGGACGTGAGCCAGCAAATAAATTCATGTTGGGAACGAGTGAATAAATATGTGACAACAAGATTTATTGACAGAAAACACCTGCAACGTCATAAAACGTTCAGCGTCAATAGGCTATTGGACAATTGTTGAGAAACATGTTCTAATACTACATAAATATGTAAGTTTATTACATTGTATGTCTCTTAACATAATTGTTTTCTTTAAGAGACGTTATTTAGTAAGGAAAAAATATTGATTTTTGCGTTTACATGAATTTAGCGCGAAAACTGTGAAAAGCTATTTTGAAAAATAACAGCTGTTAACTTAAATTTGGGAAAATGCAAAGTTACAAAACTTGTGCCGTGTCTTCATGTGGGAGTAACACGACATGTACAAATTTCCGGACAAATTCTTCATTTACATAGTTGAAAATTATTCCAAAGGCAGAAAATTAAGAGTGGTTGAATTTGGCACGTAGAGACGAAAGGCTTACTTCAGATAAATCTAAAATGTACTTCTCTCAATACCATTTCGATATAAATATAATGCATGTGCTGTAAAAGTATGTCAGTATAATGACAGTAGGCTATATATGTCTTTGCCTCTTTGGACTGACAGAGTTTGGTCCACAAATTCCACAGTTTATAACACTCACTTTACTTTACTTCTTAATATTAAAATTTGTTATTATTATTGTTAACCCGTAACGTACCTCATATAGCATATTTTACATTTTATTGTTACAACTGTCAAGTAACCTATTGCATTGAAAAATTTATTTGACTTGCATACTCGTACATACGTATAACAACTACGAGATTACCTACTAGTTTAAAATTATACATTTTTTTTTAAATTTTCCTTACCTGCTGCACTTCCTGCTACGACTCCTGCCATGGTAAAAATCAGCAGTGAATTGTTTCGACAGCATTGCCAAAAGTCAATTTTTTTGCAAGAAACCACCTTCTCCATCGATGTTCCTACTAGTTTTTCCCGTTGCTCCAGAACTTCACTAATGTTCTCCTTCTTGTGAGTCCCATTAGGTCTAATGGATCCCCACTCCATTGTATAACAACGGGCTTAATGATAAATATCTCCAGCTCGGATATTTTATCTGTAAAAATATTAAGTACCTCTGTAGGCGTAGCACGAACAGAAAAGCATAAATTATCCGTGGGGTTCAGCTGAACCCGGCATTAAATCATGCTCGTAAGCAAATCAATAAATGTGTCAATTGTTTTTTGAAGTAGGAGAGTCAAACCATTTTCGAGTTCATTTCCGCCTATGTAACACTGAACGGTAATCAACGGCATTATTTGATGCTCTTGAACTGCGGTTTTTCCCCCGGTTTCTGCTTATTTCAGTCTTTGGCCACCGCCTCAGGGATGAACCGTCCCCGCAGTAATTTCGGTTTCGAAACACAGTACATAATGATGGATACTATAGTATGTAGTACCATGTACCACTACGAATAAATGAGAACCGGTCCGAGTTCACTCGAACGTGCTTTGCGCAAAAGCAAATAGGTTTTTGGGAAAGCAAACTGTCCGGTTTCGTTACTCAACTTAACACCTAAAACATGCCTGAAGGTAGAAATCATCGATAGAAAAGTTTCGCAGAAATATTATTTTTTAGTCATTTTTCATTAAAATTAAGTTATTTTGATTTTTTTACCCCCAGAAGCAAACTATCAAGGGGTAAGCGACCCCCCGCATTTTATCAACATTAAGAACGACTAGAATATATGTGAATTTAAAAGAAATCGAAAACGTGTAAATCCGTTGAAATCTCGGAATCGAAAATTTCGACCACAAAGCTTACGTATAAATTGGAAA
This sequence comes from Psococerastis gibbosa, assembly GCA_963971405.1. Classification (NCBI taxonomy): domain Eukaryota; kingdom Metazoa; phylum Arthropoda; class Insecta; order Psocodea; family Psocidae; genus Psococerastis; species Psococerastis gibbosa. The sequence goes on from OZ020485.1 coordinate 27,722,543, forward strand.
GCAATATGAAAGAAGAAATTAACCAGGGTCTACTGTATCTGAAGAATTCGCTTCACAAAAGCCCACAGAATACAGTGTATTGCGCACGTTGAGCGAATGCCTCAATGCCGAGCTCCAAACTCCTGGATCAGAGCGAGATTAGAGGGCAGAAGGGGCTGGCCACGGATGGAGGAATGAAGTGGAAAGTGAAATGCAGAAGATGTCAGTGGTGGGGCTTAACAGAAGAATACCATATCATATCTGGATATCTGGAGAGAGAGCTAAGCTCACTCCGGGCTGTAGCGCCGAAGAAAAAAGAAGACTGTGCCTAAAATACTTCCCTTAACACTTCAATGGCCAGGTGGTAACGTGCTTGCACTTGTGCGAGTCTTTACACGCCATGCGATCGGAGACGTGTCGTAACTCAACACGGGTACTAACCTACAGAGGCGACTGAAGAGGTCAATTGGATACATTCATTTAATTGTTTGTATGCGATTAATCTTTTAGTAATAAAAAATAAAAATAATAAAAAAACAATAAAAATCAGGGTGGGTCAACAAATATTATCGTAGGTATGTGTCTTCATTATTTTGCATCTACCATCGGTTCACATACTTGTCAATCTTAAGTTCATTCTATAAAGTGGAACCAATAGCCTATTCAGGTCCACAAGTTCACGACCTTAATTCCAAATTGAAACGATAGCGTTTAGGCTATTTCTTGCCAAGAGTCAGTGAACTAATTACTATTTCCTATCAATTAAGTACCTACTATATATAGTATAATTAATGCATCAGATTTCCAAACTAAATGTAAGTTACATGTCAGTCTTACAGCAATGCTCAGTTCATTTTCAACCTTCCCTTAAAGTCTCGAACCAGTGTTTATGCAAAGGCTTACCTCATATTTTACAGGCATAGTCAATATGAACAAAAATGTAGCCTTGTCGGACTTTTTTGAATAGGTACTAACTGAGCACTTTGGCATTTTTTAATGTTCCACTATGGGCATAATGCTCATCATAGAACTTTGAAAGCTTAAGAAAGCTTGTGTTAACTTAGGTTAATCTGAGAGGAGCAAATGGTTTTAAAACATGCACGGATGTCCGATATATTTTGGGAGGCTTCCACGTGGAGAATCAGAGAATGTGGAGATGGACCCAATCATGCGCACTTCGACCCCTCACGCAGGCGCAATAAAATTCCCTTTTTCTCATCCAAAATATTTTAAATGAACTCTTATCTAACCTCTATTTACTGTATTCTAATTCCAAATGTATTATGTCGACATAATAACACCTGCCAATGGTCATACCAAGTGGAATCCACCGAAACAGCATGTTAAAAATTGCAGTAAACTTGGTAGTACATGCACATTGTTGGCAGGGGAACATGGTGGGACATATGATGACGCGCTTATGCAGTCTAAGTGCGTGTCAAGTCTGGGTCACCTTCGAATTAGTCGTGTGACTTTACTATGTTCCCCAAGTGGTTCGGAGCACATCCTCCTTCACTGCGATGCAATCGCACAAAACGAGCAACATGCTTGGGAAGCTTGCAGTAGTTGCAGTTACATGTAAAAGACCTACCGTACTGCTTCAAAACCCCCTCAAGGTCCTGGCTCTCCTGAGGGAGATAGGCCTCGAGAAAGTGATATCGATACTTTGTTGTAGGGGGCACAATAGGCCCAATAGGCTTAAGTGCACACAGATAACACCTGTACCAAAAATAAGTGGTTCGGAATCCACTATTTATCAGAAGGTCTCACACCCGGTCAGTCAATTCCCCTTCTCCCTGAGGTGAAGTCAGCCCCTATGGTGCCTTAAGTTAATAAACAGACTCGCTCCCCTCGTCAGGCTGACAGGACTGCTTAAAAACAAAGGCAGAAATGTTGAAAGCAGGCGTTAGTAAAAACGTAATATTTAACCCACCAGCGGACCTATGGCGATTATTTTTAATCTTAACCAGCAGCCTGATTGAGGCGATTGTAATACCGGGGTTAAATAAATACCCTAGGATTATAACTGTAAACAAACAAATTTTGAATAGCACTTTCCATTATAAAATTATCTTGTTTACATTTTTAATACCCGGGGATTAAATAAATACCGGTATTATAATCGCCTCGATCAGGCTGCTGGTATTAAAAATGTAAACAAGATAATTTTATTATGGAAAGTGCTATGCAAAATTGCTTTGTTTTCATTTTTCACCCCCAACAATATGCCAATTCTGCATTGTATTCCATATTCTATTGAATTCTCCAGACCTTTTGGGGCTTTGCAGTTCTTGCCTGGGTCACCAGCGCAGCGGCGTGAACCTCTGTTTAGGCTACCTAGATGGGACTTACTGCGCAGGGCCTCCTACTGACAAGTGTCTAGAAGTGAGTAGCCTAATCGCAGACTTTGATGTATTCTGAATTTCTGAAATAAGTGGGTATTGGGACGCTGTAGAAGATGCAATAAATTTTTTGAAGAGCAGTGTCTGAATTCAAACGTTTCCATGTCCCACCTGGTGCCCTACCGATGCCAAAAATAAAATTAAGCTTCAACTCAAAAAGATACATAACTGAATGATCCATGACTTAGTCCCGTGTAAGACTGTGAGCTTTGAATATTCCGACTAGATTAACTTATCTGTTTTGCTTTTGGGTTAATTTCAAAATATTCATAGGGAAGCTATGTCGCTATCGTTGTAAAGTAGTAAGACTGAGGAGGGACGACTCTACTTATACCGGAAGGTAGTGAACGCCTTGTTATGAACCTAGATATTTCGATCCTTTTATTGGTCCTTGCTCATGGAACTCTGTACTTGCGGGTTTGTGGTCCAGCGGTTAAGACGATGCCCCGGATACGAATAGATCGTGGGGTTTTTGGTACGTTATTGGCAAACAATTGTACGTCCTCGATGTCAACCTATATTGGCTGCAGCTTACCATTGACGCGAATGCATAACTTAACCAATACAGATACGAGTATACAGAAAGTTATTATTGTACAGTAGCCTGCAATAAGCAGTGTATAGTGGCCAGCCGTTGTATGGGGACTTCACATTACCTTTTAGCTTTACTTTTACGGTTTACTTTTCTATTGGCCTTCTTAGTAAGGAAAGCTTTGTGATGGTCGAAACTTTCAATTCCAATCCTATGCCCATCCTGTTCCTATTCAATCGTCCCATCGATCAATGGAGTGCTTTGGGAAAGGAAGTCTATGCAACCGAAATTTAACCATAGGACAATTATTTACCATAAGTTTCAGTTTTATATTGTAGGTTACAGCTAGGGTTGCCGTAATTTCGTAAGCAAAAATATGGACATTATGCAAAAGTTCATTCTATCTAGTGTAAATTTGTTTTTCAAAAACTTATTCTCTCCAGTGGACAATTATTCTTTCGTAAAATGCATTCTATATAGTGTAAAATTAATTTTGAAGGGATTTTTCTCTTAAATTAAGCATAAATAAAAGAAATAGTCATACCTCGATTATAAATTCAAATACAATTTATTGTAGGCTAATTCATACAATCATAATGCCAGTGGTATTTTTGTGACGAGAGCACTTTAATTTTCTTAAAATTCCGAATTTTTTTTATGAGCTCATATTTTTACGCAAAAATTATTATTAATACAGATTTTTTGTAAAAATACGGACATTTCTCGTTTTTGGGCTTTGTACGATACGGACACGGACAGAGACCCGAAAATACGGACGGATAGCAACCCTAGTTATAGCCGTTTTTTTTTCTTTCTTTCATTTTCATTAGAAAAATGAACAAAGGAAAAAATGTGAAATTAAATTCAAGCGTTTTTAAGCTACTACCTCTTGATATGATAGGTAGGTTATTAAGTATCAATGGAAAAATGCTAACCAAAGAAATTGAAGTCTTACAAATACGAATGAAAACGCGAAGCCAAGTGATTGATGCAGTTGCGTCAGCATGTCATGAACAAAAATAGAGTGGAAATTTCATACATTTAAAGTTCACCTTATTCCATTTTCACCGACAATTTTATTTTGATGCGGTACGTATTGATACAATATACGGGCAACCATCACACTGAGGGTTTCCAGTGTAGCCGCCTAAGATAATGCGTGACCCACACACGCCTCACGGCACGAGGGAGCGCAGAAATTACAAAAATTGTAAACGATGAAGTATGAAAATATACGTATTTATTATTATTTATTATTATACCAAACTACGCTCTATTGAATAACATATTTTTGTGTACTGTAAACAGGCTAGCAAGATGACCATCCACAGCTCAGTCAATCAATGACTCCGCAGTTGTGACCTGATACGGGATATTCTCGCTATGAATGAATGAATCTCTACAAGACAATACATAGTATCCGCGTTTTAGGAGGAAAAGTTTAATTTAGACATAATTAACTGATTTAAATAAACATAACTTTATTGGAAGTAAATATGAATGAATGTATGTATTGTATGGTATGGTAATATTGTATTGTATTGTAGGCTATGAGCCCAATGCAGTCAAAATCAACCTTGTAAGGTTGCCACTCGACACAGAACACGGAAGTGTATGTATACTGTATTTATACGGACTCGTACTTGGTTAGGTCATTCATACGCCTGTTACAATGTGTCAATGATAAGCTGGTCTCAGCGTGCCAATTGTCACCTAGAGTCGGTGTGTGTTGACATGCATGACCAAAAATTCATACGAAAAATACCAATAATGTCCACAAAACCACTGGGTCATTGGCATTGGGCAGGGACCACTTTAGAAAAGCCTAATTCTATTCCACGAGAACATTATTATATAGTACTAAGTACTGTGTGTACGGGGTACTGTACAAAAATTTAAAAAGTACATTAAACGCTCAAATATGTAGGCTAATTGAGACATTCCGTTACTGTCAATATGGGGTGTCAGTGGTCTAGGTGGGAAGTTGTCAGTTAGCTTACTTGATGATTTAGCCTGTCTGAGTTAGAATAGAATATATCTGTAATGAGTCATAGTGAAAACAATAGGCGTTGACTGCTTGACTCAATGCAACACAATAACTAATAAAACACTAAAAACCGATAGCCTAAATCTAAAACAATATACCATGTGAAGCAATAAAAAATTGTATGAAGTGGTTTCAGTACTATGTACACTGAGAATCATGAGAAGAACATCGGCTGTCTATAGTTCCACATCATGTACTCCGCATAAAAACATTTGTGATTTGTCTATAAAGTGACCCTTAAGTTTAATTCTAAAAACAGCAATTTCTTCCACCTCTCTAATGTTTATAGGCAGCCCTTGTTAGCACCCGTTCCACAAACACGACCTACCTTACCGGCGGTAGTAGAGCTTACCTGTTGAAAAAAGTCAAATGAGTGAAACGTTTAAGTGGCGAAACTCTACAGTCAACTGTTTGATTTAGAAGCTGAAGGGTGCGAACCGCCGCTCCGCGCTGATGTATGACGTAGCCGCGGGCAGTCGCAAACTTAGTCAATAATAACACCTCGGACTTGTACCAATTTTTCAATTTACAGCAGCTTTCAGCAACACCATGCCAACAGGAAGTGATATGATTCGTATATAGGCTATTATAATTCAACTACTACTGCTCTTTAGCATGCAGTAGCCGCGTAGGTCAATAAAAGCTCAGAAGCTGAACTGCTGTACTATATTATAGCACTTCGAATAAGTTTAGGTGATTCCCAGGTTTTTGTTTGGGAGGGGAATTAAAAGTTTTTTTACGTATTTTATTAAAGTCCATTCTATCCAGTGTAAAGCCATCTAGTATTTCGGAGGGGTCCAGACCCCTTGAACCGCACCCCCCTAGGCACGGCCATGGGTGATTCTATCCCGCTCGCTATCAACCAGAATGGAAATTGGCCTAGTGTATAAAACAAAACAAAAATAAACTCAGGCTTCATAGACCGATGTAAGGATGTACCTATATCGTATTTTACTCGTATGTGACAGCACTACCACTCAGTTGCAACCGGACAAGAAGGTTATAGGCTAAACCTTAATTGGTTATTAGATATATACACTTGAGAAAATATACTAGCAACATATACAATATTATAGGCATAATCATAAAATTTATTTCATTTTTTTTTTTTGGAAGGTCATCATTGTTGTGTAATTATACTCTACAGTGGAGGTAAGTAGAGTAGAAAGGGGGTTTCTGGCGCTTATCCCACCCCCCGTCGTGCTATCCCATCTATCCCCCGCGGGTGGTCTATCTATTTTTGTGTGTTACCCCTCGTGGGTGGTCTGAGGTTCTGGCGCTTATCCCCCCCCCCGTCGAGACCCGTGGGTGGTCTTTCTATGGCACCATGATCGTTTTTTTTTTTATAATTACTAATTTGTGAGATACAGAGTTATTTTTTTTTTATTTTTTTTTTTTTTTTTTTTTATTTTTTTTTTTTTTATTTTTTTTTTTTTTTTTATTTTTTTTTTAATGGTGTTAATTGAATTAAAACATTTCTTTCTTCTTCTTTCTTCTTCGTGGGTGGTCTTTGTACCCCGCCGTGCTTATCCCGTTGTCTATCTATCTCTGTACCAGGTGGGTGGTCTATGACGCACCCCCCCCCCCCCCTCCCCGTACAGCCAGACATCTAGAAGGTTCTAAATGTGTCGTTACAAAAGGCATCACCTTGGGTTGAGGAGCTTAGTTGAAGCCAAACCTTCATTCAAGACTCAAGTAATACCACTTTATACGTAAAATTGTATAATCTTACAACATGACATCTCTATTCAATAAAGTTAATGCTATCAACCAAGTAGCCGGGCCTACCATACCAATGCGAAAGCTAGTGATTGGAGTTAAATTCCTAATATTGAAAATAGTGCAAATCGAAAAAACAGAATATGGACCAGCTGTAAAAGTCATACTGCGAGGATTGGAAAAAGAAGTCGTGGAATGTTTTGTGCCTCAACAATATCTGCCGGCCTTTCAACAAAGTGAAGTTACTCCAGGAGCTGAGATGTATCTTATCGTTTCAAGCCATCGGGGAAAAAATAGTGTCAACCTACAGATCATAGAATGAATATTTCATGATGTATTATTATTGTAAACTACAGAAATAATGTAAATATATGAATAATTTCTATATATATTTTTGTTCTTGTTTTATTAATTGCATAATTAGTTTTAAGCTTATAGTTAGATGATGATGAGTATTAAAAACTAATGGTTGAAAGAAACAAGCTATTGCTTCAGTCATAATCGAGTACTTGAACGGTGAAGGGTTATCTTAATCATAGACTATGAAATGATGTAAATCAAATAATTAAACGAGTACATTAGCTAATTAATTTTAATAAATCTATCCGAAGCATATGTTTATGGGAAGTATTGATTTGGTAAACAAATAACAGAGTGCAGGTTCAAACCTGTTGTGAATCACCAGGTGCATATAACTCTGTACAGCCGTCTAATGGTTCAAACAAACAAGCCATTAATAAATCTACCCCTCGCTGACAGTCCATTGTAAGCTAAAGTGATTTTTGTTTTCGTAAATCTATCCAACACTTAGGTTGAAGGGAAGTATTGATTTGGCAAACAAATAACAGAGTGCAGGTTCAAGCCTGTTGTGAATCACCAGGTGCATATAACTCTGTACAGCCGTCTAATGGTTCAAACAAACAAGCCATTAATAAATCTACCCCTCGCTGACAGTCCATTGTAAGCTAAAGTGATTTTTGTTTTTGCATTAGTTGCAATCGATCGTTAGAAAATGAATGGTGTCTTAACAACATATTATCCGCTTCGTGATGGACAATCTATCCCTGTACCCTTACCATCTATCCTTCGTGGGTGGTCGTCGCTACAAAAGGCATCGCCTTGGGTTGAGGAGCTTAGTTGAAACCGAACCTTCATTCGCGTAATACCACTTCAGTGTAGTGAATTTGTGTAATCGTACAGCATGGAATCGAAGAAAAGGAAACTGAACGCGAGGGAATATGTGTGTAGAATATGTGCTGTGAGTTTCACACTAAATTGCAATTTAAAAAGACATGTCATAAACAAACATGGAGTTAGTATTATACCATGCAAAAAATGTAAAGCCACATTCACATGCAGAGAGGACCTATCTCATCATATATTGCAGCGGCATACATCAGCAAATCACGGGATGGAAATTGTACAAACTCGCCCAAAACTGACATCTGCTGGGAATGGAGAGGACTGCAAGGCATGCGGGGGCAAAATCAACAACTCCAGTCCACTTACAGTTCTGTGTAAAGAATGTTCATCTATCTTTTCGTGTAAGTATGAGAATCCTGTATCTGTTAAAACCCTTGAGTGTAAATATATTTGTGAATTCTGTTCGGTCCCTTTTGCTCGGAAGTATAGTTTGAAAGTCCACATATTAAGCATACATATTATTAATTGTTTGAATTGCAAGAAATTGTTTATGAGGGAAGATTTTACTAATCATAAGAATAATTGCACAATTATGAGCGGGGGAGCACTATCCAACGAGGAGAACTTTTTATGCAAAACATCTATAGCTCTAGATGGTGTAGTAAAACAATACAATTATAAAAACATAACCATACATGATCCCGTTGTATATTTAAATAATATGGAAGGTGAGGTTGATTCTATTACAACTGAAAACATTAAACTTTTTAATGCAATTAAATGGTATGTAGCCTTACACATTAAAAGCTCCCCTGTAAACTACCGGTTCTTTAAACTTATTCCCATTGATATCTACAACAACATAACAAAACCCTGATGGTATATGTGCAGATAATTTTTCAGTGTTACAAATAGTCCCTTCAACGGGACTGAGAATGCTCTCGAAATCGGCATATATTCTATATGCTACAGGGATCATATATTGTGCCTTATCAAATTTCATAGTGCTTTTCTCCTGAATTGGAAATGTGGTTTTTTGAGGATCATGTCTTGAGCAGAGTGGCTTATGTTCATGTAAGCGTTCAGCACTACTAAAGGAGTGTATGCACCAACGACAATAAAACTTTTGTTCCTTATGTTTAGTGATTGAGAAATTAAGTTTGTTGAAATTTTTAATAAGACAATAATGTGAATTTTCGTCTTCCGTTATGTAAAGCAGATCCACCTGCTTATTATAATGGTGACTTTGTGATAAATATAATGGGTACAGTCTGTGATCATAACCAAACACATTTACTCCAATATTATTATTTTTTTCAAATTTTGAAATGACTTGCAAAGATACTGGGTAAGTTATACCACTCATATCTAACTCTTTCTCATACTTTTTATAATTATAAACTCGCTCAGCGTGTATCTTTACTGGATGCAAGTATGCTAAAATAGACCATATAAAACATTTGAGATCGTCGTTTTTAATATTGATTACTGCTTTAGTGTTATATATTTTTTGGGGTAAAGGGATGTAACTACTACCACTGCATGGATTATATTCAGCAATAAAAATAACAAAACGTTTTAAAGATTTCAACACCCACCCGCTTCCCATTGCTTGAAATTTATCTATATTTATTAAAATTTGTTCAATCATTTGTTGATATTTTATCGTGGAGTCATCATTGAGGAGAAGTTGTTCGTTTTTAGCACGAAACCATGCTTCAGTATAGTTTTTATTATTGTCGGGTCCGCGTTCAAATTTAATGTGTAAGGCTACATACCATTTAATCGCTTTAAAAAGTTTAATGTTTTCAGTTGTAATAGAATCAACCTCACCTTCCATATTATTTAAATATACAACGGGATCATGTATGGTTATGTTTTTATAATTGTATTGTTTTACTACACCATCTAGAGCTATAGATGTTTTGCATAAAAAGTTCTCCTCGTTGGATAGTGCTCCCCCGCTCATAATTGTGCAATTATTCTTATGATTAGTAAAATCTTCCCTCATAAACAATTTCTTGCAATTCAAACAATTAATAATATGTATACTTAACATGTGGACTTTCAAACTATACTTTCGAGCAAAAGGGACCAAACAGAATTCACAAATATATTTACACTCAAGGGTTTTAACAGATACAGGATTCTCATACTTACACGAAAAGATAGATGAACATTCTTTACACAGAACTGTAAGTGGACTGGAGTTGTTGATTTCGCCCCCGCATGCCTTGCATTCCTCTCCATTCCCAGCAGATGTCTGTTTTGGGCTAGTATGTGCAATTTCCTTCCCGAGGTTGTCGTTACTATCTCTAATCTTGCAAGAAAAGATAGAGGAGCATTCATTACATAGAACTGTAAGTGGAGTGGAGTTGGCGATTTGGCCCCCGCAAGCCTTGCATTCTTCTCCATTCCCAGCAGTTAGTTTTGGGGTGATTTGTTCAGTTTCCTTCCCGCGATTAGCTGATGTATGCCGCTGCAATATATGATGAGATAGGTCCTCTCTGCATGTGAATGTAGCTTTACATTTTTTGCACGGTATAATACTAACTCCATGTTTGTTTATAGCATGCCTTTTCAAATGACAATTTAGTGTGAAACTCACAGCACATATTCTACACACATATTCCCTCGCGTTCAGTTTCCTTTTCTTCGATTCCATGCTGTACGATTACACAAATTCACTACACTGAAGTGGTACTACGCGAATGAAGGTTCGGTTTCAACTAAGCTCCTCAACCCAAGGCGATGCCTTTTGTAGCGACGACCACCCACGAAGGATAGATGGTAAGGGTACAGGGATAGATTGTCCATCACGAAGCGGATAATATGTTGTTAAGACACCATTCATTTTCTAACGATCGATTGCAACTAATGCAAAAACAAAAATCACTTTAGCTTACAATGGACTGTCAGCGAGGGGTAGACTTATTAATGGCTTGTTTGTTTGAGCCATAAGACGGCTGTACAGAGTTATATGCACCTGGTGATTCACAACAGGTTTGAACCTGCACTCTGTTTACCAAATCAATACTTCCCTTCAACCTAAGTGTTGGATAGATCTACGAAAACAAAAATCACTTTAGCTTACAATGGACTGTCAGCGAGGGGTAGATTTATTAATGGCTTGTTTGTTTGAACCATTAGATGGCTGTACAGAGTATATGCACCTGGTGATTCACAACAGGTTTGAACCTGCACCCTGTTATTTGTTTACCAAATTAATACTTCCCTTCAACCTAAGTGTTGGATAGATTTACGAAAACAAAAATCACTTTAGCTTACAATGGACTGTCAGCGAGGGGTAGATTTATGAATGGCTTGTTTGTTTGAACCATTAGACGGCTGTACAGAGTTATATGCACCTGGTGATTCACAACAGGTTTGAACCTGCACTCTGTTTACCAAATCAATACTTCCCTTCAATATAAGTGTTGGATAGATTTACGAAAACAAAAATCACATTAGCTTACAATGGACTGTCCGCGAGGGGTAGATTTATTAATGTGTTGTTTGTCTGAACCATTAGACGGCTGTACAGAGTTATATGCACCTGGTGATTCACAACAGGTTTGAACCTGCACACGGTTAACTATTTACCAAATCAATACTTCCCATAAACCTATGCTTCGGATAGATTTATTAAAATTAATTAGCTAATGTACTCGTTTAATTATTTGATTTACATCATTTCATAGTCTATGATTATGATAACCCTTCACAGTTCAAGTACTCGATTATGACTGAAGCAATAGCTTGTTTCTTTCAAACATTAGTTTTTAATACTCATCATCATCTAACTGTAAGCTTAAAATTAGTTATGCAATTAATAAAACAAAAATATATATAGAAATTATCCATATATTTACATTATTTCTGTAGTTTACAATAATAATACATCATGAAATATTCATTCTATGATCTGTAGGTTGACACTATTTTTTCCCCGATGGCTTGAAACGATAAGATACATCTCAGCTCCTGGAGTAACTTCACTTTGTTGAAAGGCTGGCAGATATTGTTGAGGCACAAAACATTCCACGACTTCTTTTTCCAATCCTCGCAGTATGACTTTTGCAGCTGGTCCATATTCTGTTTTTTCGATTTGCACTATTTTCAATATTAGGTATTTAACTCCAATCACTAGCTTTCGCATTGGTATGGTAGGCCCGGCTACTTGGTTGATAGCATTAACTTTATTGAATAGAGATGTCATGTTGTAAGATTATACAAGTTTACGTATAAAGTGGTATTACTTGAGTCTTGAATGAAGGTTTGGCTTCAACTAAGCTCCTCAACCCAAGGCGACGCCTTTTGTAACAACACATTTGGAACCTTCCAGATGTCTGGCTGTACGGGGGGGGGGGGGGGGGGGTGTTGCGTCATAGACCACCCACGAAGAAGAAAGAAGAAGAAAGAAATGTTTTAATTCAATTAACACCATAAAAAAAGAAATCAAAATATAACTCTGTATCTCACAAATTAGTAATTATAAGAAAAAAAAACAATCATAGTGCCATAGAAAGACCACCCACGGGTCTCGATGGGGGTGGGGTAAGTCCCAGCACCTCAGACCACCCACGAGGGGTAGATGGGATAGCTCGACGGGGGGTGGGATAAGTCCCAGCACCTCAGACCACCCACGAGGGGTAGCATGATGGGTAGATGGGATAGCTCGACGGGGGGTGGGGTAAGTCCCAGAACCGCCCTTTATATACTACTGAGGTAGTCGTAAGTCCATAATACTATTTTACTATAGTGAACGTGTCAGCCACCTGTCGCGATGCACAGGTTTTTATTGCTCTCCAATCTTATTCAAAACTGTTTGTTGCTGTTGTTAAGGCCCAATCTGAGCCCCCCTCCCTCCCTCCCCTCCGTGCCTCTTTCAAGACAGCAACACCACACAGTTTTTTTGTATAAACATTCAAATGTTACAGTAAATATCCATTCATTGTCTCTCTAGAAAAAGGATGTTAGCCATTAGAATAAATAGGTCTTAATAACTTCCATTACGGAGTGTCTTCAAAGTAGCTAAACTTCCGAGTAATGCCTATTGGCCTCAGAGGTGAAGACGCGAAAATCCCTAATCTGTATCTCCCCATGGTGAAGATGGAAGCGCGTAATTGCGACTGAACAGATAGGGAGTCGGGTTTGAGCCGGGGTAAACGAAATACGCAGTCTTTTCCGGGCAATCTTTTGTCCTGGGTTGGGAAACTGGCCCGGAAGGCGAATGAAGAGTCAACAGCATGAGGATGCAGAAGGTATCAGGAAACCACTGCAGCATTACAATTCCCTAGTATAATCATCATGTCATCAATACTTTCTCCGGATTTGAAAGCAGTTTGAAAAGTCCAAATTGCCATGGTGATAGCCATTCGTCGATAAAAGAGGTATTAAAGAAGATGAATTCCCATTATTATTGTTAAAGGCCATAGAAAACATCAGCAGCTGGATTCAGATTCCTCACTTTGGCAAGTTGCTGCAAGTTTGAGATTCCAATAAAAAGTACCTACTTTGTTTCCATAGGCTATGCCATTGGCACTAAATGTCCTACTATCCAAGCGAACCAAAAACAGGCCAATAATTAATCCTATATACAATTTTCTAATCTTCTAAGGGGCAGCGGGTACCTACCACGTGCCTTACTTTTCATTTAAAATTTCTGACATTTTAAAAGTCTATAAATGAGCTGACGGCAATTAGCACGCAAGTCCACGTTGCCTTGCACTGAAATCTCGTAGTCTCGGCTTGTAACTTGGCACCGTTTGACATCTACATCCTGCCGCCATCAGTTTCCCGCGATCCGTCGCTGACAATGTTTTTGAAAACTCTCTCAATGTTTATTTACATTTATTATGAACACCCCGATTACTATTCTCGAACATGTCGCATGTAGGCTAGGTTCGGTACCTACTTCATCTGAGTAGGTTTGTTCCATGCTCTAGTGCTGTATATGCTACACTAAGTTGATCTTTAATTACGAAAATAATGGCATCTTCTTTCTATTTACAATTGTTTATAATTTATTTGGCAAAGTCTTTCGAACTTGAAGAAGACTATAAATTGAAAGTGAACTATACAGGTGAGTATCTCTTTAATTTCTCGTACAGCGTGTAGGGCTGACGTCATTAAGCACTACCAGTACCTTAGGATACCAATAACATACTGTGTAAGTCTAGATAAGGCGGTTATTCCACTTGTCAATTTTTCTTCAATAATTGATGAGATTTTTTCTTTACTCTGTCACCTCAATTATTAATGCAAAAATGACGGAATATTGACAAGTGGAATAGCCGCCTAAGGAAGCAGAGTTCAAACTAAACAGGTTAGATACGATACCATCTAAGAATTAGCCGATCAAAATGCAATAGTTTTTAATTTAAGTTTTAATAATACCCATAGTTTAAAATTTTCAGTACATTCACTGTTTTTACACATTTCAATTGGATGCCTCCTCTCTGTCTAGGGCCCTACACTACAATCTAAAAAAAACTAATATAATTTAATTTCTGAGATATGAGATAGCGGCAGCAATCTGGTGATCAAAAAATTAAATGAACATTCTTGAAATAGTAAATGAAAATAATTTCACCATTCTGATTCAAGTGAATTTGCTGCTACCAAAAACCTACAATGGCGGACCCAGAACTATATCAAAGGGCAGGGGGCGGACCTTGCTTTCAGGCTTGCACTAATGCCCGTCCGTTAGGTAGTCTTGCAAATAGGAATTAACACAATGTGTTTGTGCGTTTTGTATAAAATTCACTATTTATATATGTAGCCTAATAAAATTTAAATTATTCATATTTTAAAACATATTAAATGAGAAACGTCTAAAAGTCTACGCCTCGCCTCGCCTCTGCATCCACCTATACTGTATTGTTGTGTTATATTGTACTTTACAATATTCTAACATAAATTAATTTTTAGCAGTAAATTTACGACTGTTGTCATAACTGGAAACTTCACCTAGCTATGAAAGTGTAAGCCTTTAGGCTAATGCCTAAATTTCCCTTTCGATTGGGAATACAGTATGGTAGTATATAAATTTATAGTGGGATCAGACATTTTTTTCTTGATGGGCAGGCCACAATATTCCATATTTATGATATTTTCAAGATTCTTCTATATAGCACCACATCTCAAATATCAAACGCTTCTATAGCTTTTTTTTTTTTTTTTGTTCGGTTCATAAATGCACCTTGTTTCATTTCCGTACAAGAGCACACTCGACACATAGAGTTTTGAGAAGTACTTTTCTTGCATCTAGGTCGATGTTACTAGCTTCGGACATCTAGAATACTAGAACTAAGTAGAAAATTACAACCTGATTTTTCTATTGATAAATCATGAGGATTCGTATAATATTGTAGTATTGCAGAATACTAAAAGGTTCCCAATGAATAATTTGAAGTGGAAAATAATTGGGTCAGCAGTGACACTTGAGTATGGAAACGTGACATGGTGAAAGGTGCTGCAGTACTGCTCACTCAGCACTTCAACTCATCTTATGCATCAAATACAGTGCATGGTCTCCAGTCACAGCAGCTCCCTATTAAAAGTTTGCCGATTATTACAATTTTCATTCCGGGTAATCCTTAGAATTTTCACTGCATAAAAGTTCTGAAATGTTCATGAAATCGCTCTGACTAAGCTAATTCCGGAAATACTTTATAAACGGTTCAGTTGTTCAGGTAATAATCCAACCAATAATCCGTTACATTCGTAAGAAGTTACGTAGGCCTATAGCTCCAGTCAAACTCCAATTATCCAAACCCGTGTTGAAAAGCTCGAAGTTTGGTTAAATTAATTAATATTTAAAAATGCAGACATACGGAGAGAAAATGTTCGGTACAGTACCGTAATTGCAACCACGTAAATTCGTCATTTTTGATCCACCAAATTTTACTGACAACCACAGCTTATTAGGAGAATAGTAGAATAACTAGGCGGTGACATCAATCACCAAATAACTTCACCTAATTGATAGCTTGGTTGATTTGGATCAAAAGTGACCAAGCACTCAAGCAGGTTAGGTTAAGCTGTCGTCACCAAATACCTCCACTTAATTGGCAGCTTGATTGATTTGGATCAAAAGTGAACAGGCAGGCAGGTTAAGCTGTCGTTAACAAATACTTTCACCTAATTGATAGCTTGGTTGATTTGGATCAAAAGTGACCAAGCACTCAAGCAGGTTAGGTTAAGCTGTCGTCACCAAATACCTTCACTTAATTGGCAGCTTGATTGATTTGGATCAAAAGTGAACAGGCAGGCAGGTTAAGCTGTCGTTAACAAATACTTTCACCTAATTGACAGCTTGATTGATTTGGATCAAAAGTGACCAAGCACTCAAGCAGGTTAGGTTAAGCTGTCGTCACCAAATACCTCCACTTAATTGGCAGGTTGATTGATTTGGATCAAAAGTGAACAGGCAGGCAGCTGTCGTTAACAAATACTTTCACCTAATTGACAGCTTGGTTGATTTGGATCAAATATAACCAAGCACTCACCCATGCGGGTTAAGCTGTCGTCACCAAATAGGTACCTTAACCTAATTGGCAGCTTGATTGATTTGGATCAAAAGTGAACAAGCAGGCGGGTTGAGCTGTCGTCACCAAATACTTTCACCTAATTGACAGCTTGATTGAATGGGATCAAAAGTGACCAAGTCGACTAAATTTGCGCTGTCGTCACCAATGACCTTCACCTGATTGGCAGCATGGATGATTTGAATCTGATTTGGTATACAGTATATATCGCTCATGCACGGGAAAAGTGACAAATTTCCAAAAATTGCAAAATTGAGTTATTTATACAAAAATGTCGAGGAAAATATAGCGAATTTTATGAATGTAGTGTCACATATCCAGTTCAATTTGTTTCCATAAGATTGCGTTTTGTCACTGATCCATTGTCAAGTTTGACTACTTCGGATTTGGCAATACTGACATAATTCGGAATGTGCTCCAGGCGTTGACGTGCTAACTACACTTCTCTTTCAAGTAAACTGTCACATCTCAAAAGTATTAAGTGCCTCGATAGTACTACAAATAAAAACAAAAAAATGGTCAGAACTAAAATTTGAATTATCTCAAAAGTCAATATTTAGAAATGTGTCACTTTTCTCGTGCATGAGCGATATATTGATAGAAATAATGACATGTAGCTAATCTTTGGATAACTAATTTCGAAGGTTCGCACGTAATTTGCAGATCGAATTGGGGAACATGGTAACAGCAGCAAAGAGATTTTGCTCCTAGGTCTATATGAGCTATCTTCACTAAAGACGCATAGTGAGAATCTTCAAGGTAAAAGTGAACTGCTGGCTGCTGAGTTAGCAGTGTCTCATGTCAACAATTTAGGGTTGATCGACGGTTACAAATTACGGCTCATCTTCAATGACACGAAGGTAAAAATTTAAAAATTAGCCTGCAGTTATCAACAGGAATTTTTCTCTCTCTCTTTTTCTTCGGCCGGTACTCCTCTGCGCCGAAGGAATATATTTATAAATAAGTTACCTATCAATTATACCATTGTAATACAAAAATCCTGTGGACCCCAAGTTAATAAATAATAATAATAATAATAATTAGGCCTAGCTATCTACTGTGATTGTTGGAAGTATTATTATTATATTCATACCAACAGCAATTGCAATTATTTAATACAATTAATACAAATACCACAAGGCAATGGCGGTTTGACGTGTAAAGTATCTGTACTGTACCTTACCAAAATGGAAGTAAATGCTTACTGTACCCTGCATCTAGGATTTAACTGCCTACGAGGATATTCTTTTTGTCTGTTAGATAAATCTTTTTCCTTAATTAGAACAGAAAGATGCGATCAGCACTGAAACGACTATAAATATGAACAAGTAGACGATGATTTAATGGATGGTACAGTATATAGCGTCTTCTAATATTTTAACTTCAGCAAAGATGAGAATTTGCATTTTATTGATTGGGGAAATGTTTCAGAGAAGCTTATGGTCTTTTTTATTGAAGGAGAAGCAATAAACGTGAATGCATGCATGATGTTTCTGTTCAACTGAATGTTGATACGAGTACAAACCCGATTCTGTAATCACTTGCTTACTTAGTTACTTACAGTACTCTGAAGAGTGAAGTGGCTCAAAAATAAACTCCCTGTCACACATACTATAAATGTAGCCTAATACTACCCGTTATCACAATTTGTGAAAAAATGCATTGTACAGTGTAAAGTGTGTCAACAGGGTAGCTGAAAGCATCAAAAGTATTTGTGTCAAATATTATCACGAATGCTTTCAGTAGACCTTTATTTGGAGTGTAATGTAGGCTTTCCTTAATATACTGTACTTTACGTAGTTTAATTTTTGTACTACTGCAGTAATGATATTGAATTTCACACTTATAGAAGAGCTTGGAATTAATAATTTCAGTGCGATCCTGGATTTGCTGTTGACACATTCTTTCATGCGATCTTTTTCAAAAAATTAAGATTCAATATTTTATTGGGACCAGCATGCTCCACAGCAACTGAAAGCCTGGCAAACGTTGTTCCCTACTGGAATATTGTGCAGGTAAACTTCAATGAACTTTATAAATGTCAGGACATCTGACTTTTACCCGAAAGGTTGTTGGTTCGAGTCCCACACATACTATATTTTCTGGCCATTTGTCGGAGGACAAGTAAAACAGGGGGTCTCGTGTCTTCCTAGTTGAGTGTAAGAGAGGGCTTTTTAGCATAGCCCTAACTCCGCTAGGTTGGCTCAGTCATAGGACAAAAAGCCATTATTTATTTATAAATTAGCCTACAGCAGTAGGTAGGTGCCATACATTGTGAAGTATGCAGTGGAAAAACTGTGGAATAGGGACAACATTACAGTGTAAGATTTGAGGCCAAAATACCGTTTTCATGGAGGCGAAACTTTATAACTTTGTTTTAGTTTCCTTCGTATTAGTTTCGCTACTATGAAAATCAATGTTTTGACCTCTAATCTGACAATGAAGTTTCGCCCCGATTCACCCGTTTTTAAGGTAGTAGTACAGGGATTACCAACAAAAATGTTCCAGGGAACCCATTATCCAGCCGTTATAATGACAAGGACGCAATTGATAGTTATGAGTACTGTGCAAATAATTGTCCCAGAATTAAATTTCGGTCGCCATCGTGTGTTAACCTGTAAACCGCATTTTTGGACACACGACATTTTGCAGTATCTGCGACGATTTAGTAAATATACTAAAACATACCCATGCAATAAGTGAATAATGGCTTTAACAGTGTGCACCGATTTTTGGCACTATAGTTCATGTCTAAACAGCAAAGATGGAAACGAAATATAGAGAAAGAGTCTATTATTATTATGGACTGTTCAGTGAAGAACCCTCCATGAGATAGGCTATTTATACTCACATAGCCTACCCCTATACTCATTTTCACCACTGCTTTTTACAATTTGCTATTGCAATCAATGGCGTAAATCCGTATACAATTTTTTTTAATAGGCAGCTGGTAATTAACACCACTGTATCACTCCAAAATCGGTTAGTTTATATTTTTTATTTAAATTGATACTTAAGTTATAGTATATTATAGTAGAAAAAGTATAACAAAAAAAAAATGAAAAACATCATATAATGCTATATGTGAAATACTACTCTACCAATTGAGTGGACCCAATCTTTATGCCTTCAGTATTAAATTAAACAAAAAACATGAACCCGCCTATATTGGGGTGATCCAGGGGTGGCCATCAATGTCAGTGGTATGCTTCCTCTTAAGTAGCACTTTTTGCAGCTACCCCTTTGTAAGGAAAATTTGAGATCATAAGGTTCACTCCAAATTCTGATACATTTTATTTTTTATTTATTTACTACGAACGTTAGAAAAAATGTAAGACAGATTCAGTTGCAGATAACTATTTTATGCATTGAATGGTATGGAACTTTTAATTTTAATTGGTTTGTTCGTAAAACAGAAGTTGGACAAAATATTATGACGCCAACATTTAAAAACTCCTTTATCATTCAATGTACGTAAAATACAATAGAATAGTTTCTACAAATTAGGTAAGCTACCTAACTATGTATTTTTTTTAAAATTTTAAAATTTAATTTTTAATTTTTAAGAATTACAATGTATCCGATTTTAAGGAGAATCATGTGACCTCGACATTTCCTCTCGAGAGTTCACGAAACATTTTTGAAATCGCGGGTTTGAAACAGTGGCGTAAATAACACCCCCGCAACCCCCGCGGCGCGGGGGGGCGCAGCATTGCTGGGGGCGCACTTCGGTTCCAGAAAATAATAAGATAATTTAGAAATCTACGTAATTAATAAAAATAATAAATATCAATTTGTTTTCCAAGCTGACTATAATTATGAAATTAGGAACTTCATCTCATTTAAAACTAAAAATTTTCTTTCTCGCCAGTACTGCGGTTCACCAGTGGCAGCAGAATGCACTAGGTACTAGCAAAACCAGACAGCGGCTGGTGCGTTTTCCATTACTATGTTACTATTTATTCTTCAAAAAGGAATATGTCTTCCTCTGTAAATTATAAGCTTTACTGCTGTTAAAATCGCAAAACCCCATTTTTTCGGGCCTATTTGTACAAAATTTTCCTCCGGGTGAGACCCCCGGGCCCCCTGTTTGCTGCAATATGAATAAGCATTCATTTGTAAGTTTTGTAAAAATCTAGACTTTACTGCTGTTAAAATGCGTAACACCCCACTGGATTGCACTTATATTG
This sequence comes from Psococerastis gibbosa, assembly GCA_963971405.1. NCBI lineage: Eukaryota > Metazoa > Arthropoda > Insecta > Psocodea > Psocidae > Psococerastis > Psococerastis gibbosa. The sequence continues at coordinate 27,743,107 of OZ020485.1, forward strand.
TCAATTTTTTTCCCTGGGTGAGACTCCCGGGCCCCCTCTTTGGATTACGTGGAATAATATTTCTATAAAATCTAAGCTGTCGTAATGGTAACATAACGATTTAATCCGCATATCTACAAAATGTTGTCTGGCTGAGTCCCCACTAAAATAGGTACATTTTATGTACCTATGCTATCATATATAGCTTAAGAGTAACACCATAAAAACCGCATAACCTCTTAAGAATACACTTGATAGGATCATAGCCACCCATTGGCGTAAATAGGGGGGGTATATTCTTGGTATGCTTATTTCACAAAAAGACATAATGAAAAAAATCAACATATTGACCGAGTACTTTCACAAAAATATATTACATAAAATCCTTAAAACCCCAATATTTCAGACGATTTTTTCAAATTTTTTCTTCGGGGGAGACCCCCGGGCCCCCCTCAGTGGTAAGTTTATCCGTCTATAAAATCTCATCTGTTTGCAAAATGCGTAAAACCTCCCTAATTTGGGCCTATCCATAAGATTTTTTTCTCCGGGGGAGGCCCCCGGGCCCCCCTTTCTCCAGGTTAGAATATGGGTGAAACCCCACACTAATTTGGGCCTAATTATCAATTTTTTCTCCGAGGGGTGGACCCCCAGGCTCACTTTCTCCACAGTATAATATGCGTAAAACCTCACTAATTTGGGCCCATTTACAGATTTTTTCTCCGGGGGTTCAAGGTCTTGGGGTCCTAAAGCCCCCCCCCCAGAAATTTTGGGAATTTACGCCAGTGCAGCCACCCCCAAAAAAAATCGTGACTACGGCCTGGCATTCCACTATTGACAATCACTCATAACAAAGATGAAATAATAAGACAGGGTAGGGCGCACCAAAGGTCTTGCGGGGGGGCGCAGTAAAAGTTATTTACGCTACTGGTTTGAAAGTGAAGTGCATGCTATTTTCTTACTGCGCACATGTGGCCGGACAGTTATATAAATTTTAATTTTTAAATATAAGGACTTGTTTCTATTACTAAGATAAACTAGCGGAGTTAGGGCTATAAAGCCCTCTCTTACACTCAACTAGGAAGACCCGGGACCGCCTGCTTTACATGCCCTCCAAAGCATGGCCAGAAAATGTAGCCAGGGTGGAACTCGGGTGAAAGTCAGAGTCCGTACCACTACGCTACATGTCTTGAAAGATAAAACAAGTTATAATTGTGAATTTTCCCCCCAAAATACTCAATACTTGCAGATCTCACATGGCGCAACTTCACCAGTTTTGCAAGATCGCAAACAGTTTCCGCTCTTTTATAGAGTTGTCGCATCCGATGCAAGTCACAACGCCGCACGTCTTGCCTTTATGCAAGCATTTAATTGGCAGGCTTTTACCGTCATTAGTCAAGACGAGAAAGAATACACTTTGGTAAGTAGGCTTCGGTCAGTCAAATCAATTTCGCCCATTTCATGGCCAATCTGAACAATTTGAAGTCGAAAAAGTAATGGCAAATGGATATTCAGTTTCTCATGAGCCATTATAGACTAACGGAAACCGGGCAGACGTATACATTTTAGAAATCGGTGTAAGCCTATGCTACATACCAATGGCGAAACAGAGAGGGGGGGGGGTCACGGAGGTCATGACCCCCCTAAATAAGTAAATTCATAAGATACATAGTTAAAAAAAATTAATTGAATAAAACTCAACATTTCAGCAAACAAAATACCTTTTAAACTTAAATAGGCCTACAACTTGTGACCACACCCTTAATTTTCCGCTGGCTCTGCCCTTGCTACATAGGTACTCATGCATTGATTCATTCCATAGGCGGTTAACGACCTTGTAAAAAAACTGGAACATGCAAATATTACATGTAGAGGAACACTCACATTCAGCGAAAAAAATTTTCAGGATCAGCTTCACCAACTCAAGGTAAGGAATAATTTTTTGCTTATCGCCTAAGCTAAGGTTAGGGATTGCACAGACGTGTTGTAATTTTTTATGGGTTCATTTTTGAAACTTTGTATATAAGAACAGTTTAAAGTTGATATTTAATTAATCGGGGATGTCAGGAGCGCTGATCCTGTCAAGCGTTTGAAAAAGTCCTAATGCGGCTATTCCACTTGTCAATATTCCGTCATTTATGCATCAATAATAAGTCTCTACCAATCTACCATATTATAACTTAATTTATAATAGATAAGTTAAGTATCCATATAATAATCTCCTCAAAATAAAAATCTCATCAATTATTGATGCACAAATGACGGAATATTGGCAAGTGGAATAGCAACCTAAAAATACACAAGTACTGTAGCTTACGTACTATAGGAATAGTTCAATTTAAAATTATTCAACTCTTTTTTTTTTTTTTTTTTTGCTGAAAAGTAGATTTACCGCATGAATTTTAAATTCGGTATGATTACTAATATGTGCGACGCAAATTCAATGGTGGGATGTGAGGGAGTTTGACTGGCGCGCTGCGGCGAAAAATTGAAATGCCATCCCTGCAGTTAATGTCACTACTTCTTCTGATTATTTAATCTTATTATTTTAGGATTTGGATACAAGAATCATTGTAACCAGTTTCTCAACTAAGGTCGCGCCTAAAATATTTTGTAAGGTAACTTAGACCTAACTTAGACGTAACCTGTTTTGAACAGATAAGTACCTACTGTAGTGGCCTAATTGCCAAAAGCATCCTTGCATCTGCATAGTAGTTATGAAACCAAGCAAGAAAAATTTATTTTACAAAATGTACAGGAAACAGACTGGCGACATAATTAAATTGCCAAAAAGTAGGTAGGCGCCTATATAGGTACCAAAACCTAGAAAATTGTAGTCCGGTTTATCAAATCAGTTTCGACAATAATACCTACTATCAGCCATATTTCCCGTCATACTACGAGTAAAGGCAAATAGAACATAATTAATTTCAGGCGAGCGTTTGGGCTATGAGCTTATATAAATAGGTACGGTACTTTATTTGCAATGACTTTCAGGTTTATGAGTTGGGGATGTTCGGCTCTGACTACGTTTGGATTTTCTCAGGAGGTTTGGAGTCAAAATGGTGGCGAGTTGCTGGCCACTGTCGGCAAGAAAATCTGTTGGCAGCCGTACAAGGCATTTTCGCGGTGACTGCTTTCCACTTCGGAGGCGTTACAAAGAATGGATTTGTAAGCCGTTTCTAAAACTTATGGCCTTATAAACATGATATAGATAGATCTCCAATGCTTAAAGAAGCTTATAAAACATTAAGGTTGACATTTTCCCTCAGGGCCGGTCCCACCACCGCGCACTTGAAAAGTATTGGTTAGAAATACTGGACGGCACCGCCATCTACCAATGCATAGCGATTCAGCGCAGTACTCCTAATTGCCGAGAGTTAAGCTGCCCCTAAGTAAGCTAGGTTTCTCTGGTATAATTTCCGGATCATGTTCCATGGTCAATCATAGCTACTAAGATGTGGCCAACTGTCAGTCAGTTGGCTTACAGGACGGTTAATTCGAATTCACCCTTTTATTCTACTTTTTTAGAGCTTTGACAATTATTGGCAAGTTCTATATTGCAGTTTACTGAAAGCTTCATTGTTTACCGTACAGTTGTAGCCTAATTATAACGCTGCGTTAATGTATAGCCTACTTAGTATCTCAAAGAAAGATCAATTAATCTTTCCAACCCTTATGGAATATATGCGGCTCATGGACATTAAAAACATTTGGTGGCTCTTAGTTGCCTAAAATAGCATTAAACTCAGTGGAAGCCGGTATTTAGACTCGTCATGGGATCCTACGTATTTTTGAGCGGAATTTGTTACAGAACCTCACATTTCTTCCACTCTGCTTTCTAATTCGTCCCACTAAAAATGCCACAATGGGTCACCGGAGTCCCATGAATAGGGGTAAAATTAAACGGGCTGAAAAAAAAAAAAATTGGCGATATTGTTTCAACCAGACCGTCCAGACCCTGTAAACCTGAGAAAAAGCTAAAATAAGCAATAACGTTCAAAACCAAATTCCGTTTATTAGCAATTACTAAAGTTATATTTTTAATGTTACACAGAGCGACAAGAACCTCGAAGATGCGCTATCTAAAAGGCATCTTCCTATGGGAAGTTTTGTGCGGGAAAGCTACGATGCAGTCTGGGTGGCGGCACTTGCCCTTAACCGAAGTCTCCATAACCAAAACAACTGCAAGTCATGCAAACATGACAATCCGCTAAATTTCGAATATGGAAAGGACATTACGAAAAGAACCTTTCAAGAAATTTCAAAACTACGTTTTACAGGGGTATCTGGACCAATATACTTTCAAGGTGCTAACAGAATCGGGACCACTAACTTCTTGCGTCTTATAGGCAAGTAACTGCTACGGTAAACTAAAAAACCACTAAGTTTAGGCCTTTTTTTTAACAATCTCAAAACCTATTGCATTTTTTGACCATAATCACAAACAATTTTCAAGTCCTGGTTCTATAGCCCTATGGGCACAAATTCAAACTAATATTGCCCATTGAGTAAACAGAAGGGTGGAGTTAATGGTTTGGGATAGCTATGGAGAAATCTAACTAAGGATGGGCAATAAAAGGGGACACTATTTCACGCTCCGAACGGCTCTAGTTGCAATATAAAACATGTCTTATATGCCGGTCATAATTTGCTTGACCTTATGACGGGAAAAGACTCTGATAAAATTTAAGTGGCCGGGGGAATGGGGGGGATCCATGCTATCAACGCATTTCATGGGCAATAAAAGAGGAATTTAACAGACGAAACTAACTATAATCTCGGGAACTTTTTCTTGCTACGAATGTATATATACTTACTAAGTCCCGCTCTCACCATTGCTTGTAACATTATCTGCAAGGAACACTGGACGGCTCCGCCATATTCCAATGCTTGATGGTGCCGTGCAGTATTCATTAAAGATACTTTTCAATCGATGATGGAAACTACCATAAGTCACTATAGTTTATATAATATTAGTTGGTTGCCATAGGTGACTTTAATTAAAAGGTGCAAGTAATTAAATTAGGCCTACCTCAATTTAAAGCCTTTCAAATAATGATGATGGGCCACTTTCACGAGTGGGACACGTGCCTACGCACATACGGCATACTACATCCCGCCAAGTCCAGTTTTTCTACAGCCTCTCATTTCGGTGGTACTACAGGAACATGTAGCGAGCATATATATAAATAATGACTTTTGTTCAATACTAAGCAAACCTGGAAGAGTTAAGGAGGCTCTAAAGCCCTCTCTATACACTCAACTGGGAAGACTCAGGACCGCCTGCTCTACATGCCCAGAAAATACATAACCGAACATGACGTGTCTATAGCCGTGAAGCCAACTGTTATTGTGCCTGCAATTTTGTGTTTATACAACCTGCACCCATGGAACACTAGAGAGAATGGCCGAATGGAGCGCGTAGTGAGTGCACCACCTTCCGGGTCTTTAACTTCGCACCTTAGCGAATGCAACCAATGTAAAGATTATAGTAGGAGAAGACGCTACCATAATATACCGTATGACAAATTTGGGTTTGAACGTTACGGAGTTACGTGATGAAACAGTAGAATCCGGTATGTTAGGCCATGGTCGTGCTGAACCTCCGAGATACAATCTTAGAAGTCTACGCCGTTCCACTGAAGATGTCGACCGCAGATGCTGTTTGGAAGTACGTTGTCAGAACGACCACTGCTTATAATCCCAGATTCTACTGCTTCATCATTTTTTTCTAATTATTTCCTACTCATACAAAGACCCGTTAATATCGATAATATTTTAAGTAGTAGTAAATTTGACAAAGTCCCAGGCCACAGGACAATTATTTTAAGTAAAGACAGTTTGTTTCTCTCCTTCAGATGAGTCCTGGCAGGTGGTGGCTTCGTTTTCCCCCGACACAGGAGGCCTCAACTTCACATGTCCAACATGCCAACCTATCTTATGGGCTGGGGGACAAGTACCAGTGGCCCAGAGATTTCTCAAATTCAGAATCGAAGTAATTGATTCAACAGTGTTTCTAGCAGCATGCGCTTCGACGGCGTTGGCAATCATACTTGCATGCCTCTTTCTTGGCTTTAATCTTTACTTCCGCAAACTAAAGTAAGTTTAGGGCCTGCGTATCATTATTTCCCCTCAAAAATGTTAAGACCGCTAATGTATTCATGTTCACATGAACATACTATTTTTTTCTGTTTACTAAAAAAATAAACAATGTGTTCATATTCCCTCAATTCATTTTTTGTTTAGTTAGGAAAATACGTTTCTGCTTCTTGAGATTACAGAGCTTGATTCCACACTTTTAGTCCAGTCCCGTTTTATTTTTTTATATCGGGTGAGTTCTGCCCAGGGGGAAGTAGGGACCTTTCGATATATTGTTCAGGATACCTAATAGAACGCATAGAACGAAAGTTTCAGATTTATATTAAGAGGATATAGTAGCTAGACAAACAGCTTAGATAGATAACGCTATGCCCGAAAATCCGATACGTGTTATTTTTTTCTTAAGTTACTATGGACTTTTTCTGTGTAATTATTTTATGTCGCAGTTTATGCGTCATACCACACACAATTTTCAATGATTGTGCTACTCATTTTCCATAATTTTCCCCAGCGGTAAAAAAACGTTAAATGACACAGAACTTACTAGATTCTGCAGGGATTGGTATTTTATTAGTACCTATTGTTATGACTTATGACTCAGTGGAATGACACCTATTTAAACCAATCTGTTAAGATATTGCTTAGAAGGTCCAATTATTTAATAGCGGCTCTACGGAAAAAGATATTTGACCATTAAGTTTTATCAGTAGACTTAAATAAAAAGTAGAAAATTTTGTTTGACATGTTTCAGATTCATAAAGTTGTCAAGCCCCCGTTTGAATAATATAGCTGTGGTGGGGTGCATTGCAGTGTACCTGGGGGTGATACTTTTGGGCATAGACCACGCTACAAATCCATTGCCGTCTTATTTCCCCATTATATGCACCACCAAGGTATACCTTTTTGCAGGAGGATTCTCATTGGCGTTTGGTTCAATATTTGCCAAAACTTATCGGATCCATAAAATATTTACAGGGAGCCGTGGAGGCTTCATCAAGAAAAAGGTAAGAAATCGGTTAAGCCTACAAAAAATAAATACCCATCTGTTCATCCGCATTAACCTGTTATTTGTTTAGTTTAAACTCACTATATACTTTTTATATACCCTTTGGAAATACGCAGTAGCTGAGCAGACTATGTAGCCATCAACATCTATAATTTTCAGATGAATGTATTTTTTTAAATATTTAAAATACCTAATAAGGTAGGCTGTTAAATAAAGCAAGATTATGGAAATATTTCAATTTCAGTTTTTACAAGACACACAACTCATGCTTCTAGTGTGCGTTCTGTTATTGATTGATGGGCTGGTTCTGACAATATGGGTGGTCACAGACCCTTTGCAACGACAACTCCACAACCTGACGCTGACCGTCAGTGAAACGGACAGAAGCGTTATTTACATGCCACAGGTGAGACCTGTAAGGCTAGTTTACTCAAATAAATATTAGTGACCCGAATAACCCTCGTCCCCCGCGAAGGTTGTAAAACAACCCCTACACTTGCCAAAAACAGAGTCGATATAATCACCCAGCTTAGACTAATTCAAAGGGGGGGACGTATATACTTTGTCAATTAGCCTGTATCAAATAATTCTCGTCGTTTTATTTTCCTCTGCCTACAATACCAGTATCCCTCAGGTCTCTATATACATATTTCAGATAGAAGTGTGCTCTTGTTCATATCTACACGGATGGCTGAGCCTGCTCTACGGCTACAAAGGACTGCAACTGGTCGTGGGTGTTTACATGGCCTGGGAAACGAGGCACGTCAAAATTCCGGCTTTGAATGATTCCCAATACATTGGCATGTCAGTTTACGGCGTCGTCATCACTTCTTGCATTGTCGTAGTGCTGGCCAATGTCATTTCGGAACGACCAACAGTTGCCTTCTCCATAATTAGCACCATGATCCTAACTACTACGACAGCAACACTATGCCTCCTATATGTGCCAAAAGTTATAGCTGCATTCAAGAGAACCGACCCTTCAGACCCTGTCATGCAAAGTATGGGACTGAAATTGGAATGCAATACCCGAAGGTAGCAATTTTGACCTCTTGTACTCGTTTTATGATTAGGTACTGCCTTATCTTTCTTCTCAACTGAATTTTAGTAAGAACCCAGAACAACAGTATGAGTGGGCCGAAAGGCATAAAATTCGACATTTCATAAAAGCCATTTTCTTTCTTCTTTCCTTCAAAGATGTATTCAGCCAGTACGGGTCCCTCCGATGTCAACATGCAGGCGACAAACATGTAAAACTCCAACGATTTTATGTTGAAATCAAGCAATGGCGTGATTTTGTCATAAGCAACGGCAATACTACGCATTTGAAAATTTACAGTCTAAATCATATTCAACTAGGCTACTATTGAATAACATAGCTTCAAAGTTCCGTCAAACTTAACAAATTTTCTGCCAGCAAATAGTTTTCCCATCCCACGAAAAATCAGCATCCTGCAATTCAGTTAGGTAATGCGAGAAACTTGGTTTTAATAACTTCTTCAAAATTAATATAAAATCATTTTAAATTTAATTTCCGAAATGAGCAGGAAACGTGAGCGGAAATAGAAAGGAAATAATCTTGGTGCTCCTTTTCAATTATAGGTTTGTAATGGATGATTCGAGAGAAAAACTGTTTCGATTGGAAGTTCAAAACCGGGTGTATCGAAGGGAGCTGCTGCTTCTTCAAGCCGAGTGCAGGCGACTTGAAACAGAACTTATGTTGCCAATTTCGCCTACCAATTCATCTCTTTCATTAGAGCTAGCCAGTTTCAAGGTAATTAGACTGGAAGTTAACCAAATGTTAACAAAAACATATGGACACTAATGAAAAGTATGATTGGTGGCACGTGTCGCAGTTTTGAATTATGTATAGTGCATAAACCATGCGCTTGTGCTCCCGCCATTACGACTTATCATATGCTAATCATTTACTAAGTAAATTAATCATTTTATGCTGAATAGAGAGCACAACCACTTTCCAACTGGCTGAATGCATGTGTATTATAACACAAGGCCAATTTGACATTCAGGAATTAAATTTTTCTATTCGTAGCCTACCTCTTTACAATTATGACTATTTATTTTGATAGTGTCATATTCGAAGCAGACATAGTATAACTATAATTATTTGAATCGAATTGATAGGAGCGGACCCGTCGGATTCAATTCAATTGGAGCTGCTCTGAGAGATTGGCCTAACGTTCAAGGTTGCAACATCTTCCACCACATGAATTTTTATCCATATAATTCGTCTACTATCAAACAATTTTATGGCTATACACGGAATTTAAGGGGTCGTTAGCTAAAACATAAACAAATAATAATCAAAAATAATTTCAATTTCTTCAGGTCACACAAATGGATTCTCAAGATTCTCAACCCTACACTAGGCCTTCAGCAGAAAGTTCAGAAAAAAAAAGTTTCATTTCGAAACTCGACCTGCCTAGAAGGAGTTGGCCATCGGAGGCGCTGGGCACAATGAGGCTGGGCAAAGTGGCGCCATCTAGGTCAGATCCTCATTTGCAAGTGGAAACGATACGGCCAACGGTTTTGAGTCGCATTCGTCAGCTTATCCGAAGCAAGCGTGTGGAGCTACGCAAAATAGCAGAAGTTCAGTCGAGCCAAGTGGAAGTCCCTAGACGGAAATTTTCGCTCACAATGTGTCTTCAGGTTTGCATATTTATTCATACTTCTAGCATTATAAAAGAACTTTTTATTTCTTTCCATTTTCATCTTCTATAATGAAAACGCGGTAACGAAACAATTTAGCAGGGTCAGAAATTTACTTTACCATATTCAATGCCAACTTTGAAACAAATGAAAATGACGCTTAATAAATTAGCTGAAAATTAAGACAGCAACAGCTTTAATATCTCACTTTTGCACATACATAGAAAGAGTTCATTAACAGAGCCTTCTTCTCAGCCTACTGCCTTGCGAAATACTCCATTTAAAACATATAACATCAAATAAATTTTATTTTAGGCTCAACGACAACGCCAAGGAAATAAAGAGATAATAATTGATCTGGGACTTTCAACAGAAGAAATTGAAAAGCTGTTATGCAAAACCAGCAAGGAAGAAGCTCTAAAGAAAAGACGATGTACCTTTCATCACCAGGCATCGTACCCCGTTATAGTTGTAAATGTTAAACCGCATCAACAGGATCGCACAGATAAAATAGCCACTGCAGCCAGCCTATCAGCGCTAGAAAATCGCCAAAAGAAAGAACTAGTTGCGAATGAAAGTCTCATCGATCAGGAAAAAAGTCGGTCCCTAGAAGAAGTAAAGTAAATTCGTGTCGGGGTGGTACTACCTGTGGTACAGGAGAATTCAGGTTGCATCAACAGCCTCCTGTTTAACCTATCGAGAGTCAGGGAAGACTGCCGGGACCGCCGGTTTTACATGCCCTCCGAAGCATGGTAGTCAGAAGATAAATAATTGTACCACTAGAAAATTTTGGAATTCGGGTGGGACTCGAACCAGTCACCTTCTGGATGATAGTCCGAGTCGTTACCTCTACGCCATTCTGACTACTCCCTAGAAGAAAATATCTTGCAGGACTATAGAAAACAAATATAGGAACTATTAGTGGGTGACGCGAAAAATGAGAAAAATTATGAGAGAAAGTCCCCTCGTATCGGTAGCGTACGAAATGTGCGTATACAGTGGTATTTCATTCCATTTTCTGCGAATGGAATTTATTCCCATAAAAACTTATCATAGCATTTTATTGATAACGTAAATAAGTATATATATACCAAATGTCGGTAGGGTTTAAAATCCGCTACCTTTCAAAAGAACCGGTCCGAGTTTACTCGAACATGCTTTCCAATTTATCAAAATTAGTAGATAGAGAAAATGAGTAATTTCATGGTAAAAAATTTTCCTATGCTTAAATTTCCGATATCTCGGGGGGGGGGGGGGGGGGGGAGGGGGGGCTTGTCCACCTGACGTCACTCGTCACTGGAGGTTAGGTAAATTCTAGAAAGGTCAGACCAACACATTACCACACAGCAATACTGGCAGGGCACGCAATGCATTTGAGCATGAATTTTCTATCATTTTCTCAAAAAAACATTTTTTTGTACAAAACTAAGTACTTTTTTGGGAAAGCAACCTGTCCTGTTTCGTTACTCAATTTTAACACCTAAAACATACCTGAAGGTAGAAATCATCGATAGAAAGGTGTCGCAGAAAAATTATTTTTTAGTCATTTTTCATTAAAATTTAGTCATTTTTATTTTTTTACCCCCAGAAGCAAACTATCAAGGGGCAAGCGACCCCCCGCATTTTATCAACATTAACAACAACTACAATATATGTGAATTTAAAAGAAATCGTTGGGGCCGTTTTTGGGAAATAATTTTTTTAGATGTTTTTTGAAAATAAAAAACCCCCAAATTGAGTTATTCCAAAATAAAAAAACAGCCTCGATGGGCAGGATTTTTGTGAACCTACATGCCCAATTTCATCAAAATCGACCGAGTAGTTTGCCCGGAAATCGACGAACAGACAGACAGACAGACAGACATTTCGTAAAAACCACTTTTTTGGGTTCCTGGGACATTAAAACATGTAAATCCGTTGAAATCTCGGAATCGAAAATTTCGACCGTCACAAAGCTTTTCTTATACTACGTATAAATTGGAAAGCAAAAATGCCCAATGTTTCGTAAGAAATCGGGGTTACAATGACCCTTTCCATACCATTTTCTACCAAATTATCAGGAAACCGTACATCATGGCAAACAGCGACCATGTGGGTTAGACCACTACTGCATAATGATATTCATAATAGTGAATAGGTCACAGACATGCGAATAGGAAAACCAACCTTGGGTTCATCAATAACTGCTAACTGAAAACAAATTATGACTATAGTAGCAGGTGAATGTCGAGGTAAATATAACATGAATACAAAAATATACATATAAAAACCTGTCTTTATTGCAACCGTTTTGATTTAATACATCTAAATAAACAAGACAAGATAATTTGTACGGCAATGGCTTGGAGTTGTAAAGCCATAAAAATTTGAATTTGATCGTCAATAAAACAGAATTGTAGTGATAAGTGTGTGGTGATCGATTAGAAAAATAATTGTCCGTGTACGTGATTTGATTGATGAACAATTTAATTAATGTATCCGATTAACCTCTTCAATCGCCTCACTAAGTAATCTTATAGGTTGTACATATTAATGCAATAAAAGCTTTTGACTTTTTTACTGTATAGGCCAGAGGTCGGCAAAGTGAAATCGCGAGCCGCATGTTTCTATTTGGCTCATTGGGTGGGGCTATATCCTTTATAGCCTATATGACCGATTCTATACACAAAAATTGAATAGATAATGAACATAGCACATCCAGCTGGCTGCCAATATACCAATAGTGCATTCGTATTTTAAGAATACCTAATAATATGAAAGTTGTTTCTTACAAAGTTGATTACAATCAATTTTGTTGTTTTATTTTTTAGTTTGGGTTGTGTGGCTCTTCGATACAATCTAACTATCGTTATCCCGAAAATTGGCTCAGCTGTTAAAAAAGAGTGCCAACCCCTGGCATAGGCTATATTGTAGCTCACAAAAGTTTCAATTTTTTAATTAGTAAAATCATTCTATGACCAACCGCTGACCTCATTTTTAGATAAGTTACGCAATTCCAATTTCACGTTACATTGACCACAAATTTTTGAGCAGAGGTGGAGGGCTTAAGCGCATCTAAAGACGGCTGAGAAATAGGACCCTGGTTAATAGCCGAAGCTGATAAAATCAAATTAATACTTCCCTGAAGCATCAGTAGGTCCTCTGACAAGGCTACCTCTTCCTGCAGTCGGTCATACAATCTTTTGAACAACTGCACCGCCGTTGCACCGCACTCCCCAATGCTGTCTTCGTAAACGTCCATCAACACTTCGGCAGCTTGGATGAGGACTCTCGTAAACCGCACGTCTCCAATATATTTTATGAGGAACCGCAGATATGGAACGACAGTTTTCGGTTCGTTCCCAGCAACAGCCTGGTGTAAACCTTTCCTCAGCATCAATTCTTTCAGTACTGCTACTGTTACATTAGGTGTCTTATTAGCTACATAAGGAAGAAGCACGACATTCAGAGCTTTTGTGAATTCGAAATGCCTCAAGAATGTCTCGTAGCGTGCGACTTTTCCTCGAAATTCTGTTCCGACCTACAAAAAAAATAATTTTCAATTATTATTATTTTTAATAATACAATAAATCAATTGAAAATGAATAGGCAACTAAGGGCCTTTCCGAACATAGAAACTTATACAGCCACTAAGTGTAGGGGGAGGTCATCTCAAAAGCTTATAGTGAGATAAGCTCCCTTTATACTCAATGACTGGATGGTCCCGTCGGTAGGAAACGGCCTAAGTTACCTCGTAAATGGGATTAAGTTGGATAGTTCACCAAACGCATGGCGAGTAAAAATGGACTTAAAGGTAAGAATTTAGTGGTATACACAATATAAAATTTGGATGTAATGTAGAAAAACGGCGTGTTCTAATATCTAATGTGGAACTTTGCAACTTAAACATGAGAATTCCTATGATTATATTTTATTTTTCCGTCGCTCTTAATACACAATCCAGTTGGAAAAATATTGAGACTTTCTATGTAGTAGGATGAAATTAGCTTACGAATCTCAACTATTGAAATGGATTATACTCACCAACAAATCGCCAAGAGTGTCAGGAATAACTTTATGGAATGGTTGGTTTCTTTCTCTGCGTTTTGGCTTTCGCACCTCTTCCTCCCGTCTGCTGACCGAGACTAGTCCATCCACCATTCCTACGGCTAATGTCTCATCGTTCCCCTGAAACAACATTGGGAATTGATCAGGTGGGGACACGTACGACGTAGAGACGAAAACCACCTAGTCAAAATAGTAATGAACCGGGAGATACAAGGAAGACCCCCAGGGAGACCGACAGTTACACTGGAAAGAAAGATCGCCGGGGATATGAGAAGTTTGGGGCTCTCCACCGAGGACGCACAGGACAGGACATCATGATTGGTACAAGACCGGAGTCATGCCCCACCTGTAGACCGTAGACAAAACCATTCTAAAACACCCATGACTTCTGCACACACACACACACACACCTATACGGGCGGGCCATAACGCTAGGCGGACACGCGTAGCACCAGCCTGCCATAACGTTATCCGGTAATTTTTAAATTCCAGTTTTCTTCAATATTAATCGCTATTATTGCTTTGTCTTGGGTTCAAGGTGGAAGTATGCGGCATACGAAGCCTCCTAGTTAAGTAAAAAGTTTGCAAACCGACTTAATTAATTGATAATTAATATATTAGGTTTACTATAATGGCGTGTTTTCGTCGGTTCAATGCAATAGAATTGGCGCGAAATCACGGCCATCTGATTGGCTTGAAACCGCAGTGAACCGTCGGTTGAACTGTATGGACGGGCTCAGCCGAATTTTTATTTGGGGCAGGGTGGGGGGGGGGGGGGGGGTCGCCGCAATTTAATATGATGACTTTATTGATTTTTTGCGCTACAATTTAAAATAATAATAATAAATATTAAATTAATGTAAAAAATTCTATATTTAATTTAAAAGTAGGTAGGCTACAAATATCACTAAAAAGTAAAATAAAGTGTATGATGCTTTTGGAAAATGAATTATATTGTTAATAATTATATTATATCGTAGACTATATACGCGGCATTAACGGGGTATCTATTAGCGGCTTACGATATTCAAACCACATTTCTGAAATTTATTTTGTGAAAAGTTGTCATGAAATTGTTTTCAAGGGTCAACGAAATACCCAAAGCGGTTTTCTTTTTTGAGTTATAGGCTGCTCCAAATTTGCTGGATTTCTTTGAGTTTATTGGTTACCCTTGTCAAGTTGCATAACAATTAAATTGACTTGAATATTTTCAATTAGAACTCGTTCTGCCTGATAAAGTGACCTGTCGATGATCTCATGCAGTTGTGCATGATGGAGGATATAATTATTTAATTTATGATAATGATATAACATGAATCTTCACATCTGGACTGTATACAACACGATTGCATAACTAAACATTTGCAGTTTTTATAATTTTAGCCAATTAATTTCATCCACCAGCAAATAACAATGTTAAAAAATATTAAATAATAAAATAGGGCATCCATGCGTTGTTTATCAAATTCATTTTGAAAGCCTGTTGGGTGAACATAATCATTGTTATCAATTTTTGACACCGAAAAAAAACTAGATTATAGAAGTAAGTTATTAATATAATTATTATGTAAGTATATGTAACTGCAAACAGGGGAGCCAGAGGATATCCCCCAGGGAGGGAGAATTTGAATAAATAGGCGAAAAATAATAGGTACCGTAAATCTTGATTTTCAAAAGATAACTTCGCCTTTATGTAGGTACATTGGGACTAGGTACCAGGGTCAAGGGTGAATTATCAAGTCAAATCCATTGGGAAAGGCACGAATTTCCGGATCTGGACTATATACAACACAGTTGCATAACTTAGCATTTGCAGATTTTGTACTTTAGCCTATTTATCCACCAGCACTGTAAAGAAATATTAAATATTAAAATAGGGCATTCATGCGTGATTTAACCTGTTAAATTCGAAAGTCTGATGCGTGAACAGAAAAATATTCGTTGTTGATAGGATATGCTCCGTAAAGATGGGAGATACCTACAATTGCAGCTACAAGTAAACATTTAAAAGACTGGTAGGAAAAACCTTTTTTTTCCGCACCTGCCTCATTAAATATTTCCTCAGGGGGGACTCCAGCTAGTGGCGTAGCCGAGGGGGGAGGGTCAGCTGGGTCTGGACCCCCCCCCCCCCCCCCCCCCCAAATGGACACCTGTTTCCATGTTAATAAAGTTATCGTCTCCAAAATCATTTTTTTGCCGACAAACCATTTCAGGCCTATATTTTAAGAAACTTTCCCCGGGGGAAACCGCCGGGCCCCCCTTCGGCCTGGGCAAGGGAAATTAAAATCATGCCCCTAATTAGTCCATGAGAACGGCTTTTCTATATTTTTGTAACATTTTAAAAAATTGGGGGTGGGGAAGTGCCAAATGAAACACTGCCCCCTTCGAAAGCCTATCGTAATTGGGCAAAATTTATGTATTGATGCTGCATGAAAACCAGACCCCCCAAAAAAAATTCCGGCTACGCCATTGACTCTAGCCCCCCCCCCTTGCCAGTAGTGCTGCCCCAATTCTTTACCACTACTTGACAGAGAAAGGCCATTTCATTTATGCACCTTATTGGCGCCCCAGTAATAAAAATCCAAGATCCTGAACTGAACCCCCCCCCCCCCCCAATGTTTGCAGCGTACACTATATACAATGGAGCGAGTTTTAAGGATTTTAAAATATTATGAAGTTACCTCACATTCAGGGATGCCAGATGACCCCCCCCCCCCCCCCCCCCAATCTGGCTACGGTCATGGGGACATCGAGGGATCCGAAATTTAACTATAGGAAAATTATTTAGCATGAAATTACTCATATTATCTATCTACTAATTGATCAAATAGGAAAGCATGTTCGAGTAAACTCGGACCGGCTCTTTTAGTTTTCCCAAACACCAGTCTAAAACTCAATGTCCATTCATCGAACAAAGTCGCAGCTGCATATGGCTATGAACTGTCCAATAAGGGATCCCTATAGCGACGTTGTACGGTCACGGAATTACCGCCTAACGTTATGCAAATCAGAGTGATGGTTCATCGCCCATAAGAAAATACACACCGCTACCGGATAACGTTATGGCCCGCTCGTACACACACACACACACACACACACACATGGAAACGCTGCTGTCGTGCCGCCAACCCTTCATGAGGATAAGGCGCAGTAAAAGTAAAAGTAAGTATGCCACGGGGTTCGCCAGTTTCCATAAACTTTCAATAGTTAAAATATACAGATTTCTCGGTTTAGGAAAAAAAAATTCAATTGGGTTATAGGAGTACTTAACTCGCATGTACACTATTGGCCTATTGAGTGTCTTCACTACATCACATTCTCAAGACCTATCTCCCTACGGAGAGCCAGGATCTTGAGAGGGTTCAAGAGTGGTAGGTCATTTAAACTGCTCCTCTCCTTCGTGCGATTGCATCACAGATATGGAGGAAGTGCTCGAGGCCATCCACTGCATCATTGCAAAAACATTTGTCATGATAACACACATACATCAGGACATGTAGAGTGGTGGCACAGACTCTGACTTTCACCCTAAAGGTTGTTGGTTCGAGTCCTACACTTCCTAGATTTTCTGGCCATGCTTCGGAGGGCATATAAAGCAGGCGGTGGGGGGCTTTCCTAGTTGAGTGTAAGAGAGGGCTTTATAGCCCTAACTCCGCTAGGTTGGCTTAGTAATAGAACAAAAAAAAAGCCCTTACTTATTTATTTTATAAAGCGTCGTTTTCAACCTGACCTGTAACAGTCTGCCACATACATATTTAGCTTTGGGAGATGTAGAAACGGTGGTGACTGTTTCCACAAGTAAGTCTCTTTTCGCACATTGTGGTAAGATCAACACACTCTACTAACCGGCTAACCCTTTAGGGAAATTTCGTAATGTGTTCATCAAGGAAGCGAGTTTGTCAGAAGTTCCTATAATTCTGATAAGGTATGCACGTAGTATATTACCCCTACTTACACTAATGCCCAAACTAAGAATAGAATTAGGATAAGTGATGGAATGAAGTCTTGAAAATGTGGCAACATCATAAACATTGACGTGGCGGTCCAAAGCCGATGAGAGAATCCTAGTGCCATTCGACGCAAGCCGCAGGCATGTCACTGTTTTATGATGCTGATGAATGGCACTCAATAGTCTGCCTCCAGCCAGAATATCCCACACTTTTATCTCTGTGCCCCCTGGAACGATATAAAATAGTCAATAATCCTCTCGTTTAAATGCTTAGAAACTTTGAAAAGGACGACATTCGTATAGTCCCCATATTTTTATTTACCTAGTTCCAGTTGTCACCACCCCCTTTATTTCTTATACTTTCTGTGTGCCCCAGTATAAAAGTAACTTACTATAAGGGGCCACCAATCTCAGCTCAATAGAAATGATGTAAGAAAGATTAGAAAGTCAGTAACGTAAAATATGCTAATAAACCTACGGACGAAAATTTTTCGAATTATGTAAACTCATTTTGGTTTTGAGTACACCGCCAATTGTCGCGTTAACTGCCTCAGAATCTGCCTAGAAGTCATAATGTGCTACGCGGTTGCTAAGAATTTGCTGATTAATATTTTCCAAATGGTTATCAGCCATTGGCGTTCTCACTAATTGTTCCAACGGTCGACAAAGGTTTAGCTACGATATTTCCCCACCAACTAGGCAGATTCGATTATAGAGTCCAGTACTGCAATGCATTCAAATTTATAGTAATTATATAAGGTAATTACACACCTGCAGCTAGAAAAACGCCTCCAGAAGGAAGAAACAGTAGACTCTCTACCGGTGCGCTGTGTTTCAAAGTGAGGACCACATTTTCACTACGCGTATCATACATCTTGATAACGTTGTCGTAACCACCAGATATCAATATATTCGGGGCAACTGGGGAAACTGCTCCGGCTCGGACATAGTCCTAAAAAAGTATTTAATCAAGAAAAGTGATTCACAATTTGATTAGCAATATTAAAATATAAAAAATTACATACTGAATGCTCATTGAAGGCCCTTATCCTCCTTTCACTGGGGATGTCCCAAACACCAACAGACGCATCATCAGAAAAGCTTGCGATACTAGTATTATCTGCGGTAAAGAAGCACCGATGAACTGCACTGTAAATTTAAATGAAACAACTGTCATTGTTAGGTTCTTATTAAATATATCTTTACTCAAATGAAAGCCGGAATCATTCAAAGTTATTATACCAGTATAACATAGTTTCATTTTACAGTTAAACGTTTAATTTTTCGGCGTCGTTGTAACATAAATAAAACCTACATTACATGAACAGCGCAATATTGCAAGTACCTTTTTATTAAGATACTCCAAAATGGATTGAATTGCCACATAGTAAGATCCTGGGTTTTTAGAATTGATGGTTGTACAGCGTACGCGAGAATTGCAGAGAATTACTGGGATCAGGACGTTTCACTGCGACTGACACATGGCGGGACACCTCCCCCCAACAACGAATATGTTGTGTCGGTTTACGAAACATCAAACAAGCAGTCTTGTGGCGAAATGTCACGTACCCCAATTTCCTAACGGAATAGTGTGGCGGTGCTCGTGCTCCTGATGCATGCCACGTCTCTTCATTGTTTCATGCCCGTGGACATGGGCATTGTGTTGTTTAACAAAAACTTAGGACTCGAGCATCAATCAAACTCCCTCAAAAAATCGCTATACCACACATGATTAGGACTACACTACAAAGCCTACTCTCCTGAATAGTTTACATGCATAGATAGGCAACGAAACGTAAAACTATCAATGCTGGCCGTTGGCAGTTATATAGCATATCGGTATTTCTTACAGAATAAATAGTAGGCTATTTTTTTATGAACGGCACATCGACCTACTTACCCGCTGTGACCTTTAAAAACTCTCAATAGAGACTTTGAACCAACATCAAACAGCTTGATAGCGGATTCTTCTCCACCACTACAAAGCAATTTCCCGTCAGAGCGAAAAGAGCCTCCATAAGCACTCTTTTGAAATCTGCTCAAGTTTTTATACAGCAAGCGGGTTATTGGGCTATACACTTGAACACGAACGGAGGAGGTGACTGCAAAGTAATGAGGCTCAACAGGAGAAAAGTCAATGTGGTCAATCGGCCCGAACTCCTTTATGAAGACATTGCTCTGAAAAATAAAATAATACCATTAGAAAGTAAATAATACGATAAAAATATATACGGTACACGTGTGTTTTGATTCAGAGTTGATAGTTTACTTACACCAAAACTCTTCCAATATAGTGAATCTGGTGTACTTTTTTCAGTTTTCTTATCAAATCTTTTAACATTCAACTTCTTAAATTCGCCCATTCTTATATAATGTTATATCATCTTCATCAAATCTTAAAATTTAATTTAGAAACGCTTGATTACTATTTTTTAAACAAAAACAAACAATAAAGATGGAGGACGGAGCCGGAGCCGACGGAGGTTTTAATTACCCCATTAAATACCCCATTGGGGTATACAGGTGCGGGAGGAATAATCGTTTTAGAGTTGAAATGCTGTAGATTAGTTGTAAACTAAAGTTTTTGTGAGCCCAGTTATCTCATTTTTAGTGTAAGTTAAGTTTTATTTTAATTTTAAGTTCGTAATTTCCACTCGGAAACATTCGGACGTCGTGACGTAGACATTCACACGTGTGCTCGCCAGCTTCGGGAAAGTTCGGGTTTAAGTTAGAAACGCATATTTGTTTACATTTTACAGTGGACGAGTTTAATAAATCTTTGTTTTAATATTTTATTTGGTGGAAAACTTGAAATATAGTTAGAAAAATGGATCGGTATGTGCAAGCAAATTCTACTAATCTGCCACATGTAGACGTCGACATGGTTTTGGCCTATTTAAGTGGCAAATCTGTATATACAGCACCGGAATTGCGAGGCGTCAAAGAAAGCAGGTAAGAATCGCTAAAGATAGTAATGCAGCTCTTTGCTTTTTACGCTTAGGTCTAGCTAATAATTTGGTGTCTTCCTTGCCCCTAACAATGTAGGATATTTTTTAAAATGACTTCTCGTTTTTATACTATTTGTTGTCGGCACTTTTTGTTTGTCAGTGGTTATGTGCAATACATTTGTTTGCGTAGGGTATAGCTGCTATACTATAGCGGATTGTGTACTTCTACTTTGTCCATTACACCAGTAGGTACCCTGCATTGAAAGTATTTACTTTATTAAAAACTAATTCACCTACCAACTAAACATTTGTAGTGTCAGTGATATGAGGGCACCAATTTTAGCAGCCTCATAACTTTGTTCGGGGGCTATTGCCTATTTGCATGTACGTTAGCTTTTTAACATGCATAATAGCCAAACAATTTTTTACAGATCAGGAAGACAGACCTACGGTGATAACGCTGTGGGAAAAGTGGGAGTCCTTCGTTGCAACGAAGAATGTTGGGTGAAAGGCAGAGTGTGTCCTGAACACCGAGTGACAAGTACACCGTATGAAGTAGTGGTGCATTTGAATGAGCAGGCTGAAGAAATATTGGATGCACAGTGCACTGGGTGCCAAGCCGCTCTAGGTAAGATGATATCAATTGACTAGGGATAGAATAGAAAGTCTATATTGCACCGATTTTCAATAAAATAGCGTAAATAATAAATGTTAACATAATGTACAATGCAGTCAAGAACTTAACAGAATTTATTTGTCATTTATTTACCTACTGTATTATGTCAATGTGAAAGTTTGAAGAGTATCATCGGCCCATGGCCATTCCTAACGCATTTCCATTGCGTACTACTTAAAGGTGTTTGTGGTGCCACTAAATTGACTTAACTGTGATCGATGAACAGACCTATTGGCAAGCATTAGCATAATATGCTACTATCAACAACAACATTTATCTAAACTTTTTTATTTTCATTTTAGGTGGCTGTAAGCATTCGGTTGCATTTCTTCTGTGGCTGCAGCGGAGGACAGAAGAACCATCTCCTACTTCCACTGTTTGCTACTGGAAGAAGCCTGCGTTGTCTTCTGTTGGAAGAGGAGGCACGCACGTCACATTAGCTGACTTTGGGAGGGTACCTATACCGTTGCCGGACAACGTGGACTTTCGTGCACAAGTTCTGTCTGGTGGATCATATAACAGTAGCATGATCCACAGACAGTTCCTGGAAAGACCGACCGTGGAGCAGCTCAGTCTGCACTATCTGATAAATAATTCAGAAGATTTTGAGAGTTTAGTGCAGAGGGTTATGACGGCTTCAGTTTGCGAGGAAGCAGAAGTCGCCACAAGAGGCCAGGCTGACAATCCTCTTTGGCATGAGCTAAGGTTATTTACATCTTCATATGTTACATGAAAGCATGTAAATGGGTTAAGAAATGTTGCAAGTTAAATAAAAAAAGTTTAGAAATGGAAACATCAATTTGTTAAAATCATTGGGGTCGCGCCACTGTCATTAATTTACAAACAAACAAAAATGAATGCGCAACCGGGTTTTCACTGAGTTTCTGAGTGCCCAACAAAAACTTACAAGCTTTGGTCCATGACTCAAGGCAAATGACAGCTTTCCTGTAATTGGTCGCAAGTAAGTTAACAGTAGACTATTTGAAATGTCATAGTAATGGTGACAGTTGAGGGAAGAAATTAAGAACATTGCACTGTGTTCTAAATGGAAACGTCATTATGCGACAGCCAATGTATTGGTGCGTTTCACGACGTTTTGACCATAGTTCATACGACTCACAAATTTGGGGATGAATTTGTTACAAGTTGCAGGTTCGCTGGAAGAGTAGCCTTTCGGGGCTAAAGCTCGCCTGAAGTAAAGACGATTTTTCATTTCATAATTTAAGTCATGGATATATGCCTGCCATTTATATCCGGATTGCTCTGCAATCCTTTAATTGAGATTTAATTTGTTGCAAATCAGTAAATTTGACAATTTTTATTATAGGTACGGTAGGATCACCGCCTCGAAAATCCATGAAGCCGCCCACTGTAGAACACCCGACGGATCGCTCGTCAATTCAATAATTGGGGTTCTCAAAGTCAGGGACACAAAAGCTATGGAAAGGGGCCGCATCTTGGAGGAGCCAGTTATCCGATTGTTGGCAAAGACATTCAATTTGAAGTGGCGTAAGACGGGACTGTTCTTTTTGCCATCCCACCCTTGGCTGGCTGCGTCACCAGATGGTGTGAGCGAAGATTATGTGATTGAAGTGAAGTGTCCCACCAAATACAAAAATATCAGTCATTACGTCAATTCTCACTCAGAATTAACAGAGAAGGTGAAAGCCCAAATGCAGCTGCAGATGCTAGTGACCAAACGGCGAAGAGGATTATTTTGTTGCGCTTCGCCGGATTTCGAAAAGTCACAAAAAGCAATCCTCATAATCGTGGACTATGACGAGCCCTACGTGCGTCAACTTCTGCATCAAGCGCATCAGTTTTGGGAATCGTTCATTAGGCCCAGATTGTAGTTTGCTTCGGAGGGGAATCAGCGATTGTACCTTCGATTGATAATGGTTAAATGCTTTGTGATCCCAATAGTTGTTTTGTTTATTTATTTACATTGTTTTGACGTGGTTTTCAAATCCTTATAACTGGGCCGCCATTTTTTTTGTCTACTGCCACCTACACAAATTCACTCAGCCAGTGCTCTCTCCCATAAGTCAATCGATCTATTCTAATATATATCGTGCGATCAGCTGGAAACTGTGGAGCACATTATATGGCGGGGTTTCCACATGTCAATGGTAAATGTGGTATTGACGTTTTAGCAGACATTAAAGACATACTAAAAATGTCTGCTACCACCATATTTAACATTGACGTATGTGGAAACCCCGCCTATGGGATTGTCCACGCTAGGGCCGGGTTTGTGATTGCCATTGGCCAGAGTCTGGGCATGTGCCTTGCTAACCGGTGCTTGCGGAACCAGTTTTACAACACCTGTTCAATGAGAACAAAGAAATAAAGTGTCATTAACTGGAGGAAATAATTCTCCACGCTTTGATGCACAATATGCTGCCGTCACTGACACAGATCGGCCACAGTTTTGAAACTTCATTTGTAAAAAAAAATAATGGTCTCTGGGGGCGTCACGTTGAAGGAGTTTCAAAACTGTGGCCAATTGGTGTGAATCATGGTCACATACTACATATCAGAATGAAGAGGAACATTGTTTCTGCTTTATGACGCTTCGTTTATTGTTGCAAGTTAGATATTTCATGAGGAATTGCATATCAAGCAAAAAATGGAGACCACTTAGTACTAGAAGTAGTTTTTTATTCAGGGGTACAGTATATCACAGTAAATATGCAATAAATGGAAAAAACCATTCTTGTTATAAGCTACAATATAAACTAATTTTATAGGCAATGTTCCGTAAGAAAATACGGTGAGGCTGCATATACAGGGTGCCCCAGACCATCCGACCACCTACTTTTTCTCGAAAACAAATGACGTCAGAGGTCTGAATTTTTTTTTATCATTACAAAGTGGGGGTTGATGCATTTCTGGAAATTAGTTTGGAATTTTTTGGGGACCTGGAAGGGGGGGTTTGGGGGGTCCGTATGCTGTTCCTCGGAATAATCAAATGTAAAGGTATGTCAAATTGTACATCAGTTGAAGGCTTATAAAGTGTTCATTCATAATTTGCAAAAATTTTGATTGTATCCCTACAGGTTCAGGTACAGGAGGTCTTTAAAAGTCAAACATTGGGTACCTGTGGGCTATTAGTGTGCTGAATGCTAAAAGTCTAAATCAAATTTTCTGGTAAAGAAAAAATAGGAGTACTTGATAATCTTACCTTGGTGTACCTGAGTTTTTCAGTTCAGGTACAGTAAACAGCTAAAGTTTGAGATTAAATTTCTCTAAAATATCATATGGCATGTTGTACCTTAAATGAAAGCTTATTACAAGAAATGTCAAGTTAACTATACAAATCGTACCTGAACCTGCGCTTGAACGGGGAGAGGGGCGAAGGGTGGGAATGGGTCACCTAAAGCATGGCAAGTGACACCTCAAATAAAAGCTCATGACTTCAGCTTGACAATGATACACAAATGTTAGTGCCTGAACCTGCGCCTCAATGGGGAGGGGGGGAGGTTGGGAATAGGTCACCCGAAGCATGGCAAGTGACATCTCAAATGAAAGCTCATGACTTCAACTTAACAATGACAAACAAAAAATTGTTCTCATTATTTCGAGGAACAGCATACGGACCCCCCAAACCCCCCTTCCAGGTCCCCAAAAAATTCCAAACTAATTTCCAGAAATGCATCAACCCCCATTTTGTAATGATTTCAAAAAAAATCAGACCTCTGACGTCATTCGTTTTCGAGAAAAAGTAGGTGGACGGATGGTCTGGGGCACCCTGTATAACAATACTTCTATAGGTAGTGTCATAGTTTTCAGGTGTCCCTAAGGAATTGAAGACGTAGGCTACAGTTAGAGGGCCCACCGAGCAGGTCTGGATTGGTGCGCAGGCGCTCTCGTGTCTGATTGACTCGGTAGTGTTTTAATCCTTCTTCCGTTCTATTAAAGTTTTGCGGATGTTTATAGATTTCTATGGCTTTCCTATGTAGTCGGGGGTAGGTTAAAAGTAAATAAAACAACAAAACAGAGAATGACGCCAACTAGCCAAGCAGACACGAGAGCGCTTGCGCGCCGATCCATACCTGCACCAGTCTGTCAGTCAGTTCCTACGGTACCCCCACGATACAATCTTAGAAGTGTAGTACATAGTGCCACTGTTGTTGTTGACGAAACGTTTGGAAGCATACTTTCAAATCGACCACGGCCTATTAGCCCGGATTCTCCTGCACAGCAACAGCCAACCGCCATAATTCAAAACAAATTGCACTGGACCCAGGGGCGGATAAATAGCAGCTGAACAAAACACCTTTATATTTTCAGCTTAAAGGCAGATTCATGTACCTATTGAGATCTACCATCTACCAATGTTCGACTCTCGGAAAATTTCTTCACGACTTTTCATTTCATGACCCCCTGAGCCTAAAACCACCCTCTTTTCAAAATGTTAAGCTGGCCATACACGAGGGCTCCAAATGGAATCGCGCAAGCCAAATGGCGCGTCATGTTCCATTTTGCGTTAGCGCCATTTAGAGGGGTCATTCATGACTACGCTGAACCAGTAGCTCCAAATCTTTCAAATTGTATAGTGTTACGATATGGAAGAGGTACTTTTACACTGTACAATTTGAAAGATTTAAAGCGACTGGTTCAGCGTAGTCGTGAATGACCCCTCTAAATGGCGCTAACGCCAAATGGAACAGGACACGCCATTTGGCTTGGCGCGAGTCCGTTTGGAGGCCTTGTCAATGGCCAGCTTTATACATATATACTGTATATACGTATGTACAGTATGTGTTTATGTATGTATATCGATTTTAGGAAACACTCCAACTTCCGTAAATATTATCCGATTTTGATGAACTTCAAAAATGTCTTGATCGAGTTCTTTAACCAGCTAAATCCACTATTTAGTTACAAGATAGCGGCCGATTGAAACCTTATATAATTCATATCTCAGTTAATATTGGTCGCAGAGGAATGAATTAAAATATCACTGAAAGCCTGTATTATTATATACGATAATGGTAATCTACACTTTTTACGGCAAATCAACGATTTCATGATGATGTCCAGTCAAAGTAAAAATAATTTAATAAGTAAAAGTTCATAGTCGCCATTTTTTGGAACACAAGAGTGTTTCGTGTGTGCCGGTTCTTCCGGCCTTAACACAGAATTTAGTAAATCTTGTGATAATCAAATCAAAGTCGTAATGTTACTTAATTAATTTTCCCTGTAAATTTACAAGCCCTAATGCACATTCCACTGCCATATCCAGCATAGGCAAAAATTTTAAATTCACACACGAATGCATAGACAACAACTTCTCCTCGCGAATGCGCTCTATAACTCGCTCAACGTGTATACGGAGGGCAGCTATTTGCTTCGTCTCTATGACTTCTTTCTTAGTCATGACTGTACCACTTGTAAGAAAAACACTTGGCGGTCGCACAAGCCGACAATTTTTTCTCAAAAGGAATGGTTCAAGTGTTTTGAACCCACGATCAGTCATGACTAAACTGTCCATCGGAAGGTGATGTAGAAAATCAGACTCGGTCACTATGTGCGTGTCTTCAGTCCGACCTCCATATCCCTTCGAACACCATGAGACTAGTCCATCGGGAGTAACACCCACTATGTACTTAATTGTATTGCATTTTTTATATTGCGACCAAGTGGCTGACTGCAGGATGGGATTGCTTGGCTTTTGGATTTCAATTTCGAATGCGTCCAATATGCACACTACTTCCCGGTAATTGGCCCTAAATGCAATTGGTAAGTTGGCAAGTATTGTAGGTTTAGGGGGCCAATGTATAAGCGACTTCAGGTTTGAATGGACGTAAGGCAATGTCTGCTTAAAAACAGTACTGGCGTGCTGTTGGGTAATTCCGAAGTCGTCCCCTATTTCATCGAAGGTCCTGCAGAGTTTTATTCGCTGCAAGACTATCGCCACATTGCGGCAGGGGGCATCTTTTGTCAGCATTTCAAACACGAAAATGCAGCTCGCAGGAATGCCTAAATATTTCTTTGGCCTAGCCTGAATTATTAACTTCATCCTGCGAGCAGACAGCTCCTTCAGCTCGACGACATCGTCAATTGCGAAATCGCTGTCATCACTATCTTCACTGCTTGAATTTAGAAAACTACAGGCCGAAAATTTGCGGCCAGACCCCCTCTCCAGTTTCTCCGGGGTTTTTGTAGTACCGCGACTGGTAGTTGCAGATTTAATTGGCGAGCAACTGACAGTCGTGTACTGTGGCGTCACTTGCACAGCTCGGCTAGTTACGGCAGCTGCCTGCATAGTTTGCGTGCACTTGTCATTTGAAAAAACTGAAACAAAAAAAAACCATGTACAGGTATACAGTAAATTTTAAAACACAATATAAGATTCACAGTGGCTCACACATTACACGGAACGTCTACTATACAATATTTTCAGATATAGATTTTTATTATTTTTAGAGAAACCGTCATGTGTCGCACATTGGTATTTTTACATAAACTACATTAATACTCCGTAATTCCTGTGTTTACATGGGGTCACCATAAACCAGGAAAATGTAAAAAATAAACGCAGTTTAAATACACATTATGTCCATGGGCGTCCACAGGAGAGGGCAGGGGAGACCAGCTGCCCCCCGCCTAGAACGAGAGCAACATGTCGCTGTCTGGCGGAGCTTGGAGTTTTATAAATAAGTATTAGACTGTAAAATCTCGACTGCTATCAAAATTCGTGAACGCTACTAATTCTGGCGTGCCGCATTTCACATACTTTTTCCCCAGGGGAAGCCTCCTGCGCGCAATTTTATAATATTGATATGATGATGATGATAGTAAAGAGCCTTGATGGAATTTTAGAGATTTCGGCTCACCCAGTCTGCCTCCCGCAAGAAAAAAAGATGCGGACGGCGATGACTGTGTCGACTGTGTTAAACCTCATGTGTTAGTGGAGAAATGCCCTACAATTAAATTGCACATATCTCGGGAAGTTTACCGCATGATCATCGACAGCGAAGATGCTGATTGCCAGGCGAAGGCAACATAACAACATGATAGAAAACTCTACTTACGATTGCTATCATGGTCTTCAATAATAGGCAAACTATCTTCGCAGCTTTGATTGTCATTACTTGGCCCTGCTTGAGCTTCTACTTGCGCATTTACGGCCGAAGCTATAAGTTCTTTCCTTCGCCTCTTCACTAGTAAAAGTCTTGTCGGCTCCAAAAACTTGTTGATGCGCCTGCCCTGGCATTCAAATTTAGTTGGCATCGCTGTTTTTTTTATAGTCATTCGCCCGTGCATTAATTTAACATAAGTTAAATTTTCAATGCATTCTTCCAACTGGTACAGAAAAAAACACGTCAGTAAGTTCAATCTAATATAAAATGAAGTACAACCACTTTACTACTTTAATAATTAATGACAGCTTGTTGAAAGCGGTCGGTGGGTCTCTGGTCCATATAAATGCTGTAAATGAACCGAGCACTGATTGGCCAGTAACCGACTAAAAATATAAAGTCCAAATCAACAATGAGCTGCGCAGTTATATACTGTAACTGTGTCAGTATCGGCAAAAATCGAAGGAGCTAGGGAGCTACACTATTTAGTGAGCGAAAGAAATCTACGCTTATGCTAAGAGTGACAGAAGAAAGTGATTGAATCTTGTAAGGCCGCAACATTTAAATTTCATAACCTAGCAATAATCAATAAGTCAATATGAAGTCTCCTCCACAGAATAGCCCTACCATAATACGTATATTGTTTATGTAGTCATGCATCATAGACCCCACATCAGTCGGAGAAATTACCTGCCTGCAAATTACGGCTGAATACTAATTTCATTGGAAAAAAGAGTAGAAATCAACGCAAACCTACCTCGAAATGGTCTTCACAAAAAAACAGAGTTGACTTCGGACTGACAGCCTCATCGCGTCTTGCGGCTTGGATCCATGCTCTTCGCCTTTTTCCATCATTAGGCATATGCAAAAACAGTTTTTGTGGCGTACTGAATGTCGTATTTGTACAGTTAGGCACAGCACAGTACTTATAATTAGTTTTCGCAGTTGCCATGTAAAATTAGGAAAACCAAGTAAAAAGAAACACGATTATATTATGTTTTCCGTTTTTGTTTACTATGGTGGTGGGAACGGTGACGTTCAAATATGGCCGCCCCTGCCTTAAAAGCAAAATTTATAAATGAATTTTACTCCCAAGTAAGAATAAATTTAAAAGAAATTTATATCAATTTATATGTAAAATAAAATCTAGTTTCATTCTAAATACGGCAAAAAAAAATGCCTGTATACCCCATTTAAGATTTCTAATTCCACGACTAAAGCGCGCAGTATTTAAAAAAAATATATTTTTTTTATTTTATAAATTCAACTTTTACCAGGGTATAGCCACCTGCGAGTATTAATATATAGCAAGCATATACCTGAAGTAAGAAAGCATTGATAGAGAGGTTCCACATTTTTTTTTAGACCTTTTTCTTGAAAATTGAGTCTTTTATTTTCTGTCCCCAGAATCTAACTATCAAGGGGCAGATGACCTATTGGGTTTTGTTGACATAAAAACGACTTCAATACACAAACACATTATGTGAATTAAAACCCCCCAAAATTGAGGAGATTTAGCGAACCGGAACCCTAAGCTGCTGTAGGTCAGCTTCACGCGATCGTTTTAATACAGTATCAACGAGGAACACCCTCTCTCACGTCGATACTTTGTTGACACTTCCTACGTCGTAAGACGACTTACATTGGGCTATTCAACAATGGCACCCAGAAGAATTACCTGTAACACCAGGCTACCATGTAAATGAAAGTAAAGTGCTATTCTATAGTTGTTTTTTTTAAATTGGTAGGTACCCTGGTAGGTGTCTGGTAGAATCTATAACACCTTGAAACATAATTTTAAAATACTTATGGCTCTAATTAAACGCCTTCTAGTTAAAATCTGGAGGAAAATGTGTTTGTTGCTACGTTACCCTCTCCCACAGGGCAACAGCAAGATTAATTAACCTTTTCGTCAAGAAATCCATAGAGTAGAAATAATGGTTGATTAGTTGAATTCTCCTATAGGAAAGAGGTTCTTTGTCCTCCGGTTTTTACTTTCAAACAGATGATGGGAGTAAAGTCCTATAGTGAAAAAAAAACATCGGCGGTGTCGCTGCGCTACTGGGTTTTGTATACGTTCGAAAAAAGAAGAGAAAAGAAAACAATTGAAGTCAACCTTAATGTTTAGAAATTATCGCTAACGTTATGTTTTAATAAAGAAAAATTGTGAACCTTGAATAATTATTTATAGTTTTTAACAAGTGGCGACCGTGACAAAGGACATCCATGGACGGAAAGGCAAGTCTTAATTTTTTGAGAAAAAAAAAGAGGGGGCTTAGAAATGATGATAACCAAAGCCATTCGGGACGCAGATTTAGGCTATGACGATGAGAAATGGGAAGAGTTTCGAATAAAAACCCACACAATTGCGATGAGAGGCAAAGAACTAGTTAAATTAGACGAGAATATTGTGAATTTGCTTGTTTCTGATGAGTTAGTGACGGAAGACGATATATGTAGCGGGAATGAAAGTGCCAATGATTGCCAAGAGAAGATAATGAGTTGTTGCTCAGGGGAAGTTAACCTTACTGGATTGTGTAAGGGTAATCTAAGTGCGCAATTAAGCGACGGGAAATGCAATCTAAAACTGCCCAAAATAGAACTAATAAAATTCGATGAGAAATTGATTCTGATGAAAAAGCGGGCCTCTTTATTTTGCACACAAAGCCAACGATTGTGTGGCCCAAGTGTCTTGCAGGGGATGTTCTGGAAGACATGGGACCATTATGTGCTCTGGACGAGGGCGACAGATAGATGATGATCTCGATGACGATGATGATATTGATCTCGATGACGATGATATTGATCTTGATAAGGATGATGATATTGATCTTGATGACGACGATGATATTGGTAATGATATTGATCTCGATGACGATGATATTGATCTTGATGAGGAGGATGATGATTTTCATGACGATGATGATGATGAGAAGAAGAAGACGACAGAAAACATACTACAACCGGAGGATGAATCTACTCAGAAGAAAGATGTTATGCCTGACCCCCGTCTCTCAGTGACCAGCCGAGGACGCGTGTATTGCCTGCTGGCCAACTACGTTAAAGCGGAAAGAAGATACCTTCTTTGGTGGGAGCATATCGCTGCGCTACTGGGTTTTGTATACGTTCGAAAAAAGAAGAGAAAAGAAAACAGTTGAAGTCAACCTTAATGTTTTGAAATTATCGCTAACGTTTTGTTTTAATAAAGAAAAATTGTGAACCTTGAATAATTATTTATAGTTTTTAACAGGCGGTGATAAAGAAACAACATGCAAAATGAATATAAAATCCTTCGCAGAGTAAATTTTTAATATCTTTTGATTAAGGGTAATCTTAAAAATGTCATTCTCTTCACAGCAAGGTTAACAACGATCAATGATGTTCAATTCTGTCTTACACATTTTAAACCGAAAACAATTCCTCTCGGCTACACCTACATAAGTTTAGATTGAAGAGATTTTCGTTGCTCAATCTATACTATATAGACAGAGAAAGGTCTCATTAACTCGTCAGTAGGCTACTAATGTTTGTTGGGCGATATTTAGCAAAACGGGTCAATCAGTGCAGCAACTTTCAATTTCAAAGCAGCTAACTCTTTTTCGAGCTGCTTGGCCTTTATGAAGGTATTCCGTGTAGATAAACGGATATCATCGTCCTGTGATGAAGGTGAGCTAGTAACAGCATTTTCTGATTTAATCTGAAACAGAATTAAATAGTCAAGGAAATAGAATTTAGCATTTCATTTAATTGGAATCTCAAATAAAATAAGGCAAAAGGAAAGCATATACGGGTTCAAGGTGCCATCATGCTCTCTTCATAGGAAGCTAGGTGAAGGTTTGACATTGGCCACACCTGGATATACTCAAAATAGTTTTTTTTTTTATATTTGATAATTATTTAAGGTAATACTGGCTGACATCAACCTTCGTGGCTATACCAAGGAAACCCAATGCCAAGCGCTGTGAAGAGCACAGGACGATCAGCTTGATGAGTCAAATACAAAAAATATTTCTGAAAATCATTTTAAAGAGAGTTTCGCAAACTTAGCGGCAGAACAGTTAGTTGTAAGTAGGTCGAAATAAGGGATGAAATGTCAAGATCGGATGATCAATACACGCCACCATAGGCTTACATACAGTATCCACAACTTATGTTTATCCCAGTGGTGGAAGCATATTCAAGAAGCATGGATGCAAAAGGCAAAAGATACAAAGAACTTTTAGAATCTAAATGCTTCTACATTATGGGACGTAATATTTTGATTAATATTTTTTGATACTATAGGAATCGCATTAGATTTATTATTATCATTATTTTTTGTAGCAGTCAATGCGACGATTCCAGTGATATCACCAACTCGAAAATTATTATTTTTGACAAATCGCCTTTTGCATACATGCTCCTCATTTATGGCATTATTATTATAAACAGTACCTTATTTAGCTTCTTCTCTAAATCTCTCAACTTATCACGTAATATCTTAATGTCGCTTCGAAATCCTTGGCCCTCAAGTATCCTTCGCCGGTCCAAATCTTCATAGCGACTTCTTGCTAAAGATAATTCAGAAGAAATCTGTAAGATAAAACTCTGTTAGACTCAATAACTTATGTACGGTATGAGTCAAAAGGAAACTGACACCCTAAACGAACAAAATAATGAAGTATACGTTAGAAACTTTAGTAATCTTATTAATTTTTAAATTACTAGATACGAAGAACCTTGGTCTAGGAGATATTTCAAGGTTTAACATGCCAATTAATTCACCCTAGGCTCAGTTATTAAGAATTAAAGAGAAAAAAAAAGGGAAAGAGACCAACCTTGCGTATCTTTTCCTTGAGGAAAGCTTCGGCAGTTTCGGCTTTTTCTTTCCAAGTTTTAGCCTCTTTTTCAAACCGCTTCGCTTGTTGTTGATAAAGTGCAACCATGTCCTCTCTCCCACTCCCTTGCTCTTGAAAGTGCTGAGAACTAGCTCTAAAAAAAATTAACAGAAGCTTAAAAACAATACAGTAGAACTCCAATTATCCGAACTCCGACTATCCGAATCACCGATTATCCGAATCACAAGTTATCGGCAAGTTAAGACAAGATGGCTTGTGACACGTCTGACCCTGGTTTTCAAATTCTCAATGACGATGAAATTGTTGTAAGTGTGAGAGAAGATGTTGAAGTGGAAGTGGAAGAAGAACTTTCTGCTGATGTTGAAGTAGACGCTGGACCATCAGCTAGTGAAGCATTTGCCGGCCTCGAGACTGCTTTGAAGTGGATGGAGCGTCAGCCCTACAATATCCTGTAGAGTTTGATACATGAAATAGCCTACCTACTTTTGTATACACAGCGACAAAGCTCCAGGATTTTTTTGAACAATTTTAATTATCTTATGACGAGGGCGAAATTTCTCCATTCATACGTGATTTCAACTGATAAGGCGGGGATTCCACCAACGTCAATAGTGATAGTAAATGTTTTTTGACGTTCAGACATTTTTAGACAGTCTAAAAATGTCTACTACCACGTCAATAAACATTTGCTATCACTATTGACGTTGGTGGAATCCCCACTTAATGCTTATTTCACAGTTTTTAAAATGACAACAGGAGTACCGGGCAATGCAATAATTTGTAGCCATACAATGACGCAGCCGACCAGGTCACTACCACTTCGAATACATATTAGCGTGACGTGGGCACGCTAAGTAAGTAAGTAATGTACTAATTAGCTAAGTTTTAACTTATTATTCTTCTGTAAAGAGACATTTTAGTACCTCGTCTTTCTTCGGCCAATGCCACTAATTTTTAAAGCGGCCAACACAGGAGCTTCCTCACTAAATAGATTGTTAACAGAATTTGTCTTCATAGACGGGTCTGTCAGACGTCTGCTGTCCATCAACGCGACAATGTCCAATTTCCTCTCCTTTTGTTCCGTTAGTAGTATATCACAAGTATCACATAATTCCTTTTGGGTCTAAACCAAAGAGAAAAACATAAGTAGCCTACCTTAGTTTTCTGGCAGGATCTATTTAAATAAAAAAATAAATAATTACTTTTTGTTCTATTAATAAGTCAACCTTTTTTTTTTCCCCACATGGCCCAGAACCCCACTATCAAGGAGCAAGCGCCCTATTGGGTTTTGTTGACCTGACGACTACAATATACACATGTGAGTTTAAAAAAAATCATTGCAGCCATTTTTGAGAAATAGTTTTTGGAGAGTAAACCCCCCCCCCCCCCAATTGAGTTAGCGAATACAATAAAATAGTCCCGAGGAATGATTTTTGTGAACCTGCGCATGCCAAATTTCATTCAAATGCAATGTGTAGTTTGCCCACCAATCGACGAACAGACAGCCATTTCGTAAAAACCACTTTTTTTGGTTCCTGGGACCTCCAAACGTGTAAATCCACTGAAATCCCGAAATCGATCATTTCGAGCATCACAAAGCTTTCCATATACTAGCCTACGTTTAAATAGGAAAGCAATGAAATTAAAATGTTACTTAACACTGGAGGAGTGAAAATTGTGCACAAAAAGGAGGGAATTCTTCTAATTCGTTTACGACTGGGAGGAATAAAACAGGGGCATGCGCTTTCACCACTTTTATTTATGGTGAAAGGATGAGACAATGAAACTAGTTTAAAAAAGCGTGCATGGCTTTGCTTTTGACGCATTCTCATTCGTAATTTTGGGTTAGACAGTAGAATATGTCCAGGCGCAACTAGAAAATTTCTAATTCAATATGAATGGAAATTCTGATAGAATTCGGGTTGAAAATTGACATGTAAGTGGTCTGATGGTAGTGATGGAATGTGGTGACAGTAATGTAGAAGGAACTGGAAAGACAAATACTGGAAAATGTAACAATGCTTCAATATCTGAAGTTCACGTCCTGAACTGAATTACCGCGGATCCGGTAAAATACAAGCGGTAGAAATGAAGTTCATCAGATCAGCCCGTCAGAGAAACAGTAGGGATATGAGTCGGAATAAAGTGATGAGACATGTCTCATGTATGAGTTCTGGGTTGAAGAACCAATGGTGGAGAAGGTAGCGAGGAGACTGCAATGGTTTGGACACATAAAGAGACTAGATAACACAAGGTGAGAGAAGAAATGGCTGGAAGAGGAAATAGAGGGAACAAAAAGTAGAGGAAGACCCAGTAAGAGATATAGGAAGGCGGCTATTCCCAGGGCTGCCAGATGTCCGGTTTTCTATTGGTTTGTCTGGCTGAAAATTTTATTGACCAGCCGGACAATGTATTGTCCGATTTCTAGTGATTATCCAAAAAATAATAAAATGTATTACTAAATTAGGTGATAATTAATGCCGCAAAATAGAAAATATGTTTTTTTTTCTTCATTTTTTATTCCTTCGCAATTTTGCTTTAGTCATTTAATTTAAAAAAAAAATGTATTTTGTACAGAAAATTCAAAAACTTGGTAAAATTGGAGTCTCAGAAAAAATTAATACTACCGGCAGGTAAAATTGGAGATTCAGAAAAAAAAATTGACACTAGGTAAAATGACTTTTGAGCTCTTGTCCGGTTTTGAACTACGCTGGATCTGGCAGCCCTGGCTATTCCACCGACCTCGTTTTTCATAATGCAAGTGCATGACGTGGTAGTAGACATCATTAATAAGTCTCTGCCATATTTTAAGGAGTCTATAATGTAGATACTTAACGTAATTTTATATAAATAAAATTAAGTTATAACATGGTAGAGAATTATTAATGATGTCTGCTACCACGTCATGCACTTGCATTATGAAAAACGAGGTCGGTGGTATGGCCGCCTAATAATATTCAGAACAGTCTGAAGAGAGCGGGCCTTGTACCAGAGGAAGTATTGAATGATCAGAAGTGGCGAGACAGGATGGAGTGGAGAAGACTCATCTATCACACCCTGGCAAATGAACATAATTATATTATAGGTTATGATGATGAGTAGCTTTACAACGAAAAATATAAAAGTTGATGGAAATAAGCGAAATAAAGAGTCAGTATTACCGAATAAAGCTGTTTGGAAAGGCTTGAAACTTCCTGCTTCAATTTTCTATTAATTTTCATCCTCTCCTCAGCTAAAACCTCTCGATCTTTTAGCAAAACATCCACTTCACTCCGAAATAACGTCTTCATATTGTCAAGTTGAGTTTTCAAAGACCTGATCTGGAAAACAGTTAGAAAAAAAATGATTCAGTGAGCCGAATGTAAAGCAAGAATTCTTACTACCGCAGCATCGTAATAGGCTACTTGACAATTTTTGAAAACTTATTTTAATGCATTAGTAGATTTATTTTATGCCCCTAAAAATATTATTTTTTCATTAAAACCTTTCTAGAATATTTTATATTTTATTGTTACAACAGTCTAATAGCTTTTTGCATGACAGTCTGTCAAGACAGCTAACCAATCAGCAGTACAACTTCGGTGGCAAGGTTGTACTTGTGCGAGTCTCTATACACCTTCCGGTCGGAGACGTGTTGTAACTAGACACAAGTACTCATTAGGTTACTTAGTGATGTGATT
This sequence comes from Psococerastis gibbosa, assembly GCA_963971405.1. Taxonomy (NCBI): domain Eukaryota; kingdom Metazoa; phylum Arthropoda; class Insecta; order Psocodea; family Psocidae; genus Psococerastis; species Psococerastis gibbosa. Next base: position 27,780,087 of record OZ020485.1, read on the forward strand.
GCAGAGGTTAATCAGATACATTCATTAAATTGTTTGTACACGATTAACCTTTTATTAAAAGAAATAAGAGTTTACAGTCGGTGACGACTGGCTTTATATTTACACCCATGATAAATATTGTGTGCATCACTAAAATCTTTGGCTTAAGTGAAGATTCGACTCGCCCCTTCTTGGTTAGATAGATTAGATTAGTAATGGGGCGATGCTGCTACTTGAGCTTGGCTCACTTTGACCTTAAAGATCTATTGTGAATCCCCGTACTTTTAGTCCTGGTCAGTCAGCAGGTCCCGTAAAAACCTGCACAACTGCCCAGGGGCCAACTGGCAAGCCTCCCTTGGTGATAGAAACCAAGAGGACGTTGCTAGCAGCCGTCTGTTCTTTACTGCCGGACACGAGCAGATGATATGCTCAGCAGTCTCAGCCTTTTCTTTGCAGAATCGGCAGGTGTCATTCAAGACTTTACCCATGTTCTTTAAATGGTAGTTCACGTGGCAGTGTCCTGTGAGTGCACCTGTAAGTACCTTAAGTTCAGGCTTGCTGAGGTTCAGTGCTTTGGCGGTATAGCTCTTAGAGTGAGTGAGGAATATTTTGGATTGTCTGTGGCCTGTGACAGACTTCCAGTATGCTTCCTTTCTCTTTTCTTCCCATAGGCCAATCTCTAGGGTTTGGCGGTTTCTCGGGAAGGCGCAGAAGGGTTCAGGCCCAATGAAGGGTAGCGCGCTCCCTTCTCTCGCCAAGGCGTCGGCATTTTCATTGCCTTCGATCCCGGCGTGTCCTGGAACCCACATGAGGGTGACTTTATTCGTCACCCCCAATGCGTTGAGTGCAAGCATACATTCCCACACCTGCTTGGACTCGTAGCTACTCGAGTCCAGCGCAAGTAGGGAAGCCATGCTGTCGGAGATAATGAATATCTTGCTGTGGCGGTAAGCACGTTTAATGCAGTGCGCCGCACATGCGCGTATGGCATGTATTTCGGCTTGGAAGACTGTGGGTTGGGATCCCATGGGGATGACTATGTTGAGTCGTGGCCTATAAACCCCCGCCCCTGTACCTCAGTTTTCTATTTTTGACCCATCAGTATAAAATCTTAATGAGCCGTATGGAAAGACTACCTCTCCGTCAGTCCATTTTTTCCGGCTTTCCAATATAACCGAGAAATTCTTTGAGAATTGAAAAGTTGTCTCCATGGAGTCTGAGAACATAACCTCCGGAACCTTGCACTCATTAAGAATGCGTCAGTGTCCGGTAAGGTCGCCAGGCTTTAGTCCATGGCTTTTCTTAATGCGATAGGCCCACTTAGCCGCCTCACTCTCGATGAAAATCGGGGTATTTCGGGGTATCGGGGGAATTCTTGGTTAGATCATATACATATACAATTGTAATTGCAAGTTTACCATTATTCTGTGAACATTATTAATTTATAAAATATTACTACTGACAAGATTACCTGTAACATCAGCCCCTCTCTAGACAAGTCTTCTTCCCAATGATTGTGGTTGTTTTCATTGGAAATGCAACGGTTCTGAAAGAAAACAGTAAATGTTATAGTTATATTTAACGCAAATGATAACCTAATAGAAGTTCCGTATTTTGTGTATAATGAGAGAGATAAATGAGACCAACAGGCACATTGACTTCTTCAGCTGTTGTCGTGATGTTTCGAGGAATCTTTTGTATGACGTGCTGTAAATCTGTTCACCTACTCTTACATCGCATTACTTTATTTTTAGATAAAGATTTCAGTTGTTAATTTTAATTACATGTTAAAATTGTAAAATGGGCATGACCCGTAAATACATAAAGACATGTGGCGTAGTGGTACGGACTTTCACCCGAAAGGTTGTTGGTTCGTATCCCACACTGGCTACATTTTCTGGCCATGCTTCGGAAGGCATGTAAAGCAGGCGGTCCCGGGCCGTCCTAGTTGAGTGTAAGAGAGGGCTTTATAGCCATAACTCCGCTAGGTTGGCTTAGTAAAGAAACAACAAAAGTCCTTATTTATTTAAATATGTTATAATTATAATAACACAGAAGCTATTAAGCTATTAATGTATTTACAAAATGTACTAGTATATCATAAATTCTACAACTATTTTAGCCCGTAGCTTATCCAAAAGTTGGACAAATTTCATTGCGACACCACCGCGAAACTACGCTACGTAGGGGGCTAGGATGGCCAAAATCGACAGCTGGATCCACCCTTATATTTATTACTGTCTTGCGATAAATTAGTCAATGGTACCAATCAGAATACCTTATAATATGAAGAACATGCATGAGGAAATTTGTAAGTAGAAATAAATACCCAACTTACAACTGATTATACAACAACTTTATTTATAACTAGGTCTAATAAGACGCAATGGCTATAGGTAGGCCGTAGGTCTATTGTCTTATTCTCTTACCGGTTCATTAGATACAATGTCTTTGAGCTGTTCCCTTGATATTCCACTCAGCTGCATTAAAACTTCAATTGCCCTATTATTTTCCATTTCTTTGATTCGTAGAATATCATTTTCAGCAGCTATGCGCAAGTTCTCTTCTCTTTCGCGAATCAAAAAAACCTAAAATAAATACAATGGACTAATTTTAAACGACACATCAAGAATAGGGCGACCAGCAGTAAAGACTAAACTTTTCTTAATTTATACGTAACCTTTAACACCAATCAATGTGAAAACCGAAATACCCGAAACCAAAATCCTACTCCTACCATACCCCCCCCCCCTCCCTTCCTCCTTTCCATCCTCATATATTTCACCAAATCGATACCCCCAGGAGTTAATTAGATAATTTAATAATAACGATAAACTCTTATGAGAGGCACTATCCATTGTATTTGTAACAATTATTAATTTGACTGTGTATGGTAAACTGCTATTTTATAGCCAGAAGTAAAAACCACACACGGACATCTTGGTATTGATATCAGTGCACATCCTGTGGCCGAAACAGTGGCTACTGAGCCTCTGAATGAAATACAATCATACAAGTCTACGCAGTGCCACTAAAGATGACGACCGCAGTTGACGAAACATTTGGAAGAGCTTTTCCAGATCGACCACGGCCTATCATCCCGAATTGCACTGCTTCATCAATTGTTGAATTATTTTAATCTGGAAATATACTACTAGGCCTATACTATACAATATGATTTCGAATTGAGGGCGATCTCAGAAGAGTGGGCCCTACCTAAGGAAGTGTTGAATAATCAGGTTTGGAGAGATGGGAGAAAATTGAGAAGGCTCATGCATCACAATGGAGCTGATAATTTTTGATATTGATGTATTGAATTTGATTTCTTGAGGCAAGTTTGCTTTCTGATATGGGGATTATTTCACTATTCAGTACATGTAGTATTCGTCCAAAAATATTCAAGATTTTGAAGAATTCAAATTCAAGCCTAATACACGATTCATTTTAAAATGTTGATAACGATTACTACATAATAATTATGTAAAACAATTTTTTATACATTTGCTCCCCAGAAATTTTCTTCCTCTTTGACTTCCTCCCACCTTGGCCCTATTTACAGCCTAAGTAAGCTTATCTTTTTCAATGAAATTTAACCTTATTAATATGATGAACTAATGTTGTAAATATATGTTAAAAACTTGACGAAAATAATCGGTCATATGCTTAAATACACACAGTATATAATATAGACAATTTAGCAATATATAGGCTATACATGCATCCTTTCTATTTATGGATTCAGTTCAAGAACGGACATGTGATGATAAATGGTATAATTTTTCATGAATGCAACTCCGATACTTTTAACAAAGGAAATTTATTAGACCTTAATTTAGCTAATTAAGACAATTTAGCAACAGTATTATGATAATGGAACCTACATACTTTATACCTCTATGGCTTTAACCAACCAAAACTATACTGCAGCTCTCACAGCCATTAAAATTACATAAATTAACCTACTTGAAGATCACTTATGGATAATTGCAGGTTTGAAATTTCCGTCAACTGAGACTGGCTATTTGTTCGCAAGGAAACACCATCCTCAATGTGTTTTTTTAAACCACTTAACAGAGAAAATAATAGGAAATCTTGCTTCTCCAAAACCTTGATTTTATCACGCACAAACAAGAAGAGATCAGATGGACTGTTTCCGTCACATTCGCCATATCCTGTAGGCGGGTATTCTGAAAACAAAACGCAAAATAACCCATTTCAAATGACAATGCTTGCGCCTAGTGACATACCGTACCTAATAAATTAATCAGATGTTGCAGATTTCCGTAAAAACTACCTTTTGGGTTCCTGGGACCTCAAAACGTGTAGGCCGAAATCCAGAAATCGACCACCTCAAAGCCTTCAGCATATATTACTGTTATACTGTATAACCTAACTTTTTATGGAAATATAAATTTATTGAATTGTATTATTGTATACTACGTATAATGAAGAACCAGTAGAATCCGGGCTGATGGGCCGTGATCGAACGTAGCTCGCTACGGAGCCACCGAGGTACAACCTTCGAAGTCTACGCAGCACCACTGAAGATGTCGACTGCAGATGTTGACGAAACGTTTGGAAGTTCACTTTCATTTCGACTACGGCCGTGAAAGCCTTTGCAGTTACATACTACCGGTATAAATAGGAAAGTAATAAAATGGAACAAACTCGAACGGCTGCAATGCTATTATGCCAAGGGTAGGTAGGTGTTGGATTTGTGTAACTGATAAAGGGAAGAATTATATGCACTATCGGAGTCACAGACCCACAGCCAATTCTTCCGCCCATTTTAGAAAAAAGTTATATAGAAACTAGCTCTAGCAATTACAGTAAAAAAAAAACATGTAGGCCTTACATTATTTTGTTCTAGAGGTAGTATCAGTTAGTATTACTAACATTTCACAATTGAGTTGAGTATGTACAGTCGAGCGAGTATAATGTTATAGTATTCTGTGGTAGAGTAGCATTGGCTTTGATGAACCGAACGGATTACCGATTGTCATTTATTTAAACTAAAGCAATAGTTTAGAAGTATAGAAGACCGACTGGCCGACATCCTGTATTCCTGTAAGCTGTTTACAGTTTACATACTTACTCGGTGCTATTTGACACATTTTCAATGCAAAATTTTCTAACTACACTCATTAATTACTAGACATATTAGTATTCATGCTAATTGTTTAAAATATAAAATGCAAATTTTGTTTTGCTTGGTTAAATAATTATTTATTAAAACGCCATCCATTTTGATTTTTCTTTCCCGCCAATATTTCATACGGTGTTTTATAGCCCATTATGACTGCAAGCTATTTTACAATGAATCAACCACATTTGCATGGAATGTCGGCTGTAGACGCATGTAATTTAAGGGAAATGACAGCAACGTCACCCATGTTTAGATTGGTTCATTGCTTAATCTAAATACAGTCAAAATCAAGCTATTAAGAAAGCCACCAAACTCATCCATGTCATCAATTCCAGTGCCGGGTTTGGCTATGGCCTATGGGACAGGAGGGCCATGGCCCTCACAAAAAGCCGCAAAATAAAAAATCGGAATAGATTAAAAAACTAAAGCAAATAAATAAACTTTTTGAAATATATGGCGGGAAATTGGAAATAATAATTCACCTTACTCTATTCTATTTTGCGTCCTGCGCCTCTATTTTCGTAATGATAGTGGAATATTCGAGTAAGGGTGCAAGACTATTCTACCCGAGAAAGGGCCCCCACAAGGTCAAACCAGGCACTGATCAATAAATTCCAGTAGTTGTGAGCTAAGGACAAGTGCGCAAGCTTCTGCGCCTGTTATTGAATTCTTTAGGCCTGGTACACATGAACGATGCTCCCTATTGCCGACGTTTTTTCAATTGAAGAGATAAGACTTGGTTAATGGTCAGTGCAAAACCGCAAGAGTCTACTTCAAAATATTTCTATGAACTATCGAGTCTAGGGGAAATCCGTTCACTTTTGTTTAGGCAACTTTAGCCAGTGTCCTAAATCTCCGGCTAGCCCAGAGGCTACAATGGAAAAGACGTCTGCGACAGTCAGCGTCAATTGTTTTTCATTTTCCGATATTATCTTTTTTATGTTTCACAGGCACATTTTAAATTACTTCTTTCAGTCTAGTCTAGTTTTTGGCTACCCTATAGCCAATGCACAATCTTCGGTTGTAAGCTATGACGAGTACTAAGTTAGTTTCTATGCCTCTGACACAACTCAGTCTTTGTGTTTATTGACGCTCTGCCAAACTTTGGTGGTCAATTTCTGAATACCTATATAGAGGCACCGTATATAATGTATAAACAAACCCAGGACGAAACTACCAGTCTATGGTCCCAATGTGGATAAATACTAGTACCGGTAGCCTATAGAGAAGAGGCCTAAGTTAAGTATTTGGTCCTGTTACCTAAAAAACATAAGAAGGTCCAAAGCGCGCACAAATAGTTTTAAAGGACGATATGCATTCTCAAAGTCTTGTCACAGGCCCATAAGGTCTAGCCCCTAAAATACTGTAGGTTTCTACAATTTTAGACTATGAAAAGTCAATAATTTTAATCATTACAAATGTCACCTCTAGTAGGCTAAATAAATAGAGAATCAAGAAAAAACTGACACTGGGCATCGTGTTACCGCTGCACCCCGTAAAGTCATACAGGTACATGTACATCGTAAGCTTGAGCCCCGCAGTCTCTTCAACCTAAGTCAATTCAATTCATAATAGTTCAACTAGACTATATTAGCTATGGCAAAGAAGAATACTTTCTAGCTTATCAATTTATCCAACTGTATTTATGAAATTTGAACGAAACAAACAAAAATTGGTACATTTCTCTAGTCTGGAAAATTTAACCCCAAATGCATTATGATAAACTAAATTTTAACTAAATTACCCTTTTGGACATCACGAGATATTCAAAGGAATTCATTTAATAATTAAGAAACAAAAGTGCACATTTCTGTCCCACAGAAGGTAGGTACTAGGTTAAAATTACTAGTAGGTGTAAGAGTTTAATAAAATAAATAAAATATAAATAAGAAAATTTACTTTTTTTTATTTTGCTGTTCCTTTGAATGTCGTCGAATGAAATAAATGTAGGCTAAAAGCAGGCCATTGGAGGTCCTGTAAGCAGTCTTACAAACAACCATTATTCACTCAAACAACATACTTCATTACGCATGCCAGTGATGAACGTATTATGTGACGAGAAGGATAGTAGAAACGTTAATGGCCTGATTCATAAGTGGTTGAAATAAAACACAATTACTCAACCTTTAATAGTTCCAGAGCGTCTAGAATATAACAATGGCTCAGCGCACAACTCACGATTTGAACACGGCAGGCAAGCTGGGAAATTCATCATTGGAGCAAATGGTTGGTGCAAAAAACAGTCTATTTCGGAAGCCCAGAAGGCCAATGCGCCAACTAAATGTTTAAAAATTTTGGTTTTTGGACCAATCAATCACATTCACAATCAAGCCCATTCGGTCCAATGGCGAATTTTACAGCGAGTCGCCGGCGTATGAATCGTCTTTGCGCACTGGGCATATAAGTACACCTTAACTAACTATTATTCTAGTCAGTCCAATTTTATATTTAAGATACTGAAGGAACTGGGTGGTGAACCAATTCGAATCAGTGTAAAATATGAACACTGCAAGCCCAAAAGTGAGACGCTTTTTGGGCTTGCAAAGTAATTAGGTAATCTTATGGATTGCGTGCTTTAATAAAATGACTTAGGCCAGCTTCGAATTTAACTCCGAGTGGTTACATTGGTAATCAGTTATAGATCATATTTATGAATCTTTGTTATAATGGAAATACTAGCGATAGAAGGTACCTCAAGTAGGCTACCTACATTACGGTAACAGTGGTAAATTATGGAAACGAAAAAATGATACCCGCACCCCGATCATGGCGGTTTGCGATTATTATAATACCCAAGGGCGGATTTTGCCTCCAATTTAGGGGGGAGGGGTCAGCGGGCAGGTTCAGTGGATTATACAATTAAAAAACATTTTAATTCCCCACTGTAAAACCATTGTTATCTAGTGTAAGTTCATTTTATATGGGGGGGGGGGGGGGGTTAGTTCCAGACCAAGGTGTCTCTCATGGTGTTAAAATATGCCGCAAATTCAAATTAATAAATTATTAGAATACAAGAGAATGGTTGCATTGTTTAATTTAATAATAAAAGGAAATACAAATAAACATTATCATATACAGGTAGAATTTTGAAATATAATAAGAATTTTAATAATTAATGTGTCTACATCTAAGAGAAAAAAAAATTGAAAACTCACTAAAAATATTTATTTATCAATTTGAATTTCCCGCACTTTTTCACTCATTTGTTTAAAACAATTGAATAAACCCCGGTATCATTATAATAATCCCAAATGACCATGATTGGGCTGCTGTACATAGCTGCAAAATATTAACTGACACGATCTAAGTGCAAGAACAGAATCCACCTTTATTTGCTTAGAATTGTTAAGCACTTTTGGCAACCCATTTCTGTTGGCACAGGTAGGAGGAAACTTGTGAGTATCAACGAAAATAACTTACCTTAATAGGTTAAAACCCGGGAGGAGGAGGTGATTGCCACCAAGTAGTAGACGGCGGGTGATAGGTCACCGTAGGGGACATCTGAGGCATGTGCGGTCTTCCAACGGGGAAGGCATATGGCATAAAGGCGCGCGCAGGGGCCAGTGGAAACAAAGCAGGGTTAGTAATGGATGGTACATAGCTCGGTGGGGGGTAACGGAATATCTGCTGTGCTGAAGCTGCCGGGTGAAGAAACCCAGGAGGACGAAGAGGAGCTTGACCCGGAGGAAGAAAATACGGCCGAAGTGGATAGTTGTTATATGTAGGCACTTGAGACGATCCATTTTCAGTCACAGTACGAAGCATATGCCTCATGAAAGGCGAGGATTTGAACAATTTTCGAATTCCTTCATCTATCTCTTCCTGTAAGCAAATCATTTCAACTATTAATCATCTAACGATATATGTCAAAAGATTAGAACTAAGTCGAAAAACGAAAGAAATGCTGCGTAGCAGGGTCTCAGGGAGTATTTTAAATGAACATTTGGATAGTTTAGTTGATTGAGGTGAAAATCGGTGCAATATATGTATACGTACAATAGCGACAAAGAAATAAGATAGGAGCGCTACATAAATTTGTAATAGTTTTTCTTTGACCCCTTATTTCTAATTTGACTCAACTTAGTTACCTTAGACGTTCCTACTATACTACTGCATTTCGGCCCACTCTTACAACTAACCCATAATAGGCTAATGACCTTTTTTAAATGTCCTTGGCAAGGCTAATAAAATTAATAAGTTGTACTTCTCACATTACACAATATGTGTGGAGATACATTGTATAACTACAGGAGCGCACCTGGTTTGAGAAGGGCCAATATGAAGAGTGATTTTCTGAATTTATTCCTTGGTTTCTTCGGACAGTCGTAACCTCTATACTTGAAGGCATCGGGTCAAGCGGATGTGGAGTGAACTGTGTCGATTTCAAATGTTCAACTGGGAGTGCAGTTGAGGCCGGCGATTCGGGCTTCGAGTCAAGCGGAGGTGGAGTGAATTGTGTCGATTTGAAATGTTCAACTGGGATTGCAGTTGAGGCCGGCGATTCGGGCTTCGAGTCAAGCGGAGGTGGAGTGAATTGTGTCGATTTCAAATGTTCAACTGGGAGTGCAGTTGAGGCCGGCGATTCGGGCTTCGAGTCAAGCGGAGGTGGAGTGAATTGTGTCGATTTGAAATGTTCAACTGGGAGTGCAGTCGAGGCCGGCGATTCGGGCTTCGAGTCAAGCGGAGGTGGAGTGGAGAATGTTGATCCGGAATTTTTAACTGGGAGAGCGGCTGAGACTACCGATTCAGACTTACATTCAACCGAAAGATAATTACAATGGCTTGCGTATGCGGGTTTAACTCCTTTGAAGGAGCGTTTGTAGTATTTACGTTTCTCGGGGAGAGGCTTCTCTATAAAGGAATTGTAATCCTCAACTACTTCCGACATAGGCACCCGAAAAGCCTTCAGTTCCTAGAATAAGAAAAACACAATAATATATTTCCGAATTGTCAGGAAAACAATGGCGTAATGTTCTTAGCTATAATAAATAAATAAATATTCACGATTTTATTATTATTTATTATTACTAAGCCAACCTAGCGGAGTTAGGGATGTAAAGCCTTCTCTCACACTCAACTAGGAAGACCCGGGACCGCCTGCCTTACATGCCCTCCGAAGCAGCTTTCGGGCAGGAGTCTGTGCCTCTACTTTATATGTCCTGACTCTTTTCTTACGCTCAATAAGGAATGAAGGCACAGGAACGCTTGCATTGCATGCTCTCCGAAGCAAAGCCGATATTAACGCATAAATAGGAAAACAATTATAACAATACTTGGTCCCTAAAATAAGTTTCAGTGACGAGCAATCACTTGGTAAGTTTACGTTCTGGCTTACTTAATTAGAATGAGAGAACAATGTTTTATGTTTATTTTATATTTATTTTATTTTATTAAAAACTAACGCCAACGAACGTCACTGCAAACCAAGTAGCGGGCCAACTTATTCAAAATGGCAAACAACGAGGAAAAAAGGGCAAACAGCAGATAAAAAGAATGCCGCACCTAGAAACTAACTCACTTGGGCATCCTTTCGCGGTCGAAGAACTGACTGCCGCACTTAAAATAATGAAAAATAACCGAACCTGGCTCGCCACAATGATGACCAACTATGTTACTAGGAAGAAAATACCTAAGTTATGGAGACAGCCAAAATCACAGCTATTTTCAAACCGGGGAAATCACCTGAGGACCCGAAAAATTATGGCCCAATATCGCTTCTGTGCCACCTATTCAAAGTGCTTGAACGCATGATTTTATCAAGAATAAAAAAAAAACTCTGGACAGTAAGCTAATACCCGAGCAAGCGGGCTTTCGCGATGGCAAATCCTGCTGCGGACAGGTGTTCAATCTAACCCAACACATTGACAACGGCTATGAAGATGGGAAAATCACAGGGGTTGCTTTTATCGACTTATTAGCTGCATTTGACACAGTAAACCATAATTACTAATGCGCAAATTGTATGAAACCACCCACGACTGGGAATTGACCGCCACCGTTAAGTGTTTTCTGGATAACCGCCGCTTCTACGTAGCACTAAATCAACGTATGAGCAGATGGAGATGCCAAAAGAACGGACTACCTCAGGGCGGCGTCCTCGCACCCATACTATACAACATTTACACCAATGACCAGCCCACCATGTGGTTCACCAAACATTTTATATATGCTGACGATACTGCTGTTGCGGTCCAGAGCCACTCCTTTGAAGAAGTCGAAGAAAAATTACACCTTGCCCTCGGTACTCTCGGACGATATTACAAGGCGAACCATCTTAAACCAAATCCATCCAAGACCAAAGTTTGTGACTGAAGTGACTGAAGACTGAAAATTACTTGGGAAGGAGTGACCCTAAATCAAAACGACCACCCAAAGTACCTGGAAGTGACACTGGACAGGACCCTCAGCTAGAGAAAACATTGTGAAGCCACCAAAATGAAAGTCGCATCACGCAACAGCATCTTAAAAAAAATCCCTTTCGGCTCTGGTCGATCAAGAGTAGGGAGATTCCGCAGACCCTGCTTTTCCTCTAAGCTACCTACGCTATGTACGTAATAACAAAATAAATAAATAAAATCTTTATTATTTTCCCGACCCGACCACAACATCAACACACAAAACACTCTTGTGTTCCAAATTTCGAACCACAATGCCGACTATGAACTTTTATTTATTAAATTATGTTCACTTTGACTGGATGCCATCTTAAAATGGTTGATATGTCGTAAAAAGTGGTGAATACCATTATCGTAGATAATAATACGGACTTTTAGTCAGATTTTGATTCATTCCACTGCAACCAATATTAACTGAGATATGAATTATACAAGTCTTCAATCGGCCGCCATCTTGTAACTAAATAGTGGATCTAGCTGCTTAACGTACTCGATCAATTTATGTGCCAAGTTTCATCAAAATCGGATAATATTCACGGAAGTTAAGAGTGTTTCCTAAAATCGATAGATATATATATATATATACAAGTGGACCCGGCGAACTTCGTAACAGTCTACCAGTGAGCCTAACAGTCAATGAATGTCGTGTCAGGGATTCCGTCAATTTTCCACATTCTCCGTTGTCTGCATTACATTTTTCATTGGGCATGTATTACTTCCGCATTTTTCACCCATGTACTGCTCCGCCATAGGGTTTTTGAAAATCGCGATAATCGGAATAAATAATATCCTATGTCCGTCTCCTGGCTCTAAGCTACCTCCTCACCAATTTTCAGCCATATCGGTAAAGCCGTTCCTGAGTTATAAATAGTGTAACTAACACGACTTTCTTTTATATATATAGACAAGCGTTTCCCGGCGCAGCCTTCGGCTGCTGCCTCCACCACTTGCGCCTGCCGCGGGCGGCAGCTCGGCCTACGGCGGCACCATAGACATAGTAAAACTATAGACTCATCGTAAACATTCGGATTGAAGCCACCCGACTGCGGCTATTTCCGTAGTATAGGAGCAGATTGAGCCTCTTGCCACTTGCAGTACTTTTAATTTAAAGTTTAAACAATAAATAAATGTAAATAATAAATATAATAATATATGAAACAACAAAGAAAACAATAAAGAAAACATTTAATATACTATTAAATTTGAATTTCGCGCCAAAATGCCCCTATAAGTAGGCGTGGTCATGGCTTCAGTCTTGCAGCCATTGCAGCACAGGCGAAATACAACACGGTGACTCCATGGGTCACACCATAGACATACAACCCAGATTCAAAAAGGTTGGACCACCCTTATTCACGATGCATTTCAGTTCATATCTCTGCCAATTCGAATAATATATCATTTATTTTAATATAGAAAGTAGCCCAACTATTCCTCAATAAAATGAGAAAAAATTCTCCTTATTAGGTTTAAAACCTACCTGATAAGACAGCTTTGCTCAAACATATGCTGAAATCATCAATTCAAAAAACCTGGACCACTACGTTTTCCCGGGTGAACAGGTAACCTAGCAACAAAGTCTCTGTTGCTAGGGAACTGGTCAACAAATAAAATGTGGTCCCCACAACTTTCATGACTAAGCCTACAAATAATTCGCTGCCAATCGAAATTTTACATACCTCAACTGGCGATGCATTCTTCATTTGGTCCAAACTGGGAGCATGGCCATTAGTTGCCGAGAGGAACGTTGTTTTCGGAAGTGAAGTTCTTTTTACACACCTGAAACAGTGCAGTAAAGAATAATAGTGTAATTGAAATGATTTATTTTGTAGGCGCATGGCCGTCTAACGTGGACATGTGTCGAGTTGTCATAACACATAACACATTAATTTAGGGAGATTCATCTACCTATTGAGATGGCGACCAATGTTGGACTTTCCAAACATTTCTTCACAACTTTTCATTTCATGACCCCCTGAGCCTAAAACCACCCTACGTTCAAAATTATATATACCGTATATAATTCTATATGTATGTATGTATATCGATTTTAGGAAACACTCTAACTTCCGTAAATATTATCCGATTTTAGATGAAACTTGGCACAAATATTGATCGTACAAATGTCTTGATCGAGTTCGTTCACCAGCTAGATCCACTTTTTAGTTAAAAGATAGCGGCCGATTGAAACTTCATATAATTCATATCTCAGTTGATATTATATATTATAAAGGAATGAGTTAAAATCTGACTGAAAGCCCGTATTATTATCTACGATAATGGTGATTAACACTTTACGACAAATCAACCATTTTAACATGACGTCCAATCAAAGTGAAAATAATTTGATAAGTAAAGTTCATAGTCCGCATTGTGGTTTGAAATTTGAAACACAAGAGTGTTTTGTTGTGGTCGGGAAAATAATGAAGTATTTTTTATTCTTTATTACACACATAGCGTAGAGGAAAAACAGGGTCTGCGGAATCCCCCCACACCTGATCGACCCAAGCCGAAAGCCGAACATTTTTATTAATAGACATGAGGCTTAGAGTACGGATACTCACTGCGACATCAAATCGACGAAAATAATTTTTCTATTGCTTTTTTTTTAACAGCAATTTTTATTGGACTCAGAATGTACAACATTATTTATGTAACTAAAGAGAAAGGGGAAAAAGCACGGTAAGTCACATATTATGAGAAATTGAGTAAGTAATAACTAGTAACTAAAAAAATTATGTTTTTTGTTTGTTTTTTGATAACTTGATACGATAACTCACCAAAAACATTAATTTATCAAGTTGAATTTCCACGCATTTTGAGCTCATTTGTTTGAAACAATTGAATAAACCTCGGTATTATAATGATTCCAAATCGCCATAATCGGGCTGCTGCTGTTATACATTCACTTTCCGTGTCCGAGCCACTGCAGTCTCGCTCCCGCTATCCTCTCCAACAATGGTTCTTCCACTTCGAACTCTCTTCTTAATCACTTTATTTCTAATGTATCCCTTCTTGCATTATATTGCGTATCAAAACATCTAAATAATTTTATATTTAAGAGGACATGCTACGTAGTAAATTGGAACCCCAAAATTAAATACTTTTCATTTTTTATTTAATTAACTCAGCAAGTTATTAAAAATTTGGCTCATGTAAGTTGTAGAAGACTACTTCGTGCATCATTTAATCGGGTATTTTTACTTTTCGGTTTTGTAGTTCTTCCAAAAATCCCAGAATACGCGAAAATTTAGTCCTGTCCTGTCTGTTCTGGTATTTATGGAAGAACTAAGGTACCAACAATTTAATATTTCCTATTATATGAAGTAGTCTTCTAAAACTTCCATGAGCCAAATCTTTAATGATTTGCTTTGTTAATTAAATAAAAGAATAAAAATTCAATAAAAACAACAAATTTTGGGGTGCTCATTTTCTACGTAGCATGTCCTCTTAGCAACTATGACTAAGTACAACAAATATTAATTGGAAATTGTCATTCACATCATACCTAGAGTGACGCCCAAGTTCCCTTGCAAATAATCGATGAGGCTTAACGCAGTAATTGGGATAGTCACCGTAAACCTGCAAAAGCAAATAAATACTAAATTTGAGATTATTAATTAAGATACGTAATTCAAACAAACATCTCTCACGTTTTTAAACTTTTTGAAGTGACATTTTTTATGTGAAGTCTTTGAAATTTCTATCGTGGCCTATTGATTTTGTTATACAATTATCCATACTGTTTTCCTCTTTAACCCATTAAGACCGGCACTTTTTTTTTCGTCCGATTTGAATGAAATTTGCATAACAGAGTCTTTTTAACTCTAGAAACACGAGAAAAATACGAAAAAAAATTTTTGGCTTGTGGTTGCTGAAAAATGCTGCCGGCTCGTATGGGGACATTAGGTCTATATGTACTTAACAGGTGGACACATGGAAAACTCATTAATATTCATAAGAACCTGGTTTCTTTTATTGCATGTGATGTTTTTTGAAGCAGTCACGCTCAATACAAAGGGTGATGCGACAATACTCGCATTGCCAACGACATTTGGCATGACAGATGCGGCAGCGCTGTTGACTCAGGAGTTTTTTCGGCCAGTGTCCTAGAGCTGGCTGATCCCGAGGGTTTAGTGGCAGCGCTTCTCTTTTACCCTTTACTTTGTGGAATACAGCAGCATCCCTCAGGTAACTTCTGACTATGCTCCTCCGGAATCCTAATTCGTCCATATTCCCGTCAGCAATTTTGTGCAGCCGCCAAGCATTGTATACAGCAAGGTCTAGAAAATATGTGAAGATAACGAAGTACCATCTTTTACTTCGCAGACCAACTCGGTAAGCGTTGACGCCTTGATCAACTAAGTCAACCCCACCCATGTGACTGTTATAAGTCTTGAACAGGCGGGGTTGGGGCACGCTCACTTTGGCCAACACCTTACGGTCCCACCTTTTCACCGCTCCTTTTGGCTCCACGGAATCAAAATTTGTAGCCATCGTCACTAAGCTATTGTCCATCCAACGAACGGCTAGTATTCCATTTTTTTTGTCCAAGAAAGAAAAAGAAGTTCCTCTGGCTAACTTCTTCGGTTTCTTCTTTATCACGGCCGATTTCTTTGGAAGTTTCGCTCCCTTTTTTATATCTTTTTTCTTTTTTTCGAGAGGCATCCGATCTTCCCGAACAGTGCCGGTACCTCGTATCCCCATTTCCCTCAAAGTTACGAGTAGAGGGTAGTTCGTAAAAAAATTATCGAATAAAACTACTCTTTGCTCAGGATGGGGTATTTTGGAAACAAAATCTAAAACCACTTGCGCTCCTAACCCCATATTCTTATCAGTAGCTGTGGTCCTCCCCTGGTATACATCGAAATCGTAACAATAGCCATTGGAGCTAGCAAGCATCCAATTTTTGTAGCCAAAGCGAATAGGCTTGTTGCGTATAAATTGCTTGCAGCTATGTTTACCGAAGTATTTTATCATTGATTCGTCAACTGAGAAGTAGTTGTCAAAATAACCCCATTGCTGAAAGTTAGTTCTGAGGCGGTCTATGAATGGTCGAACTTTATACATCTTGTCTTTGGTATCCGAGGTTATAAGACTGTTGTCGGCTATGTGAAAGTATTTCTTGATCTCAAGAAATCGGTCACGGCTCATAGCTTCATATACAATTTTCTGCCCCAAATCTTCATCGACAGACCAATAATATCTAGCACGAGGTAGGGTATGGTACCCTGAAAACAATAAAATTGCCATAAAAGTGCGGAGCTCAGTTGGAGTTAACAGAAAATTCTGATTGTTTTTTTGTCCCGCATACAATTCACTTTGTTGGGCTAAATATTGTATATCACTTTCAGTGATCATAATCTCAAATATTTCCCGAGGAGACTTGCCACCAATAGAGTTGCGAACATCGTCTATAGTGTGGCCATATTTAGCATGGTCTGATGGGGCGTCCAAGTCAAGATCTTTTCGCCATTTTGGAGGCACCTTACTCTTTTTGTAAATGTCCCTCACACTTTCTGAAACCACATTATTTTCAAGAGCTCCTGGGTCATCTTGATCGGTTTCTTTGGTAACGTCCGCTTCATAATGCCCAATATTAATTTCAATAGTTCCTGGAACATCATTGGGCAAGTTATTGCATGTCATCAGATCTTCGTCGTCAAAATTTTCGTCATCGGTTAAAGGGTCGACATCAGGAGGTACAATATTTATGTCGATTTCATTCTCAGAGAGGAATTCATCATCATCAAAAATCGCTTCAATCGCTTCCTCTAACCCTTTAAAATTGTTTCTACCACTAAAAACCAGTCGACGTGACATTTTTATATCTGTAATAAAATAAAAACAATAAACATAAGATGAAACGTGTGATATCATATAGACCTAATGTCCCCAAACGAGGACAGTCAACTTTTCAAGACAGTAGAATAATAATTATTGGCTTTTTAGTAATAATGCTTACCTTATATATGTAACTGAAGACTTTTTAGCATAAAACTTATAAAATTCGAAGAATATACTAAAAACAACTATGTATAAATAATAATTTCCGCGCTATCAGCAACTGAAAATAAATCAATTAAAATTGGAAGGACACAATTTCAAAACAATGCAGCAGACGCCATTTTGTTCGTGGCAGAAGGCGTGGCCCAAGTTTAAACAACACGAAAAACTACAATTTCCCTCTAAAATTCAAATATTTTTTGAAAAAATCCCAAATTATTGTCGGCTTGTTTTTTGTCCCCATATGGGGACATTAGGATCAAATGGGTTAAAACGTTTAGGTGTTGTCCTTCATCATTTAAAAAAAAAACATTTTTTTTTTACAAAACCAAATACTTTTCTGGGAAAGCAACCTGTCCGGTTTCGTTACTCAATTTAACACCTAAAACACCTGAAGGTAGAAATCATCGATAGAAAGGTTTCGCAGAAAAATTATTTTTTAGTCATTTTTCATTAAAGTTTAGTTATTTTTATTTTTTTACCCCCAGAAGCAACCTATCAAGGGGCAAGCGACCCCCGCATTTCGTTAACATTAATAACGACTACAATATATGTGAATTTTAAAGAAATCATTGGAGCCGTTTTTGAGAAATAATTTTTTTTGACGTTTTTTTGGAGTTTTTTGAGAATAAAACCCCCCCAAATTAAGTTAGCCAAAAAAAAAAAAATCCGGGGTATGATTTTTGTGAACCTACATGCCGAATTTCATCAAAATCGACCGGGTAGTTTGCCCGGAAATCGACGCACAGACAGACAGACATTTCGTAAAAACCACTTTTTTGGGTTCCTGCTGGGACCTTAAAACGTGTAAATCCGTTGAAATCTCGGAATCGAAAATTTCGACCGTCACAAAGCTTTCCTTATACTACGTATAAATTGGAAAGCAAAAAGGTAAAAAATCTTGATAATAATAGTACTACAGTACATACAGGGTCTGTATAATAAGTAACCGGACTGAGCCTGCCCCGCGCCGTCAAAACGTCTGCTAACCGGTATCTGGTGCTGTAGTGGTGGTGGGGCGTCTAGGGAAAGGGAACCAGGCTGCAGAAATTGCCTCCCAGCGATTGGAGAGATAGCATCGAGCGAGAGCGGAGTGCGTGTTCAGTTACGTCGTCGGAGTGAAAATGGAGCGTACGATCGAGCAACGTGTTAGCATCAAATTTTGTGTCAAACTCAAGAAAACGGCCACGGAAACTCTTCAAATTATTCAAGAGACTTACGGTGAGGATGCTCTGTCCAGAACTCAAGTGTTTCAGTTGCCCAGAAATTTCCGGGAGGGCCGCGATGACGTCCATGACAAACAGCGCGTCGGTCCTCCATCAACGAGTCACACGGACACAAATGTGCAAAAAGTGCGTGATGTGTTGAACAGTGATCGTCGTCTGAGCATTCGGGCTATCGCAGATGAGGTCGGAATTGATAAGATGACCGTTCACAACATTGCCGATTCGTCGATCCACCATCACGACAATGCTCCGTCGCACACCTGCCTGCTCGTCACCGAGCAGTTGGCCAGTCAGTCATGGGCAACGTTGCCACAGCCTCCTTACAGGCCGGATATGACACCAGTGGACTTCTTTCTGTCCCCCAAGATCAAGAGACACCTTAAGGGGACGCGGTTCGGGACTCTGGAAAACGTTCAACGTGCTACGACGAGGGCTCTAGACAGCATCGAGGTTGCCGACTTCCGGGGATCGTTCGAGGATTGGAAAATCCGGTATCAGCATGTTATCGACTCCAATGGGGACTACTTTGAAGATTTCTAAAGAAAAATTGTACATATTTTGCCAATAAAAAATTTCCTGAGGTCAGTCCGGTTACTTATTATACAGACCCTGTAATTATAAAAAAAGAGGTGCTGTATGCTGATATGCTAAGGTAGATTTCAATATTGTAGATAAACTTACTATAATTGCCGGTAAGAACTTAAGGAGACTGATGTGGTCTTCAAAACCGTAAGTAGAAATTCTGTAGCCAAGCTTTCCCGTAAGGTCCTCCAGCATCTGAACCACAGAATAAGGTTTACCCGTATTTGAATTATATACTACTATGAGCTGGATCATACCCTCAACAATATTTGGTGGGTGAGATTCCTGAAATAGAACATTAGGTAATATGGACTCAGTCACAATTAACAACTGTGTTGATGATTAGATTACTCTATGCTTATTTACGGATTAACAGAACCTCTTATTTAGTTGTACAAGGTTCAATTTTAAAAACTTTGTAGATCCCATCCTTCTTTTCTCTGTTACGAATAATTTACCGGTGGGCATTACTTCTGAATGGTATGTGTCTCAATAGATACCACGATCGTTCTCAGGCACCTAGATCTCTCAGTAGCCGATCAACAAAATGCGGCCACAGCTGAACAATTGAAGCATTGGATGCAGGCCAACAAACCCAATGTAAGTGACGACAAAACCGTGACAATGACATTCGGACTGAGGGACCTGGCGCAGCGGGAGGGGAAGCTGCTGATTTCCTATGTGCCATTTTAGATTATGCGCTGAAACGGAACAAAGATTGCGAAAAACTAAGCTCCTAAGGCATGTATTCCACTGGTCAATATTCAGTCATTTGTGATTTAAAAAAAGTTGAGATTTTTGTTTTAAGGAGATCATTATGTAGATACTTATCCTAACTACAGTATTATAATAGTCTCCTTAAGAGTGTAGGAAAGTGGCAGCTCGAAATTTAAAACTTTTTTATTTTTTATTAAATTAACTAAGCATGTTAATAAAAATTTGGCTCATCAAAGTTGTAGAAGACTACTTCATGCATCATATAAAAAGGTATTTTTAGTTTTCGAAATTTTAGTTTTTTTTATAAAATCAATAATACGTGAAAAGGTATTGTTTATAAAATATTTGAATGTTTATGAAAAAATTACAATTTCGAAAATTAAAAATATCTTATAACATGATGCATGAAGTAGTTTTCTACAACTTTGATGAGCCAAATTTTTTAATAACATGCTTAGTTAATTAAATAAAAAATACAAAGAATTAAATATCGGGCTGCCAATTTCCTACGGGCTGTACACTTTTAAAACAAAAATCTCAACTTCTACAAATGACGGATTTTTTTTTTTTTTTTTTAAGGCGCGGGACTTTCGAGTATTTGCGCCGGTCGGTGTGTGTGTGTGCGGAATATTGATCAGTGGAATGCACACCTAACTAACTTCCTCCTCAGGGTTCTCAATGATTGCAAAGCGACAGACTCTTGCCTTGCCTACTGTGGCTGTTTCGAAGTATTAATGTGATACGCCATCCCAGCGCGGGGCCTCTCTAGCCAGTAGCCGCCCGTTCCTGGGAACTCATGTGTAAATCCGTTGAAATCTCAAAATAAAAAATGTCGACCTTCACAGAGCTTTCTTTATACTAACATACAGTATGCCGCAAATAGAAAAGTAAATACTTTGCCATACCAAGAAATCTTCTCTAGTAGACTCAGTGGGTGAGCCATGATTACACACTGGCACACCAAATTTTGGATATAAATTTAAAAAAAAAAAACTAATACTAGTTCGCCCAGAAAAGTTTGCAAATGCACAACGGACATTCCCGTAATGCCTTCCCAAGTCCCGTCTCCCCATGCAAAGGTCCTATGCAGCATTTCGAAATCAGATAGAACTACTTTGCATGTGTTTGTATACACTAACTTATGGGGGTTCCATTCCAAATTTAATGCATTAAGGTGACAAGTGCTTATTTATTTAGCTAAAATTGTCGATCTGTTGCACTTTCTACGAATTTACTGCTCCAATGGCAACATTAAAATTAATATTTTCAGAATGTTAGTTAATTGCCTTCAACTACTGTAGCAACGTCAGTGGAACGGTTTTAGGGTCATCATAGAACAAAATCAAAGCAATATTAATTGTTATAAATATTATTAGTGCGTTTCTTGAATTTGAAAAATTTATAAAAAAAAATTCTTACTATACTGTATATTATAAAACGGATCAACATGAAAGTAGACGTTAAGAGCATTCAGACCACAGAAAAGAGTGGTATGTCTTCCCAAAGGAAGCAGGCCTAATAAGAGGAAGATGGAAGGCCAAAGCAGTGAAACTGAAGCAATATTTCCGCATAAACCGTTTAGTAAGGCAAGCAAATTCACTAGCAGGCCCGAATGATGATCTTAAACCTTTACGAACTATTTAAGGAAGAGGGGTGAAGTTGAAAGTTAAATCAGTGATTTATTGTCAGATATGCTTCAATTCTGAAATAACAAAGTCAAGGAGTCTGTCGAGGTACAAAATCAACAAAAATGTAAAGGAAAAAAAACGTCGCGATCTCGACGAATGTGATGAAAATATATATTCATCTTAGAATGATTGCTGACTGTTAGGTGCCCATTCCATTGACCGGCTAGGGCTATTTCCAACGGTGACGTGGTAGCAGACATTCAAGACTTAGGTGGCGTTTCCACCGATCTCGCATTGCAGAATTGACGGAAATGTTTATTTTCCTCTATGCCATAGTTAAAATTGATCAATGATCATACAGTAAAATCACAAACAAATAAACTAATATTAAAAAATGGCGTCATGGGATATGTTAAGTACAAACATTTTAAAAGATTTCTATAAAAAGAAAAATTCTAATTTCCGTCAATGTCATTTGCATTCTGCAATGCGAGGTCGGTGGAAACGCTACCTAAGTCTTGAATGTCTGCTACCACGTCACCGTTGTTGGAAATAGCCCTAGCCGGTCAATGGAATGGGCGCCTTAAGCTTGGACACCCTACGACAAGAAATATTAGAGCTTGATGGTCATTGCCAAATGCCCAAAGAGAGCTTCCGCGTATTTATCACTAGACGCCTTCACTTCAGGTAAATTAACAATCTGACAATCTGTACTCAGTAGTTAACATGTATGAAAAGTAGTTTCGAGAGAAATGAATTTGAATTTGCTAGTATTAGTATTTTGGTCTGAAAGATACAATATTCCAAAAGACTTCTCCATAATATAAAGAAATCATTGTAATCAATTAGTAATCGCATCAGAACTCATTGTGAAAATGTTTTTCTTTGTAAAGTTTTACGTAATAAAATAAAAAACATAACCAGTTTCGACTCACGCCATCGTCAAGTTACTAAGGTGCCCATTCCACATACGTATAACGTCAATGAAAATTATGAAATTGAAGGGCATTTCAATTTTACTCTATGCCATTGTTAAAATTGATCAATGATCAATTGATAATAGAGTAAAATCACAAACAATGTCAATTTTCAATTGAAGCGTATGCGCCAAATTTTTGAAATTTGTTTCTTGAAATTGTATTTGTTTTCTTCGTCGCCTTATTATTTAATCCTTATTATAATTTTTATACAGAAATGCTTTCTTTTTAGAGAAATCAATTAAAATAGTTGTACTTGTCATATCACATGACGCCATTTTTTAATTTTAGATTGTTTCATTGTTTGTGATTTTACTCTATTATCAATTGATCATTGATCAATTTTAACAATGGCATAGAGTAAAATTGAAATGCCCTTCAATTTCATAATTTTCATTGACGTTGTACGTATGTGGAATGGGCGCCGAATGGGCGCCTAAGGAGACTGTTATGTATACACACATCAGAAGTGCAGCAGAAGCAAAGCAGTCACAATTTCAATGCTTTGCTGATTGAAGAAGTTTAACAAAAAACAACGTCTTGGTCGTGTCACCAGGCACCCGTTCTTGGCGTTATAGGTATTTAAAACGAATCCGGAACGCCAGGTCTGAAGGAAAGCGCCTTGTATGCCTTGATGAGACCCTTATTGGCATGATGCACAGAAACTCTTTTCTGTGGCCTGAACGCCCTTAAGTTAACTGTCTACTTTCAAGTTGGATCATTTTATAATATACAGTATGGTAAGAAAATCTCAAAGTCAAGAAACGCACTAATAATCGATAGATGATATGTACAGTTAGTTGTAAGAAGGGCCGTAGGCCCTAATCTCGCTGTATCGACGTAATTTTTCTTTTTCAATGAAGACTTTATTACCATTATTAATAATAATATTTATAAATATTGCTTTGATTTTATTAGATGATGACCATAAAACCGTTCCACTAAACGTGCTACAGTAGTTTTAAAGGCAATTAACTAACATTCAGAAAATTTTATTTCTAATTTTGACATTGGACTGATTGGAGCAGTAAATTTGTAGAAAGTGCAACAGATCGACAATTTTAGCTAGGCCTAAATAAATAAGCAATGTCCACTAGTGACCTTAATGCATTAAATTTGGAATGGAACCTCCATAAGTTTTGTGTATACAATCACATGCAAAGTAGTTGTACTGATTTGAAAATTCAGCATAGGCCCCCATTCCACATACGTACAACGTCAATGAAAATTATGAAATTGATGGTGGCAGCAGAATTTTTAGTATGTAAAAATGTCTGCTGCCACCATCAATTTCATAATTTTCATTGACGTTGTACGTATATGGAATACCCCCATAGGAATTTTGCATAGGGAGGCGGGCTGGAAGGCATTACAGGAATGGCTATTGTGAAAAATTAGAGAGAAAAGTAACAAGGTGTACTTAGTTGCCATAGCATTCACAAATAGGAAGAGGAGGCCAGTTTATTTCAATTACATAGGCTACACCTAGATCAGATTATCCAATTTTTTAGCAAACTCAGTAAAAGTACAAACTGATATACATACCATGTCTAGCTTGCGTATAATAGCCGTTATTTTTTTGCGTTGGTCATATTATCTGATGGCAACGGTAAAACAAGTATATAGAGTACTCATGGAGTAATCTGTGTTTATCTATTTATTCTTTATTCTGTTACAATTCTTATACCGGGCCAGCGGAACCGCCAAGCAGGTAACAGGTAACACTCACAATTAAATATTGATACACAGATTCCTGAATCACAGACATGCACACTGCACAGGTGAATGAGTAAAGTAACTCTTCTCTAGTTCTCTTCTTTACAGTTTATTCTGTGAAAGTAACAGTATACTAAGTAGAAATAAATAGTAACAATCATATTAGAAGTAGGGCTCTATATTAGTGCCTAAATTAGAAGTTCCTTGTAACAAAGACAATGTAAAATGTATTGCTATTCCACAATCCACCGGCAAATCTTACTTAATTATCTAGGCGGCAAATTTGCTTCACTAATCACTAGTCCTGCTTTCCTAGATAAAAATAACTAAATAAATAACTAAATAAGTAATCGAAATCGACTAATCGTGGTGCCGAGACGCCGAGTGCCGACGTGGTAGCAGACATCATCAATAAGTCTCTACCACATTATAACTTAATTTATAATAGCTAAGTTAAGTATCCACATAATAGTCTCCTTAAAATATGGCAGAGACTTATTAATGATGTCTGCTACCACGTCGGCAGGCTGTTTGTGTTTTCAGATCGATATTCGATATCGATAATCGAAATTCGAAATGTTAGGTTAAACTCAGTTAAAGGTTTGTTGTCAACTTGTCAAGCAACTGAAGTGAACAATTTTTAATTTTTTTTAAATATAAAAAATGTACGACTGAAATATGCTTACCTTTAAATTAACATCACGGCAATAATTCAAATTGAATTATAACCTCAGAACACTTTAAAACACAAGTTTAAATTGTTTGAAACTGTCCAGTTACTGCATATTCTGTTCCACTTCTGTCTGTCTGTCTGTCTGTCTTGACTCCTTGTCAACGTGTAACGTCGCCAAACTGACTGTTTCAATCCGATTCAAGTTCATTTCATGATTGCTTATCGTTGCCTGTTAATATTAAAAGTAGGGTAGTAATGCCAGAGTGTATTTTGTTATTTAGTGGAAAGAGGAAATCTGGGAAGGATTTTTTGACTGATAAGTTGAAAGAAAAGTTCAATAATGCTGTTATAATAAAGATTTCTGCGCCGATAAAAGCTTACTTTGCAAGTGAAAATAATTTAAGTCTAGACAATCTTATGAGCTCCGCTGATTATAAGGAACGATACAGGCTAGATATGATAAAGTGGAGTGAAGGCGTACGAGCTGAAGATCCCGGCGTGTTTTGCCGAAAGGCAATTGAACTCTATCAAGCTAAGGATGTACCTATTTGGATAGTCAGTGATGTTCGAAGAGAATCCGATATTGTCTGGTTCAAACAAGCGTATCCTGACAAAGTGAGAGTTATTAGAGTCAACGCTGATGAGCAGGTGCGGAAAAGAAGAGGATTCACTTTCTGTGATGGCGTGGATAACGCTCCGTCTGAATGCAACTTGGACAATTTTCAGGAATGGGACTGGATAATAGACAATAATGATGAAGGAATAGATTGGGAAGAAAAGATGAAAGATGTTACTCCTTATCTCAGACAATATTAGGAAATATAATATGTACCATCGCCTAGCTAAACTAAAATATTCAGGTCTGGTGTGTGGTTCACATTATATATTACATTTTTATTTGAAGGCATCTTGGGCGATGGGCGTGAGCCACATGTGACATGACTTGAGGTCTCATACGAGGCAATTTCATCTACATTTTAAAAATTAGTACCTACCTATGCTGTTGACATGTTATAATGCTTTTAGTTATATTATATAGTCTCTAATACCTGTTGGCAATGGTTACGGAAGGTACTGTTGTGCACTTACAGTACCTAATACAGTGCCGGATTAACCTCTGGGGGGCCGGGGGCACAAGATATGGGGGGGGGGGCGTGGGTGCAAACCAGAGGCGGACGAGGGGGCCCCAGACAGACGGTCCCAGACCTCATAAAAGAGGGAGGCACTTGTCAGTGGCGTAACGATAGGTTTTGGTGTCTCTGCACCCATTTTCATAAAAGTTGCTCAGGAGACAGAGGGCTGAAATATTGGGGTTTTCCACATTTTGAGAGCAAGAAAGCCTACCTACATATTACAAAGAATCAATATAATTATGGACAAGGGGGGCCCGGGGGTCTCCCCCGGGAGAAAAGCTTTGAAAAATAGGGAGGTATTGCGCATTTTGAGTGCTGTAACACTTAGATTTTAGAGGCAAAGAATATAAATATAACTGCCTTCCAAAGGGGGGAGGGGGGCGATAGCAGGTCGCTTGGTCAGCCTCTCGCGCAAGTTGCAACCTCCTCTAAAATTCATAAATGTACTTACCAGCATTACAGGAAAAAAAATAATAACACTACGCTATTTCCCGCCAATTTCAAAACTTTTAATTTCTAATTTTTTTATATTTTAATCTTAAAATATCTCATTCTGGGGGGGCCGGAATTTTAGGCATTTCTGAGGGGGCCGGGGGGCTGTGCCCCAAGTGCCCATGGGTTAATCCGGCACTGACCTAATAGTTAGTGCCCCTACCTTTTGAAAATATGAATTCTAAGTATTTTTTCCGATGTTATTTTTATCGACATTGACCTATTACTTCGAGACTTCTCGATGTGGTCCACCTCCCAGTTCCCACAGGAACCGTCTTTCTACTTTAGGCTTCATTTCAGGTTCTGTTCAATGCATTTTTAGTACCCATCACGAAAGCGTTCACTTAATTCTGGAGTAGGTAGCATTTAGTCGTAGGTATCGGCTATTAAAGTATGCTCCAGTCAAGAAGTATTAGTTTCCGCCAATATAAAGCACTGTAAATTATAATTTGAATACAGTAATGGAAACCTAATAACCAGATAAAGAATGAAAACTAATTTTGTTTTAATTGATTTATTATTTAAATTTTTCAATTCATCTCTTTAGTCACCTGTTACAGAAAATACCTAAGGTCAAAATTAATTAAATGAATTTAAGTTACACAAATACACATTTTCATGAAACAGATTTGGAACCGGTCCAATTGGGCAATTCCATATCAGAACAGTTTAAAATGCATCCGAAGTACCGGTATTGTTTATATTGTACTACAGACATCCATAACAATAGGTTATTCAGATTTATCTCTGCCCTCTTACTGATATCCATCTCGCCCACAGAATACTATAATATATGTATCGCGCTCTTTGCCTTCAGTACGTTAGTTAAGTCCGCATTTCCGCCTGCTACACTTATTTTATTAATTAATAACTGTCGTTCTTCTGATAAAGCAACCAGAAGTGTCATCTACATAACGCAGATTGTTGACAATCCCTCCATTGATAACAATGCCTTCCATAGCTGCTTCCAATGTCTCTGCCATTATCCGCTCAGCTTATAGGTCGAACAGGGTAGGTGATAAGACACATTCCTGCCTGACGGCCCGCTTAGCGGGTATGTGATTTGACATGTTTTTTTATTAGGACTGTAGCAGTTAGATGCCAGTATACATTAGAAATAGCTCTTAGGTATCATCGACGCCAACACTAATTAAGGTATGGAACATTTTCTCCTGTCTTATACATAGCCTTTTGGTAGTGGATAAAGCACTTTTTCATTTTGTTCATGTTCAGACATCATAGAACCAACACAACTGGCTGAACAATGCATCCCGGGTGCCGAACTTGGATATCTATTTTTTGATATCAGTATTTTAGTTGCCTTTAACAAAGCGAAACCATCTAAATCAGTAACCCAACAGTTTTTTAAAACGAAATCAAGTGTCGCAAGTGAACGTATGCCAGAAATTTAAATGACATAAAATTATGTATACCCTAGTATATATGGATTATTATCGACGGTAAGGTACATAATACTGAAACTACAAATTGTATTTCTTAATTTAATAATTACATCATGATTTGCTAATAGTCACATAAAGCACAAACAAATTATAAACATTTGATAAAATTGTATGGATTACATTTTTCTTAAGATAAGATTACGCTAAACTTCCCTCATTTATGAAAAAGAAAATATTATGTCGGCCTAGACTGTCTACACCTCAGAAGGTATAAGGCAGAGATTTCAAAATATTTTTCAAGCTAAGGACGACCGAGTCTTTTTGGCGAAATTAATTAATTCCTCGTTCTGCAGCCCCAAAGATTTGAAAATGGTCAGATGAAAAATTCAGCAAAACTCAAAACGTAGAAAATTAGCTTGACTGAATTAATAATGTACCGTACTATTGCATGAAATCAGTTTAAATCACTAGCTATGTTTTTTTAGAGCAATAATATAATTTTTCATGTGACCATTTTCACATCTTTACTGTCGTAGAACGAGAAATGAATTAATTTTATCGAAAAGTCATTTATTTACAAAATATTTTGAAATCCAAAAGAACACCGATTTCTTATGGAATCAGGCAATAACACAACTTGTTTCCTTGGGTTTGGGGGTAGCCTGTTTAGTAGTTGCTGGGGATGAACTGAATGGCGACTGATTATAGGGCGTTCTGTTCGGGTTGGAAGTTTGCGTAAAATCAGCAATTGGAGTAGTTGCTGTGGATGAATTGAATGGCGACTGATTATAGGGCGTTCTGTTCGGATTGGAAGTTTGCGTAAAATCAGCATTTGGAGTAGCTGCTGTGGATGAACTGAATGACGGCTGCTTCTTGGGCGATGAGATTAGATTGGAAGGTCGCCTAACCCCCATTGTGTAACGGTTAGGCCTAACGGGACTGTCCGGCCGTACACTTTTTCGCGTTCGCATTCTCCCAAAATCATCAATCTTAGATGCACGTGATTCAAAATCATAACTTGTCAGCATTTCCATTTCCTTTTCAAAAACTGTCAAGGTTGCATGAGGATCAGTTTGAGATATTGCTTGCTCATTTGCTGATCGCACGTTGGAAGGGAGCTCGTTAATCAAATTTTGGAAACCTTTATGTCTTAACATTAAGCTTTCAATGAAATTCCTATTATCAAGACCATAATCAGAAGATTTTTCAGAATTTAGCGGAGAAGTTGTACGGTACAACGATACGTTGGGGCAGGACGTGTCTATGTGACGCACAAATGTAGAGCCACCAACACACTCCTCACCACATAACACACATAAAATCGGGTACCAGGGAAGGTCCGCGTGTCTATTGTTAAGAATATGGGATTGAGCATCTTCAGCAGACATCATAATATCGCAAACCTGACACCATGCCAAAAAATTACTTGCACCGTTTTGGTGGCAGCGTCGAATGTGTAAAGAAACCGTTTCTTTCGTTAGATTAAGTTTACACACATTGCATCGTATATTGAACATTTGTATCACGAATAGAAAAGATTCCCGAACTAAGCTATTTAGTTTATTGAAATTTCTCGAATGAAGTATTGACTTATTGTGATGGTGGAAATGATTTTGGCTCATTGGGAAAGCAAAATTGCAAATTGTACAAAACATTAAAAGTTTTTCTTTATTGTGTTCTTGACAATGCTCTTCAAAAAGAGCGTACTCTGGAAAGTCCTTCTTACAGGCTGTGCATTTCATTTGTCTCCATGAGAGAAGAAATGGTGTTCGCGGCATTTCAAATGATCGTCTACATTTTTTTTGCCCTAAATGCTGTGCTAAAGATTCAGCATTTTCCATTACTGAACAACAAAAGGGACATAGTAAATTTCCTATCGGAGTTGCGTAAACATAGTTATGTTTAGTTTGGGTCTGTTTTACACCAGTATTTTCTCGCACGCATATTGATAACTCTTCCAACTTCTTAATTTCTTCATGTGATAATTCTGTACAGTTAGTTGCTGACCGCAGACGGTTTATGCATGAATTTACGACATGACTGCAATCTTCAGATACATTATAGGCCGAATACAAACTCATTTTCTGGCAGAAGGGTATTTCAAGCATACAATGTTTCTTCTTCGTCGGCCAAATAACTGAAATCGTCATTGAACTATTACAATTAGAAGTTATTTATTTATAAATTAGCCAAAATGTCATGGTACATAATTGCAAGGGACAAACTAATGAAAAGTTGAGGGTAATTTAAAAGAGTTGGGTATCACAATTAACATTACCTAGACTATATCCTAATAATAAGTTAACTATCATCAGACTAAAAAGTTTCTACCTAGCATTAAGCACTGAACTAATGGGATGGGAGGGGGAGGGGCACAGTGGCAGCTAGGTCGAGGAGTGGGGAGGCCGGAGGGATGTATGAAAGTTATTTCGTTTACCAGATTGAGATTATTAAACAAACCTTTTTTTTTTATTTCGACCAATCTATCGAAGTTTCCCTTTCCTACAGTCATGTAAAATTTTAAAAGTTGAGAATTCAGAAGTATGTCCGGAGGTAGATACTCAGCGAAAGCTGAATCGCAATCTTGTTTACCAACTGCCCGGCAGTGCTCACTAATGCGATCTTTGAAATTGCGGCCTGTTTGGCCAATGTAAGTAATGTTGCAGTTATCGCAACACAATTGGTAAATGGCTGACCTTCTAGAATTCTCAACTATGTCTACATTGAATAAAAGCCTTGCCTAAGTTAGATATGGTAGAAAAAGAAACAATCTTGCTATTACTGCGTTGATTAATGCTAGGTAGAAACTAGTTAGTCTGATTACGGTGTTACCCCGAAACAGCTGTAACTGAATTTTAATTATGTATATTTTTTGTGGAAATTGATCAAAAGTCGGTTAATTTACTACTGTACACTTTATGTTTTGTTTCCATGAAGTCACGAGAGAGACCCTACATTAGTCCAGTACTCTTATAAATTTTAGTTAAGAGGCAATCGGACTTCCCGTCCGATTTCCAAATAAAGTAAAATTTCTTGGGAAATATCGTACGCAAAGTTGAGGAAATTTCTCATCGCCGAGAAGAAATGTTCTTCGACATTTTAATGTACATTATGTGGCCGTCACTAACCCTAATTGGCCAGTTTCGGAATGACTACGACCTGGCATCCCCAATATCCGTTATTTTTTTACAAAGGAAGTTCTTAAAACAGTGCCTAATTGGTTTACACTCATAATGTACGTACACGAAAACGAAGATAAACATTTCTTAGTCTTACAAGTAAAGCGACATTTCTAACTTGTAGCTATACCATCGACATTTCTATTGAATTTTTTTACACCCGTAGGCATATGCCTAAGGGTTTTGTCCGTCCGGTTGTCTCTTAAGCTCATCTATTATAGGCTTAACAACTGCACGGGTGAAAAGTATTTTGTATGATCTCACAGCTCTTATTTTATTTTGAGTTATAGCTGAGTTGGGCGAGGCCCGTCCCGTCAACATAAAAATAAAAAACGCCATGGCATGACAATTTGACAACCTAATTATTTTCTCTTAATCCCTAACCACGAAGGTTAGGGTTCAAGGCAGGGTAGATCTGAACAACTGGGTTGTTCCAAACTATGGTCTACATAGTATCAGAACTCTTTTTCAGGAGACTCACAGTCATATAAGAGCTTTTTTCTTGTAGAAGAGTCATAAGTAACTAGTTGAAGCCCGAAAAAACACCTTTTTCTGGCAATTACTACCTTGGATAAGTGACGCACAGTAAGCACTTCGGTAAAGGTCTAGTTTAGCTACCCCGCTGTTACAAAAGTCGAATGAAAATGCTTTTAATATGGAAGGAAAACATCCCATTTGCATAGGTATTCATATTTTAAGCAAGGGTTGTCACATTTACATGCCTCTGACAATGTTCCTTCCATAAAAAATTTTATAAACAATTTGCCCCTATGCCCATGCAAAAATTCGGCTGTAACTAAAAAACCATACTTTTCTGACTTTTAATTCTTTCGGAAATGGGTTTCTTTACAGCAAAATCAACGATATAGACACAAAATTTTGTGATTTTATGAGGGGTAGCTAAACTTAACCTTTACCAGCACTTCAACAGTTCAACTAACAGAAAATGCTACATAACCATCAATGTAATGAAGCATTGACGATATACATACAGTATTTATATTGGCAATTAAATCAATAAAATGAATGTACTTACCATCAGGATAGCAATAATTGCATGTAATTTATTATGTATTCAAATAAAAATAAGCTACAGTATATATATATATATATATATGTGTGTCCAATGATGATATATTATAATAGTATTTTAATCAATATCTAATCAGCTATAAATTAAGGATTTGTTCATTTATTTACAAATAAATTCAAATAAATTAGAATGCAAAAAGGAAAACGAAAACGAAAGAAATAACTAACTAGATGGTCCACAACATCCTTAACCTTAATAAATAGTAGTATTTCTTTATTTACAAATTAAATAATTTAAAATCAAAAAACTTGCCGACCAGGACGAGACTACGCTAGTATCGCGTTTCCGCCCTAACCTACAAAAAAACAAACTTTCATATTAAATTGATTTTATATTGCTTATTTAATGTTCATTTAATTAATTAATTAATGCAAATTTAAATTTATACAATTTACAAAGTATTAAATTTGTTTAAATAAACAATTAAGTTGTTAATTAATTATTAAAAATAGTGCTGTTGAACTGCGTAGTGAAATAAAAACAAAGATGGCTGATGAACTACGTTTATTTTATTTTCAGATAAAATATAGCCTGAAGTTTGGAAAAAAGGTCATTGGTTATAATAAATATATTTAAATTTATAAAATTATTAAAGTCGCTTACATAACCAATTTAATTGTAATTAATTATTGAAAACAGTGATTTGATAAGGAAGGAGATGGCGGTTTTAGTCATTGAATTTCCTCAGAGATATCGTATAAACTTAAATTTGAAAAAAAAATTGGTCGCTGCTTATAATAAATATATTTAAATCTATACAAAATTAAATTTGAGTAAATAAATAATTAAATTACAATTAATTATTAAAAATTGTGCTCTTGGCTTTCGTAGTGAAAGAAAATTTGCCGACTAATCCTGCGGATAGCGCTGCGGGCGGAAATACTGAACGCTTTATGCTCTGAACCGGGTCAGGGGAACATGCAACCAGTGTTGCCGGACGTGTCATATGAAATATCACGCCACTGACGTTCAAAATTCACGACATATCACGCAAGCAACTAATCGGCTAATACATATGCATATTAATATACATATATACATATAATACATAATTTATATTAAATTTTTTAATATGGTAACTAAAAAAAATGTCATTTGTTTTGCTAATTTTATCTAACGACTTCTATGCTTAGCTTGTAGTGGGGCTGAAAAATCTGTGTGAATTATTTTTCTTACTTCCAGTGGCGTAACAATAGTTTTTCGAGGGTGGCGGTGTTTAATTCGCCCCCCCCCCCCCCATTTTCATGATAGTGTAGAATAAGGCGAAAACCGTTCTCAAGGACTTTCGCAGCATTTAAATTAATGACATTACTGTCCGTCGCACAGGGGCCCGGGGGTTCGGGAGACGTGAACGGGGGCCCCCAAGGGTCGTAATGAATATAAATACAAGCAAGGGGGCCCCGGGTCAAAATTTTTGAAAAATAAGCCTGAAATGATGGGGTTTTACGCAATTTCATAGGAGTAATGTTTCGATTTTTACAGGCGATGTATATAGGCTAAATACGAACGAGGAGTCTGGGGGTCTCCCCCGGGTGAAGATTTTTGTAAAATAACTGAAATACCGGGTTTTACGCATCTTGCCAAAAATGTTTAGATTTTGTAGATAACGACTTTATTAAGTTGTTACGTTTTGATGATTTTACAGACAATGAATATAATTACGAGCAAGGGGGGCCGGGGGTCTCCCCCGGGTGAATTTTTTTAAAAATAGGGCTGAAATGGTAAGGGTTTTACGCATTTTGATAGGACTAATGTTTCAATTGTACGGACGATGAATATAACTACATACAAGGGGGATCGGGGGTCTCCCCCGGATGATTTTTTTTTTTTTTTTTTAAATAGGTCTGAAACAGTGGGGTTTTAGGCATTTTGATAGGTTAACGCTTAGATTTTCAAGGCAATGAATCCAATTACGAGCAAATTCTTGAATTCATGAAATGGTGGGGTTTCATGCATTTTGATAGGAGTAACGTTTCGATGTTTACAGGCGATGAACATAGGCTAATTCCAAACGAGGGGGTCCAGGGGTCTCCCCCGGGAGAAGGTGTTTGTTAAATAGACCTGAAATACGGGGTTTTACGCATCTTGCCAAAAATGTTTAGATTTTTCAGATGAGCACTTTATTATTATGTTATTACTTTTTAAATAATTCGGCCCACAATATTGACTTCCTATAAAATCGTGGGGTTTTAAGGCTTTAAGTGGTCGCCTTATTCGCTTGAACAAAAGAGTTCAACCTCTTTTGAGACATTGTGGTTCGTAAATAAGTAGTTTTTTTTATTAATTTTCAATCAGAGAAAGACCTCTCACACGTGGCATTTCTTTGTTCTATAATATGCATGTTTATTATCTCGTTCGATTTTGCGCCCATGTGGCGCAGAGGCAGACAAATATGAAATAATGAGCAAATCACAATGGCCGCCCGCCGGCTGAGTAGATTTGGAATATGATTTTTGGAGTTGTGTTGGGGTCTTGTCACTTGTGGTCTGTGGTCCTAGATCAGGTCAGGTAAACAGCATTTTTCGGCATTTTTTTTTTTAAAGTTTTCATTTTTCCTGGGTTTTAATTATTTTATTATTTTATTGGTTTAAATTTCAATATTTTTATTTAATTATAAAATCAATTTTGTCTAAAATACACGCACTTTACACGCACATCACGCAAGCTCTGAAAATACACGCATTTCGTGATTTTTCACGCAAAACGGCAACCCTGCATGCAACATGGCACTGGCAGCCGGCAGGGCAGCCAACATGGCCGGGGGCCCGGGGCGTTTCTCATGTCTCTGTGGTGTTTTTGTGTATGAATCAGATTTTAGCATTTTAATTTTTAGCAAGCAAAGCAAAGATGGCGGTAAGTGGTGCAGATGCGGTTCCTAATGCCTCTTCTTCTTTCAAGTGGCAAATTGCATTGGCTGCTGTGGGTGTGACAGGTGCCGCTGGTCTTTTTTGGTATTATAAGTCCTACAAAGCTCCAAATAATGGAGACAGTTACGACAGAAGTCCTAATTCAATATGCAAATCGAAAGAAAATGACAGTGTTTTGAAGGCAACTGTCGAACCCGCTGGAGATAAGGTATGTGGTTCAATTTCTAAAGGCCAATAGGTAATACTTTAATCATGCAGTTTCCCTAGCTATAACCTTAAGTTTACCATGTACAACTTTTGCCTTCAGTCCTTTACATCAAAACCTTTTAAGTACAACTATTTTAGGGTGGCTATTGTTAACTGCCTACAACTCACAGGGCAGTTTCCACATTGTATTTGGTGTGGGCGGTGCCTGTAGAAGCCTGAACACAGGTTACATCTCTATATATAAAAATGAATCCCTATTTCCATTGGTCCCGGCATCACGTATGAACGGCTGGCCCGATTTCACTGTTTTGTTGTTGTGTTTGTTATTGTCAGGAGAAGGTTCTTATGAAATAAAAAATTTAAAAATGACCCTTTTCCTGAAATCCGAGCCTAAGTTTCCCATTTTCGACCCTTATACATTGGTTTTCCTATACTGCGGAAAACCCGATAAAAACAACCAAAGCCACTACGGCCAAAATGGCTTCTAAGCGGTATTCGGTGAATCTTTGGCCAACTTTCCCCCAAGTCTCCCATCTATGCCACACCTCACTGCTTCTGGATAACTCATAAAGTAACAACGTGCAGCAACGCGAAAAAAATGCCCATTTTTGAGGAATAAACGTGTTTTTCGGGGACAATTTTCGCGGAGAAAAAATGGATTTGAAAAATTGAAAACCACTTTGCTACTTTCCACTATTCTTGCTCTTTATACTGTATAACCGGTCGTATCTCAGCCTTGTTCCACACACACTCAGCCTGCCAATGGCCTTAAGATCTGAACAAGTGTTTACACTATCATTGCGACCATTGAATTATCATAACCCACAAGGCGTAGTTCATTTTGCTAGAACTCTTGACATTGTCGCTGCAAGTTACTTCGTTGGCAAGGTGGGACCGTGCTAGTACTTGTGCGAGTCTCTACACACCTTGCGATCGGAGGCGTGTCGTGACTCGACACAAGTACCTATTCGGTTACTTAGTGATGTGATTGAAGAGGTTAGCCGGATGCGTTCATTAAATGGTTTGTACGCGATTAACCTTTTTATGAAAAAAAGTCATGTAGCAATGCGTATGAGCTAATTCGATTTTAAAGTGTACTTCCATACGTTTCGTCAACTGTAGCTGACATCTGCAGTTGCAACTTGCTGCGTAGCCTCCGAGATACAACATTGGAAGTCTATGTAGTGCCACGCTGATGTTGAAGAAATGTTTGGAAGCTCACTTTCTGATATTTTAGTTTTTCGTGTCCGAGGTAGAGACTCCTAGTTTCTCCCAACCTGACGCCATGGTAGACGGTGCACACACAAAGGTCGTTGAAGTCATTACTCTCTTCTCGGTGATGAAAGGATTAGCCGCCAAATGTTTCCACTTAGCGTTGCCTGGGGTTTTTATCCACGTGTATAAAATGCGATCGTTGGGCCCCTTTCCTGTACTTTCTGATTGACCACCGCCTAACAGTCCAGATTCTACTGTTTTATCAAATGGCTAGTTTGTTTAATTGTTTTGAAGCGAATTATTGAATGTAAATCAGGTCTGTAATATAAACTTCACTGTTTCAGTCTCCCTTTCAAAAGGCAATTGTTTTCAAAGAAGAGGGCAACAAACATTTTAAATGCGGTCGCTACCCTGAAGCTCTGAAGTGCTATCAAGATGCAATTGATATAGGTTCTGATGTCGATAATATTACCATGGCTATATTTTATCAAAATAAAGCTGCCGTACATGAGCACTTGGTAAGTTGTAGTTAATTGTTCAATGCAGAAAATGCAAGTAAAGTACTTTGCAAGTTTTAATATACCTTAAATAAATAAATATTGACTTTTTTTGTTCTATTGCTAAGCCAACCTTACGGAGTTAGGGCTATAAAGCCCTCTCTTACACTCAACTAGGAAGACTCCGGACCGCCTGCTTTGCATGCCCTCCGAAGCATGGTCAGAAAATTTAGCAAGTGTGGCACTCGAACCAACAATCTTTCGGGTTTCCTGACACGGACCTTACGGACCCAAAAGCC
Organism: Psococerastis gibbosa; assembly: GCA_963971405.1. Taxonomy (NCBI): domain Eukaryota; kingdom Metazoa; phylum Arthropoda; class Insecta; order Psocodea; family Psocidae; genus Psococerastis; species Psococerastis gibbosa. Next base: position 27,817,517 of record OZ020485.1, read on the forward strand.
CTCTCTTACACTCAACTAGGAAGACTCCGGACCGCCTGCTTTACATGCCCTCCGAAACATGGCCAGAAAATTTAACAAGTGTGGCACTCGAACCAACAATCTTTCGGGTTTCCTGACACGGACCTTACGGACCCAAAATTCATTGCAACCTATATAGGATAGATAAGCCAATCTCCAACGATTTCTCTAATCAATTTACTGCAAATCCTGCCCAGCGAGACCATGTTTTAGTTATAATGTTGATCCATTGTATGCTTGTCAGTGGAAATAATATATAATATTGTATATAATACTGAATGTATTTTCACGTTGTTAATTAGACACTCTCTTATTTCAATGTCTATCTTGATCTAATTGCCTTGTTAACTGCATGGTAATGGGATTGGTTACGAGTCAGTCAAATAGAATGTGTTAATTATTTTATGAACTTTCCTATAGTATGTTGTGGTAATGCGATAATTGTGGTTCAGTGTACTGTTGTTCCACTAAGGTGCCTAGACAGATACAATACAATATTTTCCTGAATGTTCTTTAATGTTTTATAAGAATTGCAGATTTTGCTTCCGCGCATTTTTTTTCACGGAGGGCAACAACTCTATTTCTTGTAAGCACCTTATTAAATAGCATGTTTTAGGACGGACGTAGGGCAGGCTTCTGGCACACCTCTGTAGCCTGGTTGAGTTCTACCATAGCAATTGAACGGTGTAAGTGTAGCTTCCCCGCTACAACACCCTTTTGGGTCGCTTTTCTTTGTGTTGCTTCAATCTGTGATTGGAACCAGTAACTTGTGACGTAGTCAATCAGGCATTAGTTGGCCACGGGTAGAATCTTAATATTTGTTCTTGAAGCATTAAAATGTATTGCCTATTTGGAATTGAAAGTGCAGTAAGCTGCTCCGGGACCGTACTTACTAGGTTTTGATTCATTACAGAAAGAATATGAAGGCGTAAAACAAGACTGCTCCATGGCATTAACCCTTAACCCTCAATACACAAAAGCTCTTCTCCGCCGAGCCAAGGCAAATGAGGCACTGAAAGAGCTTCCGAAAGCCCTCCAAGACATAACTGCGGCGTGTATATTGGAAAACTTCGAAGTTCAAACAACCTTGATGAACGCTGATAGGATTCTGAAAGAGTTGGGTCGTGTTCACGCGAAAGAAGCTATTGCAAAGAAGAAGCGTGTCATGCCGTCCCCTTTCTTTGTTAAAACGTACTTTGCTGCTTTCACAAAAGATCCTCTTCACGAATATCTGGCTGACAAAACTAATGATACATCCAAGTATGTTGTCTTTACTTTTTTTATATTGTAAATTTTAATTGAGCTTTTAGAGCCAATGGACCCAATATTTTCCGTTTTTATATGCGCTCAAAGTCAATTTCTCTTGTCATTTCAATCGTAGAGTCATTAATAGGTATGTTGTTATACAGTAGAAGAAATGTTCCTCTTCATTTGGATTTACAGTATATGACCTTGACTTACACCAATTAGCTACAGTGACCGTTATTTTTAACAAATCAAGTTTATGAAGATTAAACAAATGTAATACATGCAAAGTTGACAGTTGAACCTCTCCACCCCTTGTCGAATCTCATTCATTTATTTAGCTATTCTCATATTTGCAGAGGGTTCCTAAAGGCTATTGACTGCCTAAGACGCGGTGAGTATGATTCCATAATCAGCGCATGCACTGAGGAGCTGATACAGACAGAAGCTGAGGCTACCCTAAAGAATGAAGCCCTTGTCCTCCGTGGAACCATATATAACCTTATTGGCGAGCACAACGCTGCACTCGCTGATCTCGACGCAGTTATTGAAAATCCTGACGCATCCGCGGCCCTACGTGTCAATGCGTTGGTCAAGAGAGCATCAATTCATATGCAGCTAGAGGACACTACTAAATGTATGGAGGATTTCACTCGAGCTGTGACCATTGATTGCAATAACCCCGATATATACCACCAGCGTGGACAGGTATGTTAATTAGTTGTATTGATCTGTTCTCTTTCTCCATACCTTTTTTTTAAATCATTTCTTGAAGGCATAGCCTAAGAGTAGTAAATTTATATCTAAAGGGCTTAATTATCTGCATTATTTATAACTATTTGATAATGCAAAATCACCGCCGACTAATTAGTCGACATCTTCAGTGGCTCCGGAGCCACCGAGGTACAACCATTGGCGTAAATTAAAAAAATTTCTGGAGGGGCTTTAGGACCCCAAGACTTTGATCGCCCGGAGAAAAAAAATGAATAATCTACCCTGGAGTAAGGGGGTCTCCCCGAAGAAAAAAAAATTGATGAATAGGCCCAAATTAGGGAGGTTTTACGCATTTTGTAGGCAGTACAGTTGAGATTTTACTGACGAATAAACTTACCACTGAAGGGGGCCCGGAAGAAAAATTTTGAAAAAATAGGTCTGAAATATTGAGGTCTTAAGCATTTTGAGTAATATATTTTTTATGAAAGTACTTGGCCGATATGTTGAATTTTTTTCATGTAAAATAAGCATACTAAGAATCAATCTCCCTTTCGTTATTGTGAATACTATGCCTTTCGCCTTCATAACGTCTTTGTCACCAGAAATCCTTTGGGGGGGGGGGGGGGCTTAGCCCAGGACCCCCTATTTACGCCAATGTTTGCAAGCAGTCCAAAATTGAGATTTTATAACGACGAATAAACCTACCTTTGAGGGGGGCCGGGGGGTCTCCCCCGGAGAATAATTTGGAAAAAAAATAGCTGTGAAGTATTGGGGTTATAAACATTTTGAGTAATATATTTTTGTGAAAGTACTTGGTCAATTTGTTAATTTTTTTCATGTAAAATAAGCGTACTAAGAATTAATTATTAATTTTCCTTTCATTGTTGTGGATACTTTGCCTTTAGCCTTTAACGGCTTTGTCACCAGAAATCCTGGGGGGGGGGCAGCCCCCCAGGACCCCTATTTACGCCAATGGGTACAACTTTCGAAGTATACGCAGCGCCACTGAAAATGTTGACTGCGGGTGTTGATGAAATGTTTGGAAGTTCAATTTCATATTGACCACGGCCTATGAACCTGGATTCTACTGGTTCTTCATATCTCTAAACTTCAATTGTCATTGTAGATACCTGAAAACTTCAAACCGCTTTGGAATGATAGTGGGTGGTACTGCCTTTTAGTTATTAATTCATTGTTCAGGCCCTAAGATATTAATCTGACTAGCAATTATAAGCCATTAACACTGTATTTAATCAAAACTCAGCATGTACTTAGCCTTTCAATAGAGTAGTAATTAAGAATATGTGGGACTTAATTACATGACAGTTCGTGAATTCTGCACACACTTACAGGTCAATCTACTTATGGAGAGGCTGAACGAAGCGCAGAATGATTTTGAAGCGGCTGTTAACCTTAACCCCCACAACCCAATCACCATTGTACAGAAATGTTACACCGACTACCGAGTTTGTCTGGCTAAGAACGATGAAGCCTCGCTGCATCATGTAATGGCTCGCTTCGAAGAGTACATTCGAGATTACGCGACATGTCCAGAATGTTTCACTCTCTACGCTCAGGTAATTCATAGTGTTATCTTCATAGTAGAGATTTATCCGAATTGTTTTCAGTTATGATGTCCTTCGGCGGCCATTCCACCGGCAAATTTGCTTCACTAAAATTCACTTGTGTTTTGAGATTTTTTGTTTGTTTTATTTTGAGGAGACTATTATGTAGATACTTAACTTATCGATTATAAATTACGTTATAGTATTATTAATGATATCTGCTACCATATTATACTATAACGTATAATAGATAAGTTAATTATCTACCTAATAGTCTCCTAAAAAAAAAAAAAAACTCAAAAGTGAATTTTAATGAAGCAAATTTTGAACTTTGTCGCGATTCAAACATTGACGTTAATGCTTATGCTCAAACGATACTGATGAGTTCGGTCGGATCTTGGTCTCAACGGACCAAACCAAGAACCGCTCCGAAACACACATTGAAAGTGATGGAAGTCAATGCATTTGGTACGAATTATCAATAATGTCTTCCAAAACTTTGTTTGGGAAAGCAACCGGTTTGGTTATTGGTTTTACGACCTAAAACATTCATGATGTCATCGATGGAACGGTTCCCCATAGAAATTATTTAATAGTAATTTTTCCTGAAAATTGAATATATTTTGTTTCCCCATGAAGCGAACTCTCAAAGGTGCGGCCTATTAGGTTTGATTTTTAAATTAATAATAAGGACTAAAATATATGCGAATTTAAAAGAAATCGTTGGAGCTGAGATTTTGTTTCCTTACTTTTTTTGTTGTTTTTGGATAATAAAAAAATTCATTATATGAACGAGAAAAATTTTCCCCTTTTGAATCTGGATTTGACCAAAAATCATAGAAGGAAAAAAAAAACAGTCTGACAAAAATTTTCTGAATTTCATTTTTTTAAAAAAATAAAAATCCATTGAGTAGTTTGTCGACAAATCGGCAGACCAACCAACAGATATTCCACAAAAACATTTTTCTTTCCCGGGTTTTTTAAAAATGTATGAATCCGTTGAAGGTTCTAAATCGAAAATGTCGACAATCACAAAGCTATCCTTAGACTATCGTATAAAAAGGAATGCATAAATCAGCGATCCAAGACCGGCCAAAACTATCAAAGGAAAACTAATGAGAAGATACCTGCGCGTTAAAATGTTGCTTAATAGAAATCATTTCATATATTGAATTGATCGTTGTTCGTATCAATTCATCATCATATTATAATTCATAGAACTAAAGATCGGTTTGCGCAGTTGTTACTTTGATTAAAATCCTTTATAGATTCTTTCAAACGACGCAAATTTATGTGTTTTTAATTTTGAAACTTTTAGGTTCTGAGCGATAGACAGGAATGTGAAAAAGCAGACAAATTGTATGAAAAGGCCATTAAGTTAGACCCTGGCAATGCGGCTCTTCTGGTGCATCGTGCCATACTTTCACTGCAGTGGACGGGCGACGTCGAAGCGGCTATTAAACTAATAAATGAAGCCCTAAGTGTGGACGAGAAGTGTGGTTTTGCGTGTGAAACTCTTGGCACCATACAAGTACAAAGGTAAGTAAGGTCCTCCTTGCTTGAGGGTGACACTCCACACTCGAACGTGTCAGCCGTACTGTAGGCAGATACGTTGGCGTGCGGAAAACACTACTTCATCCCGTATTCAGTCTTGTCAGTTGTATTTTTCATTGTTTTTTTTTTTTTTTTTTACTTGGTCAATGGAAGAGCGTAGCAGAAAATAACCGCACTTCCATTCTAATTTTTTATTTCTATATACTGTATATAACTGGTGTAAACTGAACCTGTACAAATATTAGGGAACGCGCATGTTTCTACTGGAAGTTGGAAAAAAAACGACAGCAACATTTATGAATGGCCATGGTAATATAATGCGCCTGCGCGTTTTGACGCACTATCCTTTTTCATGAACTGTATTTTTGCAGAGGAAATTTGAAAGACGCTATCAAGATGTTTGACAAGGCAATTGAATTTGCTAAGACGGAGCTCGAACTGGCCCACTTGTACTCACTGAGGGATGCCTCCATAGCTCAACAAAATGTTTTCCAAGAAATGAACCTTCGGTTACCGAATACGCTCTCCGTATCATCATAATAGGCCCAAAATTTGAATTAAATCAACTAAATTTTGACAGCATTTTATTTCATTAACAAGACGTTATTTGGCATACTGTCTACTTATTTACAAGATAACCTTTCCTGGGCTCATGTTGGTTACTTTTATTTACTTTTTAGTTCAGTCTGGGAAAAAAATTTAAACTACAATAATTAATAGCATGGTAACTTTTGAATTGCATGGTGTGATATTGTTGAGGGGAAGATTTGTTTTGCCGAGGAATGTCGTGGTTTCAAGCTACTTCATCTCACTTACTGTAGTACCACAGATTTTATAATCATGGACCCAATTAAAGAGTAAAACCTCTTACTGCTTCTTATAATATACATATACTGTACGGATCAATTTTATATTCTAATCAATTTCCTTTGTTCAAATGTCTTCGAGAAGTGGCAAAATAATCCATTACTTATTGTACCTACTACATCTACAATGGTACATCAGGGAGCCAATGTACAGTAATCTACGGAAATTCCATTTTCATTTATGCGGTATATTCCACGATAACTTACTTCTTAGTACAGGGCTTCCAGCTCAGGTGATGCCGACTGCCTGATGTCTCAGAAATGCCCTTGACGCTAGTGCCCACATGTTCGGCGTGCACAGGATCTTTTGATGTGCGCCCTCCTTTTGTCCAACCTGATCCCGTAGTTTGTCCCGTAGTGTGCATGGGGCCGAGCACTGCAGGAGTATGTGCTCTAATGTTTCATTAGCTAGACCGCATGCACGGCATACTGGAGATTCGATTAGGTGAAAACGGTGTAGGTATTCATTGGTAGTAATGTGGCTTGTTCTTGCTCTAGCAGCAAAGGATGCAACGCTTCTGCTTATCCCGCGATACTGTACTGCTGAAGCCGGCTTCGGTTGTCAAGCGTACACGATAAGTACGAGGAACAATAAATACAGTAGTTCTAATTATAACTAAATCTATATTAAGGTGAAAGGAATTTCATATTTAACAGTGAATTATTAAACGTCGTATCCAACAATGTGACGCTTGCCAATGCATTCACCCACGTAAAACCAGCAGCCAACTTCAACAGCTACCAGTGTGTTTAGGAATCCTTCCTGTAAATAAAAAAAATAATTACTATCATGCATCTTGAAATTGAATGGCGGATCTGGATGGTTAACGAACTTTGTCAAATTGATGCATTTTTGGGCCAAGTTTCATCAACATCGGATAATATCTACTGAAGTTAGTGTTCCTAAAATCGATACAGGCTACATACTGTATATTAATACATTGGCGTAAATTCCCAAAATTTCTGGGGGGGGGGGGGGGGCTTTAGGACCCCAAGACTTGGAGTCATTACTCATTCACTTCTAAAGTGAGAAAGATATGTGGGGGGGGGGGGTTCGGGGGTTTCCCCCAGAGAAAAAATTGGCAAATAGGCCCAAATTAGTGAGGTTTTGCGCATTTTATACCCTAATAAAGGGGATCACCCCGAAGAAAAAAATCTATATTATATAAATATAAATTCGTGAGGTTTTTTGCATTTTCCAAGCAGTATAGTTGAGTTTTTACCGACGAATAAACCTACCACGGAGGGGGGCCCGGAGGTCTCCCCCGTGGAAAAATTTTGAGAAAATAACTGAAATATTTAAAAAAAAAAAAAAAAAAAAAAAAAATATTGGGGGTTTAAGCATTTTGAGTTATATATTTTTTGTGAAAGTACTTGGACAATATGTAGATTTGTTTTTTAAATGATTTCTTTCACGTAAAATAAGCATACCAAGAATTAATTTCCCTTTCGTTATTAACGTTAACGCTAAGTTATGCAAGTCTTTTTCGGAAGTCGAACATTGGTCGGCGCCTCAACTTATTGTAAGGTGGTAAGTAGCCTAGAGTAAAAAAACCGAACAGGTTGCTTCTCCAAGGTTTTGTTTTTGAAAAAAAAAAAAAAAAAAGTACTGATGGATACTCCGACAGGCTACATTAATATTATACACCCTGCCATTACATCGCCGTATAGGCTAGTACTCTTACTGCCCGACTATGCTATCGTCCCATTAATCGAGGGAACCGAAATTGATCTGGCACTCTTAATAGCTTTATTATGATTGTAGTCCGCTTATGACGAGAAGTGATTTACTATTTTGATATTATTGTATGATGTTCAGCATAGAATTTTTTTATTGCTTTCCGATTTATACGTAGTATGTTTCCAGACAGTAAAAATGACTATGGAAAACGCCAGAGCCAGTGTAATAATAGACGGACGATGTGGAGAAGAATTCCCACTCGGCAGAGGGGTACGACAAGGAGACGCCCTCTCAGCTACACTGTTCAACCTGGCACTGCAAGCAGCGTTACAGAATATAGTAGAGAGTGGGACAATTGTATACAAGTCACAAATGATCTGCGCATATGCGGATGACATAGTCATAATCACTAAAAATAAGAAGCAACTAGGAGAGATACTTGCTAGACTATGTGTAGAGGCGAGTAGAGCTGGACTAGAAATAAATGTCTCAAAAACTAAGTATCTAGTAATGTCAGCGTTAGAAAGGAGACGGAGAAGTGACAACCTGACTGTACAAGGAATGGCTTTCGAGAATGTAAAGAGCTTCATCTACCTTGGTGCAGAAGTAAACAACCAAAACAAAACTAGCGCAGAGATAGACAGAAGAATAACAGCAGCCAATAGAGCATATTTTGCCAACCTAAAATTGCTCAAGTCAAGACTTATCTCTAGAGCCACAAAACTACGAATATACAAAACCCTTATAAGACCAGTTGCAACATACGGATCGGAAACCTGGAATCTCACTGTAAACGATGCCAACAAACTACGTGTACTCGAAAGAAAGATAATAAGGAGGATATATGGACCCCTTTACGAGTACGGAGAATGGCGTATAAGACACAACGCTGAAATCGACGCCGCTCTCAACGGAGAAGACATAGTAAGGTTCATTAAAGCACAACGATTAAGGTGGCTGGGACACGTTGTAAGGATGTCTGAAGAACGCATGCCACGAAAAATGTACAAAGCAAGCATGACGGGAAGACGACTGCCAGGACGGCCAAGAAACCGCTGGAAGGACGAGTTAGAGAATGACCTTCGCGAGTTGGGAGTCTCCAGATGGTGGAGCGTTGTGCAAAACCGAGAAGAATGGAGGAGTGTTGTCGAGCAGGCCAAAGCCCACCAAGGGCTGTAGAGCCGGAAGAAGAAGAAGAAGAAGATGTTTCCAGACTTTAGTGGATTTACACGTTTTCGAGTATCAAGAACCCAAAAAGTTTTACGTAATATCGGTCTGTCTGTCGATTTCAGGGTGAACTATGCGATGCATTTTGTTAAAATTTGACATGTTCAAAACAATCATACCTAGGAAAAAAAAATCTTTGTTGGAGTAATGGATAATCCGTGCCCCAGGCCCCACAATACATTACGATAACAAATTGATGCCCCCAATGAGAATCGGGTTCGAACTTAATCTCCGTCAATTTTTCCAAATCTTCCTTTCTCTAATTTGTATACTATAGTAATACGCATTCCTTCCACGTTTATGTTTCCAGGCATTTCCGAGAAAATATAGCCTGAGTATAATATACCGTATACATGAAAAAACATACCTTAACGGTTAACTGCTTCCAGCTTTGGTTGGTGATACCAGCTACAAGTTTTGAAGCTCCTTTAACGACAGCTCCAATTTCATTTGGCATGGGTGGAACAAGTTCAACTTTGGCATATCGTAAGAAAACGTTTAGTTTTGGTCCGGCCTGAGAGGCTAACTCTGAAAAATAAATGTTAAATAGTCAATACACCTAACTTTATCAGCCCCTCATTGATGTGGACACTTCTCCATACACAGGAATCTTACCTCCAACCAAACCAGAAGCTTTACCAGCAATTCCAGCCATGACAAATTGTATTTTTTTATTTATTCAAATTTTGAATAAATAATGAAGCGAGCAAGAAAACTTCCGTCTTCTGCTAAAAACTCACAGACGTTCAATGGAAACTCTCGATTTCCATTGTTCAAAATAGCGGGAAAATGTTTTTTCTTTCGTCGTTTGGCAGTGTTAACTATGAATGTTACGAATGTTTACTAGCATCTGGATCTAGTTCATGTATAAGTAATTATGAAATAAAATTGACTTTATGTATACACCTATGGTAGTAAATTTAAGACCCGATGTCCAAAGGTGATATTGCATTGCAGACATTATCACGGCAGATGGCTTTGTGTATCAACCCAGTGTCATAATAATTTTAATATCTCCTATCTCTGCGGGACTGTCGAGAAAGTTGTTTTGCACCACCTAACGGCTAGCCCCCATCTCTGTTCGATATACATTGCGTTGCTGCTCTACGTGCGCATAATAGGTTAATGAGACAGCCCTTTCTATTTCTATAATGATTCATGGCCTAGATAAGCAAGAAGTAAGCCACACCCGTCATTATTATAGATAACTAATAATTACGGCATTGTACAAGCACCTACATCAGGACTTGAACAGCCTAAGTAAATAGGAAATATGTTAACACTATTCCGATGAGCAACTGTCTGCGTCAGCGGATATTGAAATTAAAAGTAGTTTTCAGCTTAGCAGTCAGCATGAGTCTGCCTGAGTAATGCCATGAGTATGCCTGGTAATAATTATGTAAACATCATTTTAAGCTAGGCCTATTAATAAAGTTCCTACAATTTTCATCAATTTCTGTAAAATATGCAAACTTCAAAATATCGGGTCCCTCTACAGTCTTCTTTCGTTTTCAGTTGTTACTAATTTTATTTAAGTTTTAGATTAGAAATGATACCGGTAAAATACATACAAAATTACAACTTATTTACTAAAGTTGTAAATTCCAAAACATAGCTCAGATGCATTTTTGCAAACAAGTGTATGCATATGCGAATGCAACCAAACCATTACCTGAAGTAATTACTGTCCGATAATATTCAGAGTGTAACTAGAAAATCAAAAGTAAAATGGCTAGCAAAACCTGCTTGGTTAACCATGTACTAGGTCCCTAGGATAATTACAACAAAAAAAGTCTTCACAATTTACATACAATGTCTATTGACTTTACAAAACTTGTCATGTATCTTTTCAATCAGTTTTAAAACATATAATGAATTCCACTGTTTCGGACCAACCAAAAGGGCTGTAAGATCCATGAGCAAAAATTGCGGAGTGTCGAACGCCAGTGTCAGGCTAAAGAACTGACTGAACATGTGGCGAACATTCTGACTGTCGTTGTGTCCCTTGCACATTCCTCGTGAGCACCAGCCAGCAGTGCAGTCCTGTGAGCTGCGGCAGCCGGGCTCTTCAATGCTCGCGTCATCTAGGTCGGCCAATTTTAGGACATCACCACATAATACGAATTGCTCGCGCCGAAAATCGTTCAACGCTATTGGACCTAGATGTGTTGATGACAGGAAATACATCAATCGCGCCAAATCAGCTGAAATCTGGAATAACAATATGTGCGGCTCATATGAAGATTATTTTGCAGCCAGTATAAAGCATGTTAGAACCTTGACTCAAAGGAAATCTAATAAGATGTAAAGATTGAGTTCAGTTTTTGCCTACACTCATAGATTTTATGCTTATACTTGCTTTAGCTTAATTAGTAAGCTACACAAATTTTAGAGCAAGTTATCATTAATTGATTCTATTATGCTAATTTATAAATACTATCTAGCCGAAGCATTCTCACAAACTGTAGCAACTCTCATGGAATTACTATATGTGGCACTCACACCTTTCCGCAGGCATAGCATGAATAGACAAGGATAAGAAATCCCTGGATTGACATTAAAACACTATTAAGTGTTAGTAAAAAAACCTGTAAGCTGTCAATTATTTTTCTTCAGGTTCAAAGTAAAACAAAGAAACAATTGTCAGGTTTCTCTGCTTAAATTTAGATTTTTTTTAATAATCAGATCAACCCAAATTTTTATGAACGACCTCGAAGTAAAATTGTTTAACTCGCGCCATAACCTATTATTAGGTAATATCATGGCTTATTTCAGGTATGTTGATGGCATTTTTCTAATTTTTCGAGGTAGCGACCGTCAATTAGACAAACTTTTAGAGCATTTTAATAACTTGCATCCGAAGATTAAATTTACTATGGAGATAGAGTTGAATCGGTCGATTAATTTCTTGGACCTAACTATAACAAGGAAGGATAATGGTAAACTAGGGTACAATATCTTCAGAAAACCTACTCATACAGACAGTATCATTCCAGAGGATTCGTTTCGCCCACCACAACACAAACATGCGGCCATACACTCCATGATCCATAGCCTCTTACATGTACCGTTGACGGTTGTACATTTTAACAAAGATCTTTCAACAAGTATGGAAATTGCTAATAATAATGAATATCCTGTGAGTCTAGTTAAGAATATTTTAAGGAAACACAGAAATAAGTTGACCCCCTCTTTAGTCTATGGAGCGAGCCAGACTTCTGAACCAGATAAAGGGTACGTTAAGTTACCATATCTGGGTAGGATTAGTTTGGAGTTGGCCTCTTGGATTGGAGATAGGGTCGATAAGAATGTGTCATTTTATTCTGTGGACTCGTTGGGTAAGCAACTGATTAATTGTAAACCTAAATTGGAGAAAGGGAGGAAATCAGGGGTTTATCAACTAGATTGTAATGATTGTGGTAGCTTATATATTGGACAAACTGGGAGAGGGTTTAAAGAAAGAATAGCGGAGCATAGACGGGGGGTAGGAAAACCCGACACTCAGTCCGCCTTTGCCCAACATATAAACACCCACAACCATGCCTGTGATTTCGATAATTTTAAGATCTTACATGTAGCCAACAAGGGGAAACTTCTTGATAATTTAGAAACCATTGAGATTAGGGAAGCTATGGTTAAAAACAAATCGTTACTTAATGACATAACCCTTTTAAGTAGTTCCCCCTTGTTGGCATTTAATTGTTCAATTTAAATTGTTTACTTTATGCGATGCTGTGTGTTATCCTGACTGAGTTTTATTTTGTTTTAGCTTGCATACCTTTTGTTTTATCTGTTTTCAATCGCACTTGACGAGGGCGCGAGCCGAAACCGGTTGTGAATTTTTAATTTAATTTAATTCGTAAAACTACACAAAGTTAATTTTAACAATGAGTGAATTTTGTAGGTGTTAAGAATGATGTCGCCTATCGTCATTCATTGTAACATACAGTATATTAAATAAAAGAAGATCTACACTATTTACAAACAGCTGATCGGCAGCCATTGGATGCGTACCTACAGGAATGATCTCTAATAAGATAGAAGGTCAATGGTGTAAGCAACCCCTTCACTTTAAAGTCAATAAAGGTAAATTGCATTCTAGTCTGATTTCAGAACCAAGCATACGCACCTTGAGGCGCTGCAGGAACGACATTCGCAGCAAAATTAACGTGTTCAGTGGTGAACACAGCTCCAGCACCATGGCAACCTTGTCTTCATCCATACACCATCCCAACACCTTAAAAGAAATTATTATTAATTTAAGGGCGCGAGGCCACGCCTGTCAGCCTGTGGCATATGCGCCGAGACTCTAAGTTAACATAGTAGTTATATCACTTTTAGAAGCTCAGTGTGTTGGAGAAAGGCTGAAAGTGAGACGACATTACGAACTTTGTCTCCCAGGATTAGAGGGAGTGCTGATTGTATGTTGTACACTGTACGGGCCGTTTGGTAGTTCGGGCAATTTGCAAGTAGCCTATGTGTTCCACAGTAAGTAGGCAAGCACACTGGTTACATTGGGATGGTTGGTCTTTTTACCTTAGAAGAAAGTATTTTTTAACTGCTTCAGCCAATTTATGAGGAAAGTTGAGACTCCCAATTCCCCTTTTATTTGGTAAACAATCGAATTTTAATGAAATTGAGCCATTTAACGGGATTAGTAAACGGCGAGTATTATGTATGTAGATACTTAACTTATCTATTTTAAATTAAGTTATAATATGGCAGCAGACATCATTAATAGGTCTCTACCATATTATACCTTAATTTATAATTGATAAGTTAATCTACACAATAGTCTCCTTAAAACCAAAATCTCAACTTTTTTTAATCACAAATGACGGAATATTGACAAGTGGAATACACGCCAAAGTAGAAGAAATTCTGCACTGTACGTACATAGTACGAGTATGTAGCCGGCACCCACACTGTCATAAACAAAACGTTATAAAAATAAGAAAGGAAGATGAGAATTTTTTGAGTGTACAAACTGATATTCATGAAATCTAAAATAAACCAGAAAATACAAAGTAATTAATAAACTTGCATCAGTTCTTCCCGTTTTCCTTGATCTCAATCATCTTGCGCTGGAGAAAAATGAAAATGCCGGAACACATAATTTAACACTTTTACAAACGGCTGGCCAGTACAGTTTTCCGGTAATGCCTTCTCCAGTTGACATACTAACCTTAACCAAATTCGGATGTTGTAATTCTCTTAGCAGAATAAATTCTTTAAGTAATTTTGACGATGCTTTTTCATGACAATTTTGAAATAAATCATTCTGAGTGCATCGTCGAATATCTTCACCATTAACATTTATCGTCTTTAGCGCAAATGATTCATTTTGCCTCATGAATTTATATACACTTTTAGTCCAGCCAGATGTAAGGAATACAAAATTAGACGTTTCACTTAGCCAGGGACATTCAAATGGAAGACTGACTTTTTTGTTAGGCCAACCAAATGTTTTCAAATGTGTTTGCTCAGGATGCGAGAGCCGATCGTAGTGGGGATACAGCCGTTTCACTGTTTCTAATTCGTTTTCCATTTCAATTTTCATTACTGACTGCAGTAAAATTGCACAACCAATTATGAGTATGGCAATGTACAAGCAAAGGAAGAACAGCATGCACGAGTGCCAATATCCTCTCCACGGCTTTGCTAATTTTTTATACATTCTATTTGTTATCTTTCTGAAACAAAAAGTTCTACTTTAGCAATACTCATAGTGCTATTAAAACTGCAATCTCCTCCAGTCACAATCCATCGACTGATATTCAGAAGATCTTTCCAATTTCTTATTCATTCTTCACTGTTCTGGGCCGTTCTCTTGAGCTGTAATAAATAAATAATAAATATATAAAGCCCACAATTTGCCGACGTCTTTTCCATTGTAGCCACAGGGTCAGGCCCGTTAGCAGAAGATTTCTTGACGATTTCGCCAGCAGGCGAGAAGCCGACCGTACAACACTTCACGGGTTTCCCTTAGTTAAGCCAGATCATAGAAACCTGCCAATATGGCTACGGTGGAAGAATAATTTAATCAACTAGCTATCACGTCATGTTGCATCCAAAAATTTGGAAAGATCACATTTAATGTTATTAAAAATTAAATTGCAGTCGTTTAACTTACCATTAAAAAATATTAATCAGTCAGACTCATTACCGCTGTCGGAGTTATACTCATCGTTACAGCGCAATTCGTCTTCAATCATTTCTTTATACACATAGTACTCTTCGGGTGATATTTTGCAAATTTTCTTGGCAAAGGAAATGTTTTCATTATCGACAATTCTCTTCAAGGGTGGATTTTTAAACGACGATTTTTCGTTTTTTATTCGCTTATGTTCATAAGGACTTGGTGTAACAAACATGCCACATTTTTCCAGCAACGTATGACGTAATGTTATATGCTCAATAGATTTATTCAAAGCACAAGAATTGACTATATCGCTCTTTTCTAAGTTCATAACATTAGTCAAATAATCTATTTTAGCCTGGACTGATTCCCACCGCTCAGTGAGTACATTTGGACACTGCAATAAAAGTAAAGTCAACGATTTCTGATTAGACACAAATTGCTGCAAAATAGGGACCCTCTTTTCCACATTTATGGTAGGAATAAACAACAGTTCTGGGCGATTTATCACAAGTAACTTCATAACATCATTGCTAATAGGACAATCATTCCACTTCCCCACTATTGAACATAGTTTAATATTGGATATGCAAAAGACTTGTGGCTCCTTCAACAAGATATTAATGCAGTCTACAACATCAAACCCAAATTGATTTAGACTATTAAAAAACGTGTCCCACAAAGCTATTTGCGTTTGTTGAAGTTGTGGATTATTGTGAAGGAGGTTCAAGATTGTGTTACTATGCTTTGGAAATTGATTACACAACGCGTTACTCAGCGGGGTTCGAGTGATACATTTGCCGTCATCATTCCTTTCCGCGCCAACTGATACACAAGCGCGTGAAATTATTCTGTAATTACTTATGAACAACGTACGCCCAAAACGTGTTATTACAGCCAATGCCGGTGCCATTTTGTAATTATATTATTATATTTGTATATATTTATTATTTCGATTTTTTAAATTTTATGTTGGAACCTTGCAAGCTCGGTCATGTTACCTTTGACAACCTTTGCTATTTCCCCCTACCTTGCACCTCAGTTAGTCCTACTTAGCTTATGGCTTACCACCTTATTACTTTGAATGACAAAAACTGACTATGGTTGTCAAAGGAACCACAACAGTTGGAGTGTTGTGTTGGTGCCTTGGTGGTCCCAAGACCCAAGTAGATGTAGAACAATAATATGGTGGCCATGGAAGTTGAAGATAGGACTGTGTATGCTGGAAATTTACATAGGAATGTGAATAACTTTCTTCTTTACGAATTATTCTTACAGGTAAGCGTACATCATAATTTTAATGAACTTTTGTAAACAATTTACCCATCGCTTAGCTACTAATATTTATCCCTTGGCCATAGCATTCCCGGTCTCCGTGGTGAAGCTGTCTTTATTGGGCTCTAAATAAATTTGGATTATAAACTGCATTTTTTTCATGTTTCAAGTTTCAATGGTTAGAATGGTTTTATTTATTGCTTTCCTATTTATACGTAGAATAAGGAAAGCTTTGTGATGGTAGAAATTTACGATTTCGGTGGATTTATGTTGTAGGGTTTAGGAGTTCCAAGAGCTAATGTAAACAGTACTTTTTAGTCTTAAATGTTCACTTCATTTCTTATTAGCACATTAGTTTATCTTTCAACTTCTTCCGAAAATTATTCACACTAAAAGTGTCTCATTTTTTTCTTCATTTTTTTTCTTTTACTTGGTCACGCCAACATTTCGTACTCCGAACTGTCTCTATATTCCAAGTATACCAATTTCCCTCACATCTAGTACATGTGAGTGTATCTGGTTGTTTCTCCTTATCAATTTGAGTGGGTCAGCAGGCAACAATCCATGATCCGCTCCAACGATTTCACTTTTTTTAATTACAAAATGTAGTTGCTATTAATGTAAACAAAATCCAGTAGTTTGGTTTGGAGGCAAAAAAAATTAAAATGAAATATGAAGCATGAAATATTACTAAAAAATAATTTTTCTGAGGAACTTGTCCATCTGGTAAGTTATGTTGTAGGTATTAAATAGAGAAACAAACCCAAACAGGTTGCTCTTGCAAGCAATGTTTTTTTTTTTTTTTTTTTAATAATAATTTGAAGTACCATGTATGTAGACTATGTATATAATCCATGCCCCAATGTATACCATCACTTTGTTATTGTATAGTACAATATTATTTGCCATGGAACTGTAGTGCATAATTATCTATTAATCATAGGAAAGCGTGTACGGGTTCAATCGAACCGGTTCTTAACGCTCGGTACACACGGACGATTCTGCCAGCAGTGATTTGCCGACGTCTTTTCCTTTGTACCCTAACGCTAGCAGAATATTTCTTTTCCTTTTCCCGACGATTTCGCCAGCTGGCGTGAAGCCGACCGCACAAAACTGCACGGATATCCCCCCAGACACGCGTCAACATCACAACACAAAAACAAACTCCGTAGGTCAGATCAGGTCAAAACAGCATTAAGAAGAACAATTCTTGGTGAATAGTGGTCAGAAACGACCCAGAATTATTTATTCACCGTCCGAAACTAAAGACCGACTGGTGTAGCTTGTTCTGTCACAACAAAGAGTAGCGTCCGGGAAGCTTCTTAACGAACAGGCGCATGCCACCACCCTAGAACAAAAAGTTCTGAAAGTGGGCAGTGGTTGTTGATATTTCACCCATAGCATCCATAACTTTTCTTTTAGGCGGGACCAATTGAAAAAATCGCGGTTGAAACTGCTTCAGATGGCAACAGAGTTGGGGTCATTGCTTACAAATATCGAGCTTCAATACCTTACGCCAAAAATGTTTTTCGTGGCACTCGGCTGTTTGACAGGGAATTAAAATTATCCACTGATAACTTGTTGGATGATGCCGAAAAAAGAGTAAACGAAGCCCGTGATCGTATGCTACAGAATGGTCATGGCGTTGAGCGTGAACTTCGGATACAGCATCACAGACAAATGTCAGGTAGACCTGATTTCCGTCGAGATTTTGAGCGGGAGAGGTGGGACTCGAATCCCTATGATCGGCACAATGACAGGCGTTTCGGAGGAGGGCACCCGCGTTATGGAAACGATGACCGAAGTCGAGATAGGCACAGGCGTTACGATAGTAGAAGTCGCCGCTATTAATGATCCTGACCACGAGCAATAAAGTTCTTAACAAACATTTTTAAATGGTTGAAATCGATTCTACTTGAAAAAGGGGAACTTTAGAATTTACACTCAAGTCAAAAGATCTGTAGTTTATTTACAAAAAAAAAAAAAAAAAAAAAAAAAAAAACACTGATTTTCATAAATGCCTAAACGCGCACCATATAAAATAATGACGTCACACGTGCATAATGTATTCAAAATATTTCCGCCGGAGACTTTTGAAGAAATTTTGCACGCGGGAAATTATCTATAAAATGGCTTTTTTGACAGGTTCGAAAATATGTATCTTTTTGTAAATAAACTATAAATCTTTGGATAGTAGTGTAAATTTGTAAGTTTCTCTATTTTCATGTAGACGGAATCATTTCAGCTGGAAAACGTTTCCAAAAGCTAGAACTATATTGAAGATAAATTTATTTGTTCTTTGTCACTATATTTATATTTTTTTTTTGCGCAGTCTAGATATAAGAAACTAATATATAATGATAAATGTACTTTTAAGGAACTCGTATTCTTATTGAGAAAGAACTTCTCCATTAATTCATGTTTTATTTCAAAACAATAAGGGGCTTAAATGTTCAGTGCATTACCAAAAATGTCTAATAATTTATATGACTGTACAAGTTTTAATATTTAGTTATTATTAAAACATGACAAAAATACGTTTTGCTCGTCTCAACTGGTGAGGGTAACTTTGTTAGGTAATGTCATTATGTTATTACTAAGCTGGTCCCCTCTTACATTCTCATTTTATTGAAAGTTTAATGACGAGAACGTTAAAATGTTGACAAGAAGCTTGTGTACTTTTCGAACACTTCGGTAAAATGCTTGAAAATGTAAGAACAGATCCACAAAGATAATGAATTTTTGGGATTTTACATACCCAAAATCTAAAAAAATAAATGTAGAACCCTAAGGCCGTGCCCACCAACCTTAGAAATGTCTCGGTTAGGAATGCCGGATGTTTCAATACAAGGCGGTGCCATCCAGTATTCCTTATCCTTTCCTTCTGATTAGTGGGATTTTTTTGAGATAGTAGGCTAGATTGAAGTCCGGAACACTACTTTGTGTTTTATTAAAAAATGCCGGAGCCCAGATGCTTTCATCCCTGCATCATCTTTTGCACAGCGCATAGGGCACAGAAAACAGATCATCCGAGGAAAATTGACCTTTCAATATTTCTCGTTATCCATGCCAATTTCTATGTACAAATTTACAGTCCATTCTTTTTTTAATTAAAAAAAGGTTCGATTCATTTCTTCAGTCGCCTCTGTAGGTTAGTACCCGATCGCATGGCGCTTAGACATTAAATCTTCTTTGTTATATAATCCTAGTAAACTAGACCTAGTGGAGTCAAGTTATAAGATATTTGGATCAAATGAATTGCCGTTACGGTATTTTAATAATTTGTAAAGTAGGAATTAGTGAAGTAGCTAATTTCTGAATCTCTGCTCCCTAAACCTTCATTAAATTTGCGTGCACATTAAAATATCAATGTGATCAATAAAACATTGGCAGCACGTTGCTGACCTCGGAAAAGATTCTCACAGACTTAAACCTCGGCTAGCTTGTAATGAAGTGGATTGAAAGCCTGAATAGATGCAGGTATTGGATTGGCGGGCAGAACGAACTGAGACCGTGGCTTGGCCTTGTACCATTAGATTTACGACTTGCCGTCTGCACATGTTGTTCACTATAACTCAGCCTCTTCGAGTTTGCAACAGTCTACTTCTAAATTCCGCCTGCCGCCATTTTAAACCGTTGACAGAAGTTAAGTAATTCGTCCCTACACGCCAAAGCCTTAGGATGGCCATTATTTTGGGGAGTGGGTTCTGATTCTTCCACAATCATACGATGATATGTGAGAATTCAGCATCGCGGAGGTTAGCTTTAGCTCTGAAGAATGGGGGGGGGGGGTATATAATTCCCGCTCCCTCATCCTATGCACGCCGCTGTGCGGTTGAATCGCAGCCTACCGCGGATTCGTAGCTCTATAGCTATCCATAAAGGTTTCGCTTTTTGCTCATTCATTAAATTTTCAAGTATTTTTTTTTTAAATAAATAAATAAAATGCATGTCAACAACTACTCGTAAAAGTATTTATCTAATTAGCATTGTGAGTCGCCCCTTTGTACTGGAGGTGTTGTGAATGCTACCTGTTGTGCTACGAAGTACTATCATTAAAGCTTTCTAATGGTTGACGGTGGCTGCAGCTTTTTAATAATTGTTGTAGGAGCCCACTCCTAATAATGAGGGGAACATGGATGGATTATGAGCAAGGAAATAGCTTTGTATAATATTAGGAAGTTTATTATTGCTGCTAGAGTATTATCAAAATGATCAGGCATTGCAAAAGGCTGTCCCTTTAGTGTGACATTTGAATTTAAATTACACAGAATTCCTATCTCTATGCTATATTTCTAAGCTTACTAGTGGAAGCTTCTTTCAAGTCGTTCTAAATTATTAGTAAATTTATTAATCTGAATGCCTTTTGGATACATATTTTTTGTAGATGAAGGCAAGCATCTGAAGCACGAAAATAAGTGAGACAACATAAAGGGACAGTGTTCCGACTTTGAAAAAGGGATGTAGTTCTCCATTGATAAAAATTTTCCATGAGAGATAAGATCCAGCTATACAACGAAGGAGGAGGAAGGCTAGCATGAATATCACCTCGACGGCAGTGTGAATTGGTGTCCCTTGGTAGCCATGTGTACGCAGAAACCATCTTATTTGTAGGCAGGGGTTGGTTCCTTCGAGAATACTCACGCCTGAAACGAGAAGTAGCGCTCCGTATAGTAATTATTCTTGGAGATGGCGTCAGGTTATCTCTCTTGCATTTTACTTTGCATTGGCAACACTCGTCTGTAGCATTTAAGCGAGCATTGAAGCACAGAAGGGCTTGAAGCCATTCAAATATCAACAAGTTAATTAGTCACATCCCCTTATTTTGGGTATTTCCTACCCATTCAATAAATAATGCAGTATATTACATTCCGTGTGTTTTTTGGACAGCTAAATTCCAGAGAACAAATAAAGTTGTCACTTCTTTTGGGATATATAGGGACTTTGATTTGTCAAGATGCGCGGAGGCACCCCAAATCATTGTGGTTTCTTTCCTCGTACTTACTTATAAGGGCTTCACAGGCAGACACCCCGGAGAAGTAGACGTATGAAAGACAAATCATGGAAGCAACGTGATGGAGATACATCACGACCATTTCGCCTTGATATTTTAGCACCCATATGAAGTCGAATACGAAGTAGCCTAGAGAAATGGCGATCACTGCTTCTTGGTACGGCGAATTTGGTTGTCCTACAAGCAGCGAATTAGAACGATATATCATGTTGTAAGGCCAAGGTATTTTGAGTGGTCGAGGTTTACCTAAAATAGTTTACATTGCATACTCTACATAGGAATAGGCGTATTGTTTTATATACTGCAATGAATTATGGAAAATGGTGTTGAAAGAAAATCCGCTACAGACTCCATAGCCTACTTCGTCTAGCATGCATTTGTTTTTCTCTAGTATGTTGGCTACTCACCTAGGTTTTTTAAGTCACATGGATGAATATAGGACCAGTCGAGGGTGGCTAGTATCGTAACAAGGATGCCATGAATGAGGGTGACTATTCTACAGCTCCACTCCTGACTTTGGTTGAATTTGTGCAGCGTGAGGATATACAGTGTCGTCCATACCGCTGTGGCTGCGCAAACCCATTTCACCATGTCGTTTTACTCTCCTGTCATCTGAAGATATTAAATGCAGTTCTTATCAAGATTATGTACTGTAGGTGCTAAAGGTGAATTATTCCCCATGAGGCAAAATAAAAGGTAAAAACAATATTAAGCTAGTGGCGTGCACTTTGAAATAGTCATTGACATAGAGTGACAAGCCACCAGAGGCATAAGCTAAAAATTCTCTTTAGTATTTACCCCCTGTGGCCCTGCCTGGTATTTGGTCCACGTCCTGGGCTCGCTTGTAAAAATCAACACTGTAAATAGTGCTTCCCCTGTACTTTATGCGCCATTGTCTTAAAGCTTTGCGCCCATCAGCCCTATTTTCTGTACTTAATATAGCCTAACCATGTTTTTATTGCCCAACAGTTTTGCACACCTTACCCTTTACAATGTAGGCAAATTGTTTAACATTAAAAATTATATCCTGACTACGTAGTCTCTTCAACATAATTTTTTGGAGCTTTCTATTCACTCTATTATTAAATTGTAAACATAAATATTGAACTAAACAGTACACGTCGAAAGTGATTTTATTCTGTAGAATTGCAGTTGGTGTTTTAATTCATGAGACACCGCATTTAAAGAGTTACCTGGAGTATTCAGTATAACGACTATGTAAAAAGGCAGTAACCTATCATCTTCTGCCATTGTAGTCAAATATAATAAAAATACCGTTGTACTTATAAAAATAATAGAAAAAAAACGTTAAAACCATAATTGTTTTCCGCAAATAGAGCCCAAGTTACTTTAAAACATACTTACCGGACAGGTAAGGCTGAAAGTTAGCGGCCATTACTTGCAGTTGTGTTGGTGGTGGTGGTGCGCTTGCTTACTCCATAATCGATCGACAGCAGTAAAGCTGACCCATTACTGGATTTCTGCTCAAGTACCCAGCAACAGCATTCCGACGGCATTCGATCCCATATCACCACACTGATATCATCCAGCAGGTGATGAGTTCGATTCGGATTTGTCCGAATTTGCCAATGCCAACAATTTATAAATAATAATGCGTGTATTTATCAAAAGACATTACAAATCATACCAAAGCCGGTGCCACAAAGCCAAAAAGGAGCTTTGGGATCACCTCACAATTTACTAAAGTAGATTATTTTTTTGTTCGTCACACTAACATTACTTTTATACTGTAACTTTGAGTAGACTTATAATATGGTTCTTAATTATAGACGAGGTTACATTTTCCTGGTATCCGGCCCTATGTAACCTACTACGAGTTTAACAAAATATTAAATAAATAAATAAATACTTTTTTTGTTCTATTACTAAGCCAACCTAGCGGAGTTAGGGCTATAAAACCCTCTCTTACACTCAACTAGGAAGGCTCGGGCCCGCTTTGCATGCCCTCCGAAGCATGGCCAGGAAATGTAGGAAGTGTAGGACTCGAAACAACAACCTTTCGGGTGAAAGTCAGAGTCCGTACCACTAGTCTACTACATGTCTTGACTTAGCTTTAACTTCCGACATAGTCAATCAATCAATATAATACATGCAATATACGTTTGTGATACAAAAATGTCGTGGCCCGTGATGGGTCCAGAAACCTCAGAATCTTTCTCATGCTTCATTTATAAGCCAACGCAACTAGATACTAGTGCGATGTTAGGCCCATAGTTCAGTCTCATACCCGAACTTGGTTCAGTCACGCCCACGCTTGTCTTTCGGCTTGTCCATTATCGCTTGTAGCCGGTACTGGTTGACATTGAGAATGTGCACCAATAAGCCAATGCAATGGCCGAAAATTTATGCGGAAACAATACCTACCAATAATGTCCGCAAATGCAAGGGGTCGTGGGCAAGGTTTAATAAACGACACAAGTTAGCCTGCGTCCATAAAAAAGGACCTATAGGCCGATCTCTTTAGGACTGCTTCGTATTATACCTCACATGATCGTAAATGTTAAAAATTTCATTCATGGCTACTACTACATTTTTTTTGTAATGGATTAAATTATTTTATAGCTTTACTGGGGAACGCTATTTGCCTTTTTAGGCTTTTAGCTTCTGTCGTCCTACTCTGCTGGATTTCCCTCTTTTGACCTTTCATTAACACATATATATATATAAACGTTTTGTTCCGTAAAACGTTTTCAATTTCATGACAGATGAAAAGAAGAGAAAAGAATTCCTTCCCCCTTGCAGATCACATAGCCTACTTTGCAACCCCCCAACCGTTGAGCTTTTTTTAATAGAAATATTAATTCTTCAGTAGCTATTGAATGGCATAGGTATTAGGTGCTGTATTTTCGTGAGTTCCATGAATCTGACCGTTAAATATAAAGGATATGGGATAACTTGGTGTGGTTATACCAGAGGCAGGGTCATGGGCATGCGTCCAAACCTGCCGACTCATCGTTTTAAATTCCTTGGTGGCAAGACAATTGCTCTGATTGGTCGGCTGTTGCACTCGGTGCACACGTGCATCTTTCTTGTACCTTGTAGGCCTTGACTGAAGTGGGTGGAGGGGATACCTGGACCAGCGTCCCTGCAAAAAGCAAAGCGCAAGCCCTATTACCATTACCTGATTGGGTAATGTCTTCAGTTACTATCAACAGAATTACAACCTTCGTATTGGAAGTGTTTAATATGCTCGAATATTTGTGTTTTTAGTTTGAATTACATCAATATCGTAACCGTTCGCATTTTTTTTTTCATTAAAAAAGTACGAGGGTATCTTCATGTTTGAAACCGATGACCAAGTGCATATGGTAGAATACAAATTACGCTAGCCTGTGTTTATATAAATCTATATCTTTCTTTATTCGAAGAGACAATCAGAGGGGGAAAAACCGTATAAGTGTAAACATGAAATGTCATGAAATAACAAATGCAGACCTGTCAAAAATATCTGACAAAGAGAAGACATTTTCTGAGCATTATAATAGATATATAGAAAAACCTTGTATTTCTCGACAAAAATATGTGAACAAAAAAAATACAGGCTGTGCCCCCTCAAGCCGAAGCGTGGGAGGGGTGCCACATCGTATATACTTGATATAAATACTAAAATACTGTATGTAGCTCTCTCTAACAGTCCACAGATTGGCTACAATTGTTGCTTTTGATTTGTACAAAAAACTATTGGTGAGGTAATCCCGAGGAAGGTGTTCAAGAACAATGCCCAATATTGTTGTTTGTGAAGGACTTAAGTCATGTATCGAAATGTTGGGGAGAATTTCTGATAATGTAATGGCAATTTTTGACGGTTTTACGGTCGATATTTCCTGTGAAAATCGACCTTATGAATAAAAATGTGTTAGGTTCCTACTCCGATTTGCTCTTACTCATTGCGGATCAATTTTTCCTCTTATGTTCCTTGGTGTAGAGCTAGGCATACGGACCTTATCGTTCTTCGGCGTTTCTTCTACGCAGTAGACCTATACGTGATTTGTGATTAGCCTACTCTAATTCAAGTGACATGTGTAGATTATTCGTTATCAAGGGTTCGCAGAGTTCGCTGTACTAGCTATGAGCCTAGCCTGGCTAGGCTAACTGGCAGCTCATAATACCCAAGTACACTATAGCCATAGGTGTAGCCTAATTTCTGTGTCAATCAGCTCTAAAATGAAAATAGTAATATTTTCGTTCTTATATAGTAAGTTTAACTTTACATAATCTAAAAAAAAATTAAATCGAATGATATTTAAGTACAATATTAGGTATATGTATAGGTGGAATTATCGTAATTTTGAATAAATTGACGGGACTATACTTTAAATATCAAAGACATGATTATTCGATTTATTTTTTTTTGCATTTTTTAAGAAACTTTTGCACAGTAGTGTATATTGTTTTTTATACCATCGGGAAGCAGAGATTTCAACGAACAAAAAACCCACCTAATTAAAAAAAAAACGACATTTTCATGTGAGATTTTTCAATTGAAAATTAGGCTGCTTTTTCCATATAGGCCTATTATAGTCAAAATTAGGTTTAAAAATTTAAATTTTAAATAAAAAAAATTACAGTGTATTTAGAACATAAAAAGGTAATTTTTCGTCAAATTTCACGTGAAACCTAAATCCTTTTTGTAAAAGTTTAAAATAAAAAACCAAAACCTTGGTTTTTGGCATTTTTCTCATAAAATTGGAGGTTATGTGAAAAAGTGTAATCACTAAAGTTGTGCATCTTACTACCTACCTTTTTGCAATTTGACGTTTTTTCATAGGACTTGTAGTTTTGCCAGAAATGAAGATGTACCGTATTTTCACCCTTAAAAACCACCCCTACCTACTTCCCGAACTCAGATCGCCCGTAATTTATTTTTCCTCTAATGTCTGTCATATTATCTTCCATTTCGACTTCGATGGCCAGGTGGTAACGTGCTTGCACTTGTGCGAGTCTTTACACGCCATGCAATCGGAGACGTGTCGTACTCATCACGGGTAAACCTACAGAGGTGACTGAAAAGGTCAATCGGATACATTCATTAAATTGTTTGTATGCGATTAATCTTTTTTTTTTTTAAAGAAAAAAATAATAATTTCCAATAGGTTTCATTCTACTATAATTTAATGTTTTTTTTTCACCATTTTTCAGGGGATCTAGCCTGGGCTATAAACCAAAAATTATAATGCCCTATTAAATGATGTAAAAAGTAGTCTTCTAAAACTTGAACGAACCCATATTTTAATAAATTATTTAATTAAATAAAAAAATAAGAAGTATTGAATTTGGCTTACTCTCTAAGGAGAAGTCATGTATTCGTTATATTTGCTCTATAAAAAAAATCAGACTGACACTACCCCATACTACACCGAGTTAGGCCGGCACAAGGCTGCGTGCAGTTCTCCAAGATATTACATAGGTACGGTCAGTGGTGGATTTACGAATTGGCAACTGAGGCAAATGCATATATCCGCGCGCGCGTACGTTAACGATTTTTTGTGTGCATATTATTGCTTTCCAATTTATATAGTAATTATTATATAGATATTAAGGAATAATTTTTCAAATGTAGGTGCGCATTTATTTTTGCTTTCCAATTTATACGTAGTATAAGGAAAGCTTTGTGACGGTCAAAATTGTCGACTCCGACATTTCAACGGATTTACACGTTTTGTGGTCCTAGGAACCCAAAAATGTCTGTATGTCTGTCTGTTCATCGATTTCCGGGCAAACTGCACCGTGGATTTGGATGAAATTTGGCAGGTAGGTTTAAAAAAATCATACCTCGGGACTATTTTTTTATTTTTATTTTGGGTTAACTCAATTTGGGAGGGTTTTATTCTCAAAAAAGGTCTAAAAAAATTATTTATCAAAAACGGCTCCAACGATTTCTTTTAAATTCACATATATTGTAGTCGTTATTAATGTTGACAATGGTGCGGGGGGTCGCTTGCCCCTTGATAGTTTGCTTCTGGGGGTAAAAAAATAAAAATAACTAAATTTTAATGAAAAATGACTAAAAAATAATTTTTCTGCGAAACCTTTCTATCGATGATTTCTACTTTCAGGCATGTTTTAGGTCCTAAATTGAGTAACGAAACCGGACAGTTTGCTTTCCCAAAAAGCTATTTGGCTTTGTGCAAAAAAAAAAAAAATGAAAAAATGAAAGCAAATTCCCGGTCAAATGCATTGCGTACCCTGCCATTATTGCTGTGTGGTAATGCGTTGGTCTGAGTCTGACCTAGGCCTATCTAGAATTTACGTAACCCCCAGTGACGTCAGGTGGGCGACCACACCCCCCCCCCCCGAGATATCCGAAATTTAACCATGGGGAAAAGTATTTACCATGAAATTAATCATTTTCTCTCTACTAATTTATAAATTGGAAAGCATGTTCGAGTAAACTCGGACCGGTTCTTTAATCTGTAATAGACAAAGGCTACTCAGGTATAGTAAAAACTATCGAAATTGGTAATGTTCGGGCCCACCGATGAGTGGATCCGCTGAATTGGTTTGGTGTGGGTGTCGAAACAGAGAGGAAACGTGACTTAGCCCCCTTTTCCACGGAGTCAAACCGGCTGGCGGGCGGCTGGCCGCCATTATATTATTCCGCCATCGTTCTGTAGAGACGCGATCGATGTAACGTTTTTTCTTCTTAATAATTCTTTAGTTTGTTATTTATTGAACAATTAATATCAACCTAAGCATATTTTCAATCAGGTATGTGTAATTTTATTTGTTTCCTTTATTTTTCTCTATTATATTAGTTCCCCGACTTGTGCATCTACACGTGCAAATTTTGACAATTCTCGCTTTCCTTCACGGCCTTTGCCCTTGCTATATTTTTTAATGTATTGTTAATTTTCTTTGAAATTCGTCTTTTTGAAAGAAATGATTAAGATTATAACTACCAGCTTACGTTTCTATAAGTATGGGTTACTAATTGTATGCTATTTCTAGGTTATGAAGTCCAAGACGTTAGGTTAACCGGCGCTATAAGAAAACTAAATGCATTTAACAATAAAGCGTTTGTAAAGAGCGCTAATATTGAATAAATTGATATTAAGTTCTTCGCAGTTTGGCAGTAATATAGCTTAACATGTTACAGGTTTTGGGAAGACTAAATCAGGTGCCATGAAAATTCTTATTGAGGAAGCGGAAAAATTAAAATGTCGACTAAATTTGTTGATGGCTGGTCGATAACCCAAACTCTGGGCGAAGGAGCCTTCGGTGAGGTGAGTTTTGTTGGTCTTGGTGGCTATCCAGTTTAGGACTAAAGTTGAGTATGACAGATTCTCTTGATCTTGATCATAACATCTAAATTGGGAATAATCCTTGTTTTATCGAGTATTATGCAGGGTTGTGAAGGCCCATACCGGTTAGTTAAGGTGGCAAATTTCCGAACTATTAGTAGTGAACTTGTTGAAAATTGAAAACTGGCTGATTTTATCTAAAAATTTGTTGCAGCTTACCGGTTAAGAGTGGCATATAGGGAAATAGCCATATGTAAATGTATTGGCCATGGCTTATCAATGGACGCCGTCTATCCCACCTTGGCGGGTCATTGACAAAAACATTGATTGAATGCAATGAGATACATTTTGCAATTTGAAACATGTTAGTGGTGATTTCTTCAGTTTGGCAAAATAAAATAAATCTTACCTGTTGTAAACTAACAAAATTTAACACGTTATAGCCTGTTTCGCGCACAACAAATTGCACGTATTATAATCCGTTGGGAAAACGGTTTGTAACGTATATTTGTTACAGAAAACAGAAGAATTTCTCATACAAATGTATAAGAAAACAAAATGGCCGCCTCCAAATTTCCTTAGATCAGGCTGCATTTAAAATTGAAACATAACACCTTATTCTAATACAGGGATTTAATATATTGGAAGAAACAGGTAGGTTCACCTACTTCATATATCTTCAATATTTTATATCCCTTATCCCTTTTTTTATATTTCCGTTACTTTGGACAGATCATAAATGCGCGTGCTATTTCAGGTGAAGTTATTGGTTAACGATGAAACACAAGATGCCGTGGCTGTTAAGACAATCGACAAGAAGCAGCATGCAGACGCGCAAATGGCTGCTCGCAAAGAGATCGCAGTCCATCGAATACTCGTTCACCCAAACATAATTCGATACTTTGGCCACCGCTCTGAACCAGACTTCGAGTACATTTTCCTTGAATATGCTGCAGGCGGCGAGCTCTTTGATAGAATTGGTATGTTTCATAATGCGAGGTCGGTGGAAACGCCACCTAAGTCTTGAATGTCTGCTACCACGTCACCGTTTTTGTAAATAGCCCTAGCCGGTCGGTGGAATGGGCGCCTAAATAGAGTAACTAAATCCTACAAGTTAATTTTCCAAGTAAAGCTTTGGCTTTGCATATGAAATAATATTATGAAGAAACTATGGATAATAAATGCCCCAATACATGCATACCTTGCCATTAAACTACTGTGTTGCATTGTATTGGTCTGCCCGTTCTTGACTATGCAATCGCCCCATAAAAAGTCGAGGCAACCGGAATTTAACGCTTGGACATAGAAATACGCTTTCAATACAACACATAATCTGGACTCTGGTGAACCTCTGCTATTGACGAGAGCCGGCACGTCTTAATGTGTTTTCCATCCATCTCTTCCCAGGTGTCGCATAAAGGGCAGAAAGAGTCCGGTGCTACACCTATATAATATAATAATATGTTTTTGTATGTAGTCATGACCTGTAGTTAACCTAAATTGCAACTGACTGGTATCGGGGTAGGTTCTGTGGCGGTCTTTCTTATGCACTAGTTTTTCCCATGTTCTTCCAGCGGCGTCGGTCCTGTGAGCTGTCCCGCACTTAACCTGAAAGAATTCTTTGGTATGCCTCTTACACTTAAGGTCATGGGCTTGTCAGGTTGTTCCATACCAGCTCCATCTCTGGCTAGTCTATCCGATCCTCATTTCCATGGACATCAGCATGTCCAGGGTTCCATTGTAGTACCATGGTGCAGCCAGCGCGGATGAGATTGCTCATGAATTTCCTGCATTTTAGAATATCTAAGTCCTCGTTGTGCTCGTAGCTAGCAATCGACGAGATGGCAGCCTGGGAGTCAACGAAGACGACGACTTTTCTATTTTCCCATCGCAATTCTGTTATTTTCCCCAGTGCCAGCAGAATAGCATGTACATGTACATTTACCATGGAAGTAATCATATTATCTATCTTGGTACCTACGCTTGATAAATATGTACGGGGGCATGTGCCGGTTCTTTTTATAAAATCAGTCCATAGAAGTTATGTAGACACTAAAGCTTTTTCGAAGCATAACATTCCCTATCAACTTGTCGCTCTGCAAACATACGGTACATAAGAATCTTTTTTTTTTAAATTGCAGAACCTGACTTAGGAATGATAGGCTCTGAAGCGCAGAAGTTTTTCAAGCAGCTAGTATCCGCCGTTGAGTATCTGCACGACCGGGGAGTGGCCCACAGAGACATAAAGCCAGAAAATATACTTCTGAGTGTCGCAGATGAAGTCAAGTTGTCCGATTTTGGAATGGCGACCATGTTTAGGTTTGTACATTTTTATATAGCAATATTGTCAATGTAACA
Organism: Psococerastis gibbosa; assembly: GCA_963971405.1. Lineage (NCBI taxonomy): Eukaryota > Metazoa > Arthropoda > Insecta > Psocodea > Psocidae > Psococerastis > Psococerastis gibbosa. Next base: position 27,848,435 of record OZ020485.1, read on the forward strand.
CTAATTTGATCAATCCAAACATCCATTCTAGCGATCACTGCCATGACCTTTGGCACATGTTCCCAAATATACTACCTAAAGGTAAAACTTCAATCATAACATAGCCGAGGCTCGTCTCGCCTGTGCAATACATTCAGTGGACATTGTTATCCATTTTTATTTGTAGTAAGATATGGTTCATAAAGCAGTCATTAAATTGAGAGAGGATGAAGCGGCAACCTCCTCGTTATAACCAAAATTAGAGAATCAACAAAAATCCGAGCTTATTGGTATTCGAACCCACGATCTATGCCTAGCCGGGGCATCGCAAGTTGTTAGTAGTACTAAATTAATAAATTATTAAAACAACAAAAATCACCTAAAATATTTGTAAAGTTTAGTAACTTATTATTTACTATTCCCACTACAGAGCCAATAAGTACGGAAAATCTTTGTTTTATAGGAGAAACGGAATTGAAAGACTGTTGGATAAGAAGTGCGGAACTTTGCCGTATGTTGCCCCAGAAGTGTTCGTTAATACGTATAAAGCTGCACCTGCTGATGTTTGGTCGTGCGGTGTAGTGCTGGTCACAATGCTTGCTGGAGGTAAGCTTCAAAATCATACGGCTATGCACCCCGCCCCTTTTTTTAAGCTTTTTGTTGGAGCATGTGTTTTGTTGTGTCTTTGTTTTATTTAGACTTCAGTGTCAAAAGTCCCTATTTATAGCCGGTGCGATCAATCGATTGCTATTCTTATTATTATATTACTGTAAACCTTGTCCTACTGACGTGAGTGCTACCTGGGCCCATCCCCCATCCTTGGATTGTCTAGCTCAGTAGTTCCCAACAGTTTGTCCTGGGGTCCAAATGTCATGCCAGAGGGGTCGGCAAGATCATTCGAATAAAATATATATATTCCGAAATCGGTACAGTAACAAATTTTCAGTTTTTCCAGCTTTCTGAGCACTTTGGCGAATGCTAACTTATTTTTCACTACATTTCTGGACAATGGCAATGTACCGTGATTTGTGTTACATTAGCTTAGCTCATATTAGCACAAAGAGGAGGGGGGGGAAGCTCATCAAGTTTGCATCGCAGATCGAGATTAAATGTTCTTGCCTTATTCATTTTTTGGAAGACCGAAATATCACTTTGTTAGTAAACATTTAGTGGCAACAGCGTTCGAGATTGTTTCCAAGCGTGGATCACGGGCAACATTTCCAGCGAAATAGCCGTCGCGCCGCCCCTAAGGCTCTCTTGGGTTCGCTAGCACGCACACACAGGAACTGACAACTCTCTTCTTCTTAACACTCTCCCATCTTTGGTATCCTAGCCTTAGGGTTGGCTTCGAATTCCCTTGGTTTAGGTACCAAAGTCGGGATAGCAGTTGCATTCATCTGTCTGAGCACCTTCACCAAGTTTGAATTGTGTTCTTTTGCACCTGCCTCCATATATAGGCGTTTATTTGCTGTTGCATGGAATTGGTTTGGAAAAGCAGTTATTAATTCTCCTTTTGCTTGTGGAAGAACAAATAATAATAATTGGAAATGGCGTTATAATCCATTTTCACATAATTTGCTGACTCACATCATCAGCAACTGTGTGTATAAAATTGATATTGGTATTTCGATATTTTGCTCATCAAAAGTTAGTAAAAGCAGCGTGCTTACAAAAACTATGGCCAATGACACATGTAAATGAATTTTTATATCGGTTTGCTTCAAGCTAAGTACTTTAAAATTTAATTAACCTTGGATTATATAATATTATATAGAAGTATGTCAATAATATAAAGATAATGTCGCATCCAGATTTCAATAGTGATTAAACCCTAAAAAAAATTGAAAGTGGGTTATGGTACATTTGAAATCTGGGTGCGTATTGAATGTCCTGGAAGTAGATGGAAAGAAGATCTTACCCTAAATAGTTCCGTTCTTAACATCAGTTTTCTTAAGTATTTCATATTTACATTAATGCAGCATTATTGTAGGTTAGTAAAGATATGTACTGCATAACATACAATTTACCAATCCAACCAGAAATGTTTATTTCCCTCTTAATTTATTTAAATCTGTCGTTGCATTAAACCTGCCGTATCGTTGACCCCCTCATAGGGACAAAAGTGAGGAAAAAGAAGAAAAGAAGTTGCACTATCTTTCAGGGCAGAAGGCAATATTTTCATAGTGTACATTTACTATGCTCGTTTTTTGTGTTAAGTTAACTTGGTAATAAAGTATAGTATGTAAATAAAATGAATTAAATTCGAAAAGGGGACTAGTGACTTGTGGAAAATAGTCTTGGCTCAGAGGCTGCAAAAAAATAGTCCAGACATTTTAGTGAGATAACAAAATATTTTGTACACCAGGCGTATGGTTTAAAGGAATCAATTAACATGGTTAGGTTAGCGTTAGGCTATAAAAAAAATGCAAGCTCTCTCTATAAGCAGTTAATTTACTCGGCTGATTTACTACTGTTCTAAATAAAATCCAATTTAAGGCCCTTAATCGGGGTTTTCTGCAGTAATAGTATTTCTGTGGGCCTACTGTGGCGATTCTTTTTAATCTTTAGGAATTAAAAATGTAAATAAGATAATTGTTATTGGAAAGTGCTGTTCAAAACTGTTGTTTATATTTTTAACCCCATGCGGAGGATAATAATTCGCCATAGTAGGCCCGCCCGTGGGAAAATGTAAACGTCTTGAGAAAGCTTACCATTTTTCATATGACCACTTTTATTTATAGGAGTTAGCGGCTATTGAACGAGGAATGTCAATTCGTACAAAACCCTCTCGGGTGGCTATTTTTGTTTGACACGGTCGATCCGGCTCTGGCTGGTCAGGACTCTAATTTTTGTATTGTATTGGAATTAAGTAGTTTAATGAAAAATACGCCGCCATTCCTTGTTTTCTTGATGTATTTAGAAATCTCTTCCTTATCCCATAACTTTTACAATTTAATGCCTGGTTCGTCCATGAAATCATTGCAAAGTATGAAATGACTGGAGATTTCGGGTGTAGCATTTAATCAGAAGATTTCCCAAAACAGTTATTTTTATAATCTTATTGAAGCGTCTATTTGAAAGTGGGAGCTGACTTCCTTGGTTTTCTGATGACATAAAAAAATTGATATTGTCCTCAATAACGCTTCAACTCTTTTAGATATTTAATTTTTTCAGAATTGCCGTGGGATAAACCTGGTTTGGATTGTTTGGAGTACAAATCATGGACCGACAATTCAGTGACTGTATCTCCTTGGACCAAACTGGACACCTTAGTGCTTGGACTGGTGAGAAAAATCTTATTACCAAATGCAAACAATAGACTAACCCCATCCGAAATCCTGAGCCATCGTTGGTGTCGAACAATCCTTGTAAATGATTCAGGTACGTCTCAACGTATGCGTAGCACATATAATATTCATAGTTTTAATTAATTTCACCTCTACCCATGTATCAATATCGACATATACGAGGTGCGTCAAATTAACTAGCAATGATAATATAATAGAATGAATTATATTACACATGTTAAAGGAGTTACTGCTTCAATATGGAGGACCACTGTTCGTCAGCTCGTTGGATTTGCTTTTACACAGGGTTTGGAATTTACCAAAAACGAGCCATGTATATCAGTAGTAAAAATATAAGACATAAGTGCAGCAGTCGTATCGAAGTAATTGGCTTGCAAGATATTTGCTATTGCCACGTTGAAGAAATGCATTTGAATCACATAATCTTTGTTTCCGAACACACCTCTTTCTAACTTCCCCTAACACAGTTCTCTTGCCAGTCAGTCAAAGTATTGTAATAAATAATGGCTTGTTAATACCACATCTGGAACTGTTAGCGTATTTATATTTTAACTGATAATTAGGGTTGCTTCAAACTGCTCGGTTGAATTAAATTTTCCAGGGGGTAAATGTCTGCTTCTGATTTCGGGTAGATGCGACCATTAAAGAAAACTGCTGTAACTCGCAATGGAGTTTTTTGCAGGATAGTGTTTTATAACATTTTTATCACCAGAAGAAAGAAATTTTATTTCCAAAACGTACAGTGTGTTATGCGTTACAATAAGACTCGGCACTGACGTATCGTCTGCTCTCTAGCGGACACTATTGCAACTACGAAGATAATTCTTAGTTGCAAAAGAATGATAAATTCTATACATTACTTTTTTTTTAGTTACAGCAGTTTTTTTTAAAGCGACAATTTTTTTCTGATGTAAGATTGGGTACGACGTGGCAGCAAACAAATTGCGACAACAACCCTTACTCTTTCCCGAAATGTTTTTGGCCACCCTAAATTTGTCTTGCTTACTATGTTTCTTTTCTCTTAATCTATAGGTCCACAGCGAGGCTGTAATAGTTGTATAATTATATTTATTGCTTTCCAATTTATACGTAGTATAAGGAAAGCTTTGTGATGGTCAAAATGTTCGATTCCGAGATTTCAACGGATTTGCACGTTTGGAGGTCCCAGGAACCCAAAAAAGTGGTTTTTACGAAATGTCTGTCTGTCTGTTCATCTATTTCCGGGCAAACTACTCGGCCTATTTTGATGAAATTTTGCTTGTAGGTTCACAAAAATCATGCCTCGAGACCATTTTTTTTTATTTTGGGCCAACTCAATTTGGTGGGGGGGGGGGGGGGGTTTATTCTCAAAAAACGTCTAAAAAAATTATTTCTCAAAAACTGCTCCAACGATTTCTTTTAAATTCACATATATTGTAGTCGTTATTAATGTTGACAAAATGCGGGGGATCGCTTGCCCCTTGATAGTTTGCTTCTGGGGTTAAAAATTTAAATTAACTACATTTTAAATGAAAAGTGACTAAAAAAATAATTTTTCTTCGAAACCTTTCAATCGATGATTTCTACCTTCAGACATGTTTTAGGTGTTAAAATTGAGTAACGAAACAGGACAGGTTGCTTTCCCAAAAAACTATTTGGTTTTGTGCAAAAAATAATTTTTTTTGAGAAAATGATAGAAAATTCGCGCTCAAATGCATTGCTTGCCCTGCCATTATTGCTGTATGGTAATGTGTTGGTCTGACCTATCTGGAATTTATCTCACCTCCAGTGACGTCAGGTGGACAACCCCCCCGAGATATCCGAAATTTAACCATGAAATAACCATTTACCATGAAATTACTCATTTCCTCCATCTACTAATATATAAATTGGAAAGCATGTTCGAGTAAGCTCGGACCGGTTCTTTAAGTATAGATTATTTTGCATGAGTGTAATGTGTAGAAACCAATCCAAAAATAACCAAAGCTAGTTTTTTTTTTGACCGGATTATTATTATTATAACAAAGTTTGCTCTAAATTTTAAATAACCATGTTGAAAATGAATTTCAGTGGGTTGGTTAATTCACATATCGTCGCTGACTATGCAAAACCACGTAACATTTTTTTCGAAATCGAGGCTAAAAAAAAAATTGGAACACATCGTCTTATAAGCTAAACCTAACAAACAAAAATTGTTTAACTCAACGGAAAGCTAAAAACATTACCGCGTATCAGAAGGCGCAATGGACTGCGCAATAGTTTTTTCCTGTCCTGAAAAGTTAAGGAAACTCATGCGGGTTTGCATAGTCAACGACGATACCTAATTTCCACTGTGCTCATGCCAGAGCAATGATTTAATTGTTCAGTAGATTCTATTCTATATATCGTACGGCCTTACATGTGATTATTGGCGAGCATTCCCCTTGAGAATCTTCTGTGTAGTCGTAGCCGTTTTATGGGAATCTGAGGTTACTTAATGGAATGCACCTTCCGATATAGTAAACATATTTATCATGGGTAGAAATATAAAATGACAATATCATGTTGTGTTTAGTGTTTTTTGTATTTTGGTCGGTGAGTCGCCACAAAATGGCTGCGATTACTGTACTGGCACACGTGAAAATGAAGGTGACATAAATTATGGTTTTTGCTGTGAGTGGTTTCTCTTCAACGATGGTTCCGACCCGTAATTGGGATTTTCGAAATGTTGAGTCTGGACAAGGTTCTGCTTTCTCTGTTGTCCGACTCCTTGTCAAATTTTGTAGTAGTCGCCCTTGAAAACCTTACATACAACCAGAATAGTATGCATAACTCAAGTAGAATTGGATTATTTATTTATTAAGCTTATATTCGCAACCGCGCCATTTTACTCAATTCATATATTCCTTAAGCTAGTGGCAGCCCCGAGACCCACTCCTATTAGACATGGAATAGCTATGAGTCAAATGACACGTACAATCATGAATCTGTCCTTGACAAACGACTTACTAATCTTTTAGTGGGTATGATACAATGGAATTTCGAGCTAATGTTTGATATAAAATAAGCTATTACCGTGGCAACAATGATATCGCTCATGCACGAGAAAAGTGACACATTTCCAAAAATTGCAAAATTGAGTTATTTATTTTAAAAAAATGTCGAAGAAAATATAGCGAATTTTATGAATGTAGTGTCACATATCTAGTTCAATTTGTTTCCATAAGATTGCGTTTTGTCACTGATCCATTGTCAAGTTTAACTACTTCGGGTTTGGCAATACTGATACAATTCGGAATGTGCTCCAGGCGTTGACGTGGTGATTACACTTCTCTTTCAAGTAAGCTGTCACATCTCAAAAGTATTAAGTGCCTCGATAGTACTACAAGTAAAAACTAAAAAATGGTCAGAACTAAAATTTGAATTATCTCAAAAGTCAATATTTAGAAATGTGTCACTTTTCTCGTGCATTAGCGATATATTCTCCATCTATACGAAAATAATCAAATACATCAAACGCTTATACCTACTCAATTCAGACAGCGGTGGTATCAGAGAAATTGTGCCGCTTGTACGTAGCATATAATATTCACACCAAGTTGCGTTCTGATAATACATTCATGTTTGGAATGTGCGTCCTGCACTTTGATATGTAATATAATTGTATGCACTACGCCTGTCATTCATAGACGCGCTCGGTCATGCGAAAACCTAGTTGTTGTAATACTCAAAATCGTATGTTATATAACAATTTGGAGGTGCAGAGTACCCTGTAAAAAGCCTCTAAGGCAGGGTGTTTATATAAAGAAAGACATGGAAATGTAGACGGAAACTGGTTCTAATCCCGTTTCCCTCCATTTTTTGTTATCTTCCTTTCTCTAATTTATTTGGGGCTCGCTTGACGTGAAATTGAAAGTTTTAGGTAGATTTTTTTACAAATCCTACCTATCTTATGTATGGGCTGTATAAATTGTTATAAACTTATTCTTTATTGTGTCATAACTAATAATTGTATTAATACTTTACCGTGTAATTAATGCTAAACCGATTTAATTGTTTCCTTGGCGGATGCTTATCCTTGTTTGAGTGTTATGAACCTGATCAACGGAATTCATAATTATTAAGCATTAATCTAGTTGCTTTTAACTCATAACTGTACGATTCTTTTGTATTCCTTTTAGCACCAAAGTCAACTTTTTCCCTTAAGCAAAAACGGAGTTCTTACGAAATAGATACTGACGCATTTTTCCGCTGACAAAGTAGAAGGTTTTGCTTCTGAAATTTGCTGAGTTTGTTACTAAAAGCTTCTTCATAGGCTTTTCCTTTAGACTTTATTGACTAGTTTTTAAGTTACTGAATTGATTTAATTGTGATTACCGATTAACCCTTAAATTTTCGTGGCAAAAAGCGCCATTTAATCAGAAGTTTTCAACTTTCCCGATTTTAATAATATTATACTTTTTCTCGGTTTCATCACGAGCATGCTGCGTTGACAAAGTCGCCGCGTTAATACGCGATGGACTTTAATGATTTTAAGTCACGACTGATTTTATTGTGCATAATTTTTGGCTTGCCCGTGCCCGAAATTGTCACGGCAAAAAGGGCGTTTTAATCTAGTTTAAAACTATCCACTTTTTTTAGTAATATTATATTTCATATCTCGTTTGCTTCGCGAGTATGTTCAGTTTACGAAATTGCCGCGTAATGCATGATGAACTTAATATTTGCCGTAGTTTTTAAGTCACTGGACTGATTTTATTTTGCAGAATTATTTACCGTGCCCGAAATTGTCACGGCAAAAAAGCGCGTTTTAATCTGAAGTTTACAACTCACCATATTTTTTTATTTATATTATTTTATTTCATATCTCAGTTGCTTCGCGAGCATGTTGGGCTTACAAAATTGCCGCGTAATGCATGATGAACTTTATATTTGCCGTAGTTTTGTAGTTACTGGACAGATTTTATTGTGCAGTCAGTATGAAAATTAATGAGGAACCAGTAGAATCCGGGCTGATGGGCCGTGGTCGAAGTGAAAGTGAACTTCCAAACGTTTCGTCAACATCTGCGGTCGACATCTTCAGTGGAACTGCGTAGACTTCTAAGATTGTATCTCGGAGGCTCAGCAGTGACTGTGAGGGCAGGAGGTTGTGCTCTGAAATTTATACTAAGATGCGGGGTGGTGGGGGGTGGAGGCGGAGTCATACTCGCTCCTGATTGGCTCCCTACTACCTCAACCTGATTTCCGGATGATGACACCAGTTTCTTTGCTGTAGTCTTCTTTAAGGCTGGATACCAAATTCTATTGACCTTTAATCCTTCTTCTTTCCTATTGAAGTTATGCGGATGCTTGTGGATCTCTATAGCCTCTCTGTGTAACCGAGGGTGGTATGAAGAAGTTGTAGAAAGTACTGTAGCATCTTGAAATTGTATTATGTGACCGGTTTGTGTTAGAACATGCTCAGCGATTGCAGATTTCTCCGACTGTAGAAGACGGCAGTTTCGTTTATGTTCATCAATCCTGGTTTTTAAGCTTCGTTTCGTAGTACCTATATAGACTTCTCCACACGAACACGGAATCCTGTAAACACCTGCTGACGTCATCGGGTCCCGGCTGTCTTTGGCTGATCTGTACAAACTATTTAATTTTCTCGTAGGCTTGTAAATAGTCTTCACATTGTGCCGTAAGAAGAGTTTACCTATACGATCTGAGACTCCCTTGATGAATGGAAGGCAGAGTAGGCCAGTAGTACTTGGGGGTGCGTCTTGCCGAGCGGATCTATTCATGCGGGGTCGGATGGCACGGGCTATTTCTCGTGCGCTGTATCCATTCGATTGCAGTGCCGTGTCTAAGTGCTTGAGTCCGCTTGAAGAAATGTTGGTTCGCAGATCCTGTTGGCACGGTGGATGAGTGTCTTTATCATGGCTTCGTTTTTGGCTCGGATGATGGTTAGAATTCTTATTCAAGTATCTATCCGTGTGGGTCGGTTTTTCGATACACTGTGTGGCCCAGAGTTCCGTCTTCTTTCTTCGTTACAACAC